>BSBK01004708.1:30000-500384 GCA_027943335.1 Chamaecyparis obtusa
ATTGCACTAGTCTATGTGTAGTTGTAGCTTGACTTGGAAAAGTGTGACTTGGTAATTGAGGAACTCGCCCATCAACATACTTTCCTCGGCTATCATTACCCTTAAGCTTAGATTAGGATCTCTGAACCCTAAACCCTTTTCATTTCTCTATATCTAGTGAAAACCCCAAAATAGTACTTAATTGAAAATATTTTGATAGTACCCATATTTATCATGACATAAAGGATAGAAAACATAAGGCCCCTTGTGATCATCAACACCGAGCATATCCACGAGTTGAGGAACCTTGGAGTTATCATATGATCTTTTTTGCAATCTTAGCATACATGATACTTTGTTCAAGAGAGGATAATATATCTTAGTATTTTGTTCTACTATTTGGTGAGTCATAAAACACACATGAATAGAAACTAGTGCTAGAAGGAGGGCAGAATTGAAATTCATTTTTGGAACAAGTTATAAAATCTGAGCATTGGTGACGAGCAAACCTTCCATCATCATGCCATCAACAAAAAATGGTGCTAGAAGGAGGGAAGAATTGAAATTCATCTTTGGAACAAGTTATAAAATCTAAGCATTGGTGACTCGCAAACCCTCCATCATCACCCCATCAACAGAAACTGGTGCTAGAAGTAGGGTAGAATTGAAATTCATTTTTGGAACAAGTTATAAAATCTGAGCATTGGTGACATGCAAACCCTCCATCGTTGCACCATCAATAGAAACTGGCACTAGAAGGAGGGAGAATTGAAATTCATTCCAGAAGAAACATAGAAATTTAGCTCATTGGTGGTACGCAAACCCTCCATCATCATGCCATCAACAGATACTGGCACTAGAAGGAGAGTCCATACTACAAGACATATTTTTGCATACATGAATTGATATGGTGCTTCTACATAGAAGCATCATACTAGTTTTACAACCTAATCTTGGATTTGAAGATGACCAAGAAGACATCATCATAGGATTGAACTCACTCACCTAGAAAGTTAAGAGAAGTGCAGCTAAGTATATGCGAGTGAGCTCTGTGTTAGAAGAAGAGAAGGCTCAAAGAATTGAAGCAATTGTTCGAAGAGCATTGGTCATTCAAAGGAATCAATAGACTCTAGCACCCGTAGGAAGGAATTAAAGTAGATTTCACATACTGGAGTGCATTAATTCATTCTCTCCTGAGGTGCACCGAAGAATCTTGAGATCCACTCTGAGAGAAAAAGAACTAGAAGAACTAAATTTTCATCCAAAGCCTAGGTGAAGTAAGAAAGAAGCATCTACAAGTCAGAACTCACCAAGTGTAGTTGATCTTATGAGACAACTTCAAACTCCACTTCAACAATTTCAAACATAAGGGACCACTCAAGGATTTCAACAAGGAGGTATGCAGATTCAACAGTTGATATTACATATACCTATACAAGCCATTGTACCTACAACTGCCCAACAACAAGTTCTAGTGATGGCACAACAATGGTGACTGCAAAATGCATCACCTCTTGCAACATTTTCTTCTTACAATCATATGCCAAAGAATCTAGAGCATTTCTCCTCTAAGTTCTTTGTGAACGACGTCAACCGCACTATTGATGAACATGTAAATATTTTTGAAGATGCTTTGCAAAACAGAAATATTCAAGATGAAGATGTGGCATGCCAATTGTTCCCATATTCACTAGGGGAAGAATCATTTTATTGGTATATTAATTTACCCTTGAATTTAATCCAAATGTGGCAAGAGTTGATGGATGCATTCTTGGGAAGTTCATATTTCCTATCACCCCTGCTGAATTGTATAGGCAATTCATTAAGATAAGAAGACAAGAAGGTGAACCTATTGGGGCATTCAACAATAGACTTCAAAGGGCCTATTCACAGTTGCATGATCCTTTCCAAATAAATGATGATATCACAAGGCCTATTTACTATGCGGCCTTGGATTGTTTCACTTCCATGTTCATCCAGAAGACCTATCCAGCCCCCATCAATTTAATCCAAGCATATGCTGAAGCTGAGAAGATTAGTTTATAGTCACCAGCAACTGGTAGTGGAGCACCTGGTTACTTTGGGAATGCTAATACATTGAATCAAGGGATGTTGAACTATGCTCTTGCTTTCAATCCTATTCTTGTTAATCAGCCAGTGCCACATCCAGGAGCCCTGATATCTCATGCAACACCCGCACAACCAGTTTATCTTCAGAATACAACCACTTCCACAAGGACTCAGGAAGAACGAGATGAAATGAAAGACTTAACAGAGCAAGTCAAGAAGTTATCTATTAAGGTTACTTACCTTAGAAATGAGAATAATCAATTGTAAAATTCTCAAAGAAATTATCAGTCACATCAAGGAAATAACCGAGGGTATCAAGGAAATCTTCCAACTCACCATGAGAATCATCAAGACAATAATCAAGGATACCAGAACAATAATCAAGGTTATCAAGAAAATAGTTATGAGTATCTAAATAACAATCAAGGGTACCATAAAAGGTCATGGAATACAAATCCAAACAAGGGTGGAGTTCCTTCACCATTGGACAATCCACTAGCTTCTGAAAGCCGACTTTCTAACAAAGTTTTCCTAGTAGAAGCAACATTGTCTGAATGGTGTAGACTACATGAAACTAATCAATATTCCTAGTTAAAATGCCAAGAGTTTCAAAGAGTAGCTGATATATTCAAAGGAGAAGTAAGAAACACAACTGCACCTGAAAATCCTCCACCTACAGGGTATGAGATAGTGCCTGCTCCCAGATATGACCATGCATTAGTCTTTGATGATTTCAAGTTTCCACCTCCTAATTCTCAATATTACATGCCTATACAGACTAATAAAAAATTCCTACCTGCATTAGGAAATGGTCCCGTGGAGGTGCCACGATATCAAGTCCCACCAGAAAATCAACCTCCTTCGGTTTCCCCAAATGAGCCACTACAGAGGGACAAATTTATTTTCCCTCCACTTTACAATAGTGTCCTAGTGGAGGGGCTAAGTGAAGTTCAATCTTTTCAACAAACATTTGGGAATGCTCCATTGAGGACTTATCAGAGAAATTATAGAAATCATGAGCCATTGACAATGTCAACTCCTCCACATCCCAATGTCAGTAATACTCCAAGTCCTCTTGGGGATTCATTTGATTATTGATAGCATAGTAATGTGCAAGGAGAAAGAGGTTAGTCTATTGTGACAAATGCTTTGCAAAATTAGAAAGAGCAACCTGTGACACATTCCACTATACAAAATGGAGGACAAAAGAAAAATCAAGAACAAGGGTAGAAAGAAAATCCTCCTAGGGAGGAATTCAAGAGGCTGAGCTCTTGCATACTGGAAGAATTCAAGAAGATAAAAGTAAGTCTACCATTGTATGAACTAATGAAATTCCTGAGATAAGGGATGCATTGTTGGGAAGTTTGAATGATGCACCTCCAAAGATCATCTCACAGAATGATTCATACCCACCCAGAGGTCCCCCTAACAATCATCAATCTAGTTTTCCACAAAACATGAATGTTGTTGATGTAAAATAAAATGCACCTGATGTCTCACAAAGTTCAAGCTTCATTGGGATGGTGCAAAACTATTCTGAGGAAGGATTCTTACAAAATGATCCTTCATTTCAAGGAGAAGAGACAATGAGAGATCTCACCGCTCTTGTAGAACAAAAAAGTGCTATTTAGAATGGGAGCAACACCTAGTAGAATGTGAACAATGAGGAATTCAACCATAGAGCACAAAAACCTATGGTTTTCTGCCAAGGAAAAGAAGAGTCTGCACCTTTCCTTGTGTCAGTCCAAATTTTTGGAAAATGATTACACAATTGTTTGATTGACTCTTGAGCATCAAGTAATGTAATGCCCCTTGATATATGTATAAAATTGGGATTAGTCCCATTACAAATAGATAAGAAGGTAACTCAGTTGGATAAGATAGAAGTTCTAGTTGTGGGAGAACTAAACAATATTCATATGAAATTGGCTTCAGATTCACGAGTTCAGATTTGTATTGACATATCAGTTGTGGAAATTCCAAAAGGGTATGGAATGATTTTAAGTAGAGAATGGGCAAGGAAATTGAATGGATACATAGCAACTAATTTTTAACATATGTGGCTCCCATGGAGGGGAATCCTGAATCAGATAAGGATTGAGAGCACACCAAGGCTCTGATTTTTGATAACCGAATATCGAGAAGATAATGAAATCATGTTCATGGAAACAAGTCAGGGCTCTTATGCACCTAAAACTAGGGAAATTTAGATGTTACAAGGTTACAACCAAGGAGGATGCTGAAACATGATACCGAAGTTTTCAGAGGTGCCAACTGATAATAATTTAGAACCATCAATGATAGAAGGAATGTTTGAAAATTTTAGGAATTTTGTCTTGAAAAGTGTTAAACAAGAAGTTGAGTTGGGGAAAGATGCTCATATTTAGAATCTATTACTTCCTAATTGGTGTAGAATACATAATGATTTTCATTCTAAAATATCATGCATGATGTGTAGAGTTGTGGTTTCACAAGTTTCAAAGATGGTCCCACAAGTGTCTGTGGCATGAAATTTTTAAGAAGTTATCAATGTGGAATATCCAAGTCAAGTAGCGACCTTAGAACCGCAGTATAAAGAATTTAAAAGAGATGAGAAGAATTTTTTTGAAGAAGAACATGAGAAACAAATCAAGTAATTAAAAGCTGAAACTTCTAGTACACAAGTTGACGATCAAATCTAGACTCTATAATTTGATGGGTCGAAATCAAAGAAAGGAAGTGGAGCCGGTGTTGAACTTGTTATCCCAATAGGGGAAGCCTATCTCGCAGCTCACATATTGCAGTTTCCTTGTAGGAATAATGTGGTTGAGTATGAATCACTAGTTATTGGTTTTCTCCTCGCTATCCAAAAAGGTGCCAAGATCCTATACGTGCGTGGAGATTCAGACATAGTAGTGGGACAAGTTTGAAAAGAATATGCATGTCATGATAAAAGATTGGGTCATTATCGCAACAGAGTTTGGGATTTGATTGAAAGATTTGATAATTTTAACATTAAAAGAATAAATTGAACATGCAATCCAGTAGCAAATTCATTGGCTCAGTCTGCAAGTTCCTTGGAACCATTAGCCATTGATTATGTGAAGAAGCTCATAGTTGAGTTGACTTCGGTGCCATCTATTCCAGATAATGTAACAAAATTCCAAGTATTTGAAGATGATAATCATATCCTTGATTTCCTGACAAGTTCAAGGGTCTTTGAAGCACAAGTCATCGATGAGGGAGAACCACAACAAGATCAGTTCGAAATAGATGAGATAATGAATTTGAGGACAAATACTATTCCTAAGGGGATGATTAAGCTAGAAAGAATTTTTGATTCAAACAGATTGAGTGCCCTCAAGTATTAGACAACTGAAGGAGGGGAATGTGAAAAAGTGAACTTAGGAACTAAAGAAAAAGTCAAGAATATTTTTATTGGTAAATTTTGTACTCCTCAGGAAAAGGAAGATATTTTGAAGCTTATGAGGGAATTCCTAGATGTGATTGCATGGGGATACAAAGATATGAAAACTTATGATACCTCCCTCATCACACACACAATTCTACTGAAGCCAAATCATAAACCATTTTGTCAAAGGCAGAGACCGATAAATCCCTTGTTAGAGCCACTGATCTATCAAGAAGTGAAAAAATTTCTTTCTGCCAAAATTATTTTTACAGTCAGACACTCGATGTGGGTTGCCAACTTGGTTCTTGTTAGAAAAAAGAGTGAAGAAATAAGATTGTGCATAGATTTCTATAATCTTAATAGAGCTTAAGAAAAGGACAATTATCTAGTACCATCACTAGATTAAGTTATACAAGTTGTGAATGGATCCCAAATGATGTCATTCTTAGATGGTTATTCTAGGTATAACTAGGTTATGGTAGAAGAAGAAGACAGATTGAAAATTGCATTCACCACTAAGTGGGGCACATTTTCATACAGGAGAATGCTCTTTGGTTTGATTAATGCCGGAGCCACCTTTCAGAGAGCCATGGACTATGCTTTCAAAGATTTGGTTGGGAAATGCACTATCATATACATGGCTGATCTCATTGTGTTTTCTCGGTGCATAGAAGATCATATGACCGATTTAAAGAGAATGTTTCAGAGATGCAGAAGATATGGAATTTCATTGAACCCAAAGAAATGCATGTTCACATTCACTAAGGGAAAATTGTTGGGACATGCAATTTTAGAGCATGGAATCTCAATTGATCCTGTGCGCATCAAAGCAATTTCAAAGTTGGGGCTTCTAGCTAGTCAAAAAGAGTTAAAGTCATTCTTTGAAAAAATCAACTTTGTAAGGAATTTCATATCAGGATTTGCAAAAATATTAAAGACACTAAAAGACATATTGAAGAAGGGTGAAAAGATAGCTTGAACACCTGTAGCAAAGAGAGCTTTCGATGAAATAAAGCAAGAAATTGTGGATGCTCCTATTTTAGTCAGTCCAAATTACACTAGGCCATTCTACATCTACTCATTTGCATCAGAGCATACCTGTGCAGCTATCCTTACTTAGAAGATGGAGGAGAAAGACGATCATCCTATTGCCTTTATTAGTTCACCATTGAAGGATGCAGAATTGAAATATCCAAACATAGAGAAGCAAGCCTATGCTTTGGTGAAGGCAGTCAAGAAATTTTGACATTATATTTTGAGAAGCAAGGTTTATGCAATTGTCCCAGATGTAGCAGTGAAGACACTATTGATGTAGAATGAATTGGGAGAAAGAAGAGGAAAATGGATGTCCATCATTCAAGAATATGACATGGAGATACAACCTATGAAGCTAGTCTGAGGACAAGCTCTGACACAAATAATTGCAACGACTAGTCCCAGATTGGTTCAACAAGTATATGTGATGGAAGAAGTATCCCCAGATGAATGGTATGATGACATTGTTTACTACCTCCTAAATCACAAGTCTCCTACGTACCTAAATTCTATCCAAAAGCATGCCTTGAGAATGAAGAGTCAACAATTTATGCTTCAAGGAGCAGTTCTATACAGAAAGAATCATGATGGAATCTATTTGAGATGTGTCGGAAAAGGAGAAGCAAAGTAGATACTTGAACATTTTCATAGCAAGTATGGGACCAGTCATAGAAGTAGTCTCTCTATGGCCCACTAGATTTCAAGGGTAGGATATTACTAGCCCACATTATTTAAAGATGCCTATGAGCATGTAAAAACATATCACACTTGTCAAGTAGCGGCAACACATGAGATAAATCTTGCAATGCCTTTGCAACCTATTATTGAAGTAAGACCTTTTGCAAAGTGGGGATTAGACTTTATTGGTCCAATCAATCCACCTTCTTTGATACAACAAAGGTACATCCTAGCTGCTACTAATTATTGAACTTGTTGGCCGAAAGCTCACGCACTAAATAATTGCACGATGGAAGTTGTCATCAAGTTTCTTGAAGAAAATATTGTCATGAGATTTGGATGTCCACATGATCTTGTATGCGACAATGGTACTACATTTAAATCTTTGAAGTTTTCAAACTAGGAATTTGATTATGGAATTACCCTAAAGTTCTCATCAAATTACTATCCTCAAGGGAATGGGTTAGCTAATTCAACAAATAAGAATCTGTTAAGTGCTATCAAGAAGTTGTTGGACAAAAATATTAGGGATTGGCATACGCAGCTGAGATTTTCACTTTGGATAGATAGAATAAGAATCAAGAGCTCCATAGGGATGTCTCTCCATCATTTGGTTTATGGACAAGATTCGATTTTTCCCATTCAGTTGAGGATCCCCACATTGTAGTTTATGGAGGAATACATGGAAGGAGAAGACATAGCACGTACACGATTGACACAATTACTTCTTTTGGAAGAGAAGATAGTTTAGGCACTAGAAAATTTTGCAAAACATCAAGCTATGGTAAAAAGATGGTTCGACAGAATGTCCAGAGTTAATCATTTTCAAATTTCAGATTTGGTACTTTGTTGAGATAAGGCCCATGAAAAGAGAGGAGATCATGAAAAGTTTGATAATCTATGGATGGTGCCTTTTCAAATTTCTGAGATAGTAGGAGATAATGCATTCAAGCTAAGAATACTAATAGGAAAGAAAGTCCCATTTCCCATCAAATGGCAATTCCTCAAGCATTATTTCTTCCCTTAGGTTTCCTTCTAGAAGCCTACCATCTATATAGTTAGTCTAGGTTTTCCCTTTTGTTCCTTCATTTTGGTTTCCCTTTCTCTTCGCTCTTTGGTTGATTTGCTTTTAGTTTAGAGGGGATTTTGGTTTTCTTCCCCTATTTTCTTTCCCATTTTTTCTTTCCCATTGGTGGGATTTTGGCTTTCTGTAGTTTAGGTTGTTTTAGTTTTCCTATAGTTCAGTTGTTAGTTTAGGGTTTTGTTTCCCCTAAGCCTGGTTTGCTTAGGTTGTTTTGGTTTTTCCCAGGTGGATTGGAGGTTTGCATGTTCCCATTTACGTAGGGGCATTGTGTGACTTCAAACTTCATTTGAATATTCCATTTAGTCTTGTTTATCTAATTTCCTAGATAACTATTTATGAGGATCCCTAGAAACTAAGGTTGTCTTTCTTATGTTTATCATTAGGTTGGAACACAAAATTGACTCGGGAGGTTAATCACACACCATGTCTTGACACTCAAACTTTGAGATTGCTATATTTTTCACACCTAACTATTTATTCAAGTCCATCTTAGTTTCTTTAGGAAATGTCATGGCTTGTGAAAATTTTAAAATCTTGCTTCAGTTCCACTGTAATTCCTAAACCCATTGTGAGCTTCACTACTCACAATCGAAAAGAAAAGAAAGAAATGCAATATCAATTAAGAAGAATAAAAGAGAAAATAAAATAAAAGTTGAAATAATTGGCTTTTGGGGGTACATGGAAATCTCCATAGGTGTTCAAAATAATAATTCACCAGAAGTAGAGCAATCTCTATTGGTTTACAATGACAACTCCATCAGGGCTATAGACTCTTCACTGGTAGAGGAGAAATGTCCAAGATGCTCTTGGAGTTAAGAGGAATATATAGCTTGTCATGGCTGATCTTAGGGTTTCTGAGAGGTCTTGTTGAGTGGAAATTAGTGCATTTGTACACATAGGTAATTGAAGGATGAAGGTGTCTTGATCCAATATATAATTCTCCTCCCCTTTCGAGTTATGTTTTCTCTCTTTGTGATAGCGTAAGTTTGTTAACTAAGGAATCTAGGTTCCAAGTAAATTTTTATCCCTAAAATGTTTTCCAACATTTCACCCATGGAGTCGTCAAATGTTGTGACATCTTTCACAACCCACCCATTATTAATGGGACCCCTCTCCCTCCTTTCCAACCTGGCCCCTTTTGTCTCATGCTCTATCAAGTAACAGTCTCCAAAAAAGATAATCCTACTCCAAGCACTACCTCCTGAGAAGAATAGAGTAGCAGAATAACTTAAGGATGAAGGAATCTATAGGAGAACGAATGCCTTCACAAAGGAAAAGCCCTCTGATGTGATTTCTTGCACTCCCACTTCTCTCAAAGCACATTTTAACAGAGTCAATGGAGTCCTCTGCAAGGACTAATTCCTTCACTAAGGAAAAATCTTGATAACATGTTTTTTTGGGCACACCTGAGGTTGAGTTGCAGAGTGTGTGCTTTGCATAGAATCCTTTACCCACCCAAATTCCTATTTCCACTTCTCTCAGAGTGTAGGTCAGTGCAATCAAAGGAGGATTGCATGAAATGAAAAATTCATTAGTCCCTTTAAATCCTACTCCAAGGATGGTGGAAGCACAAGTCAGCATGATCAACAGACTGATCTCCAGAAGAAGAAATCTACTACGTGCTAAAGAAACCCACTCCTATTTCTTTGCAAATGTAAATATCGTGAGGTAATGGAATTAGTCCTCAAGAAAAAATTCCACAACACACCTGGAATCCTGCTCCCCTTTATGGGGAAGTAGAAATGCAAGTCAGTGGAGGAGTGAATGTTTAAGACACAATCCATTACCCAAGCAGATTCCCACTCCTCTTTCCTCGTGAGCATAAAATGGGACACTCATGGAATGTATGCAATGTGAATGGACTAATTCTATAACACACTCAAAATCCTGACTTTTCCTTCCCTCAAGCACAAATCAACTCGGTCAAAGGAATGATTACTGAAGAAGAAGTCCATGAGGAAATGAGAAGTGGGCCCAATCTTGTCCTTGGGTGCATATGTAAAACATGGCTAGTCACAAGATATATTCTTGAAATGAAATCCTTCACACACCTGAAATCCCACTCCAAAGAATGTGGAGATACATTTTCAAGCACATAGCAGAATGTGTGCTTCGAAAAAATTCCACAACACACTAAGATTCTCGCCACAAGGAGAGTGGAAGTGAAAATATTATGGGGTCACAGAATCCATGCAAAGGAAAAAATCCTCAACTCACCAAAAATCATGCATTGATGTTTTCTAAAACATGAACAAGGATAGTCACAAATGTGACAAAAGACAAAATCCCCGGCATGTGATAAGATGCACCCAAAGCGCAAAATGAAGGAAGTCATGGAATGTGTGAAAGAAGAAATCTGTAAACTCATGCCCAAATGAACTCAGAAGTCAAAATACATGAAGTCACAAATCACTCATTAGGGAAAAATTCCAGAGCATGGAAAATCTTGGAAGATTTTAAAAATTTCAAATCTTGGAAATGAAAATTCAGATACTCATGGAAATTGAAAATTTCAAATCTGGAAAATTCCAAAATCTTAAAAATTGAAAAACCTAAAAATCCAAATCATTGGAATTTTGGAGAATTAAGAAAAATTCAAAAATCTTAAAATTTCCAAAGCGTGACACAGTGAATTTAAAACATGAGAAGATCAATTTGTGAAGAGTTTGAAGAATTAGAGAAAAAGCCATGAGAATGTTAGAGAGGATTTTACTTTTTTAAGAAGGGGGGAAACCTTCAAGGACAAAATACGAAAGAATTTTTATGTGATTGTTATGTTGATTATTTCATTTTTCATGAGGAAGGATTCCAGTTCCGCATGATCAAGGATGACATTCAAGTTCTAGGTCTCCAACTGCAGTATTGAAGACACCACAATCCAAGTGATCAAGTTCAAGACATCTAAGGTTCAAAGATCACAATTCAAGTGCAAATATACAAAGGGAAGAATGTCACATCTGCAAATTCCTTCTCAAAGTCCAAGAACATGACTAGGGAATTTCCATGTGAAGAGAATCCAAATTGGCAGAATCATCAATGAAGGAGTTCGATCCATTTCCAGAAGATGAAGTCTCAAGCAAGTACATGGAAGGAAGTGATGAAAGGAAGATATCGTCAGAAGAAGTAATCAAAGTGCAACTTAGTTACAAAATGATGCAATTAAAAAATATTCCCCAAATCTCAGCAAGCTAACATGGCACTCAATCATCTTCATCAGTTAGTCAGAGATTCTTCAAGTCAAAGTCAACACATTTAAGGAAGGGTATCAATAATAACCCATTCAAGGAAAATTGTGCATTTAATGCATAGTGGGTATGCATATTGGGCATTCATTTCACCCCACTCTCTTCTTGATTATGCAAGCATAGTGGGAATTTATTACCCACTATGGTGGTGGATTCTTTTTGCATTGATGTAGATTCCTTTTCTATGCCCTAACCCTAATTAGGGCTATAGTGGCAAAATCTAGGCCATCGATTATTGTTTTGATTTGGGCCACTCATTGTTTTCAAGGACCTATATAAAGGCCTCTTCTTCTCATTTGTAAAGGTGTGAATTTTGAGATTGTTTCTTATGAGCTATTGAGACAACATAATTTTCATTGAAGTGTGGTGAACATTTGATGTGTCTTAATGCTTGGTTGGTTTCATTATTCTCTCAATTAGATTAAGTTTAATAGATAAAATGTAATGAATGTTTTGGAGAATATGATGATGTTTTGATGAGTTTCTTTGGTTCATACTTTTGATGTTTTAGTGATTCTAAAGCATTTTGCAAATTTAGCTTGAACCCTTATCCATGTGCCTAAATTTGATCATTCGCACAAACCCTTGAAGATTGCATTAGTCTACGTGAAGTTGTAGCTTGACTTGGCGAAGTGTGACTTGGTAATTGAGGAACTCACCCATCAACATACTTTCCTTGGCTATCATTACCCTTAAGATTAGATTAGGATCCCTGAACCCTAAACCCTTTTCATTTCTGCATATCTGGTGAAAACCCCAAAATAGTACTTAATTGAAAATCATTTGATAGTACCCATATTCATCATAACATAAAGGATTGAAAACGTAAGGCCCCATGTGATCATCAGCCAATCACATCAACACCGAGCATATCCATGAGTCAAGGAACCTTGGAGTTATCATATGATCTTTTTTGCAATCTTAGCATACATGATACTTTGTTCAAGAGAGGATAATATATCTTGGTATTTTGTTCTACTATTTGGTGAGTCATAAAACACATATCAACAATACTCTTCATGTGCAAGCTGGTGAAAAAAAGATAGATTTATTATGTTGTATGTCGGTTCTCTGAGAAGAACTTATTTCTGTTGGTGAGACGGTGGATCATAAACTTCTTATTCCAATCACCTTTCGTGCTCTTCCTTCCAAGTTTAGGAATTTTGTCACTACTTTGAATACTATAAAAAAATAAGTATGTTTTGAAGAATTGATAAGTTTTCTTCAACAAGAAGAGGCCATATAATCCTTACATGATGAGTTTGAGGAAAGAACTCTCATCTCCTGATGAAAACAAGGACAAAAAGCACGCAAGGAACCTTGGTAGTTGCCACCACATCCACCTTACCTATAGAAATTACCCCTCCATAAGCCTTCCAATTCATGGTGCTACATTTTTAATACTCAAAAAAATGATACACACCAATATTGGTATAATGGTCTTACTGAAGGAGCTTTGAATAAATAAGGCTCCTCCAGTCGTAGTCATTCTCTACAATCTTGTAGATGTCCATGTCGACGCTGCTAGTGGGGCAATGTTTATACAAAAAAAGAGGAGGCATCTCATGGGCCCTTGAATAACGATACACCTCCTCTTGGTGTTAATCAAAATTGATTCCTTGTTTCCCAAACCTCTCCATCCTCACGAGATGTTTGGTTGATTGATTCTTACACAAATAGACATATGACTCAAGAAAAGAGTTATTTGATACATGGAATCTAACACCTATTGTTGATCTCATTCATATTTCTAATGATAAATAATATGTAGTGGAAGGCATTAGTACTATTACCATTCCCCTTGGTACATGAAGTTTCTCTCTCACTAATATTCTCTATGTTCCTAGCTTTACTGGAAATATTTTGTCTACTAGTCATCTTTTAAATCATAGACTTAAGATAGAATTGTAGGTGTAAGATGATGTTAAATCCTATCTGATATCATGAGATGGTGTGGTTATTTATAGAGGTTTCAAAAAGGGTCATCTTTTTTCTCTTGTTGTAGCTTCCTCATCTAGTTTTCCTCTTTGTGCCTCTAGCATTGAATCCACTTATATATGGAATTACAGATATGGACATGTCTCTGCCAGTGCACTCTCTTAGTTGAGTTAACATGCAATGGTAGCAGGTCTTCCTCCTCTCTCCTCTTATTTTCCTATATTTTTTGACTATCTTGTAGGGAAACAACATAGAGATCCTTTCCAAGCTAGCACCTTCAATGCTTTTGAGTACCTCGGCATTGTCCATAAAAATATTTCGTGGTCCTTTCATTTCTTTTCAAGGATGCTGCTATTTCCAATTGTTTATGGATGACTTCTCTTGCATGACTTGGGTGTATTTTTTTTAGAGGAAGATTGACGCCTTCTCCCATTTCCTTGATTTCTATGATCGGGCGATTCATGAATCTGGCAAGCCTCTTTTTGTTTTTCGCTTAGATCAAGGGGGGAATTTACTTCTCATGATTTTTTGGAGTTTTTGAAGATGCATAACATTAATAAACACTTGACTTCTCTCTACACACCTCAATAGAATGGTATTGTTTAGCAATGTAACTCGACTATCCTTGAGATGGCTCTATGCATACTAGCTACAACTAAGTTGGGTGAATTGTTTTGGGTAGAAGTAGTTCAAAATAATTTCTATCTCATATTGAGATCTCTCACTAATATTCTCAAGAATAAGACACCAGAAGAGGTATGGAGTGGCCATAAACCATCAGTTTCTTAGTTTTGAGTGTTTTCTTGCACTACCTATATGAAGGTCCTAGCTCAAAAATGAGAGAAGCTTGAGTCAAATATACTTCAATATATATTATTAGGATACATTTCACACTTTAAATCATATCGTCTGATGGATGTTGTGACATGCAATATATTTGTAAGTAGAGATGTGGTTTTTGATGAGTCATCTTTTGACTCTAGGTTGCAACTAAGTGTTCCATTATCCTCCCAGAAGACTCTCTCACATTCTGATGATGAGATTGAGCACTCTTCTCAATTAAGAGGAGAAGATGAGTTACATTGAGATTTATTTTTTGATCTAGTTATTTTGGATAATTTTCATCAATAGCAGCACCCATGTCCAAAATGGGTTTGGGGTATAATTCAAGATTCTTGCCCAAGTTCTCTTCTAGATCTTTCTATAGGGATTTAGTGATGTAGGAGCATCCTAGGATTCTTGGAAATCCTGTATCAACCAAAAATATGTTTTTCTTTGAATGTAGACTCTTAGTTTTGATCTTGGTTTGGTGGAGTACTTGCTCAGTTTGTGAGATTGGTTTCTCAACTTCAGTGTTTACCAAGTTGCTCAGTCTATGAAGAATGCTCAGTAACTAAAGGTGTCGGTTTTCCTGATGCTTGGTGATAACTATGTTTCTCAGTCATGCTTGGCATGGTCAGTCAAGTGGTGCTCGATTATTTCTTTGTTGCTTGGTGTTCTTTCTTACTGACTTGGTTTGTTTGGATGGATCGGCTTGGATGACTAGTTCCATTGATTTGGGTCACGCTCCTCGAGTTATGGATTGACCATTGGATGTGTGGGGACCTAGATCTAGCATGTTGCATTCTTGCATGTGGATCTGATGACTGTTTGGGGCCATCTTTGAGATTTCATTATTTCATAAGGCTATGTGAGAGCCAACTGAGGTTTTAGCATTTAATATTTGTTTGTAAGGGTTATTGTTTCATCAATCAAATTTTGACCAGGTATCAAAAGAGAGTTGGTTGAAAAGTTAGTAGCCTACAAGCTTAGGAACATGAAGATTTCTTGGAAGCTTGAGTAAAAGTTTAGATCTCTCCTGGGTTCCTACCAGTGTGTTGTGTGTTGTAGACCTGGGCTAGCTGAATATTGATGTTGTAGAGAAGATTCAGATCCTGTGAGATCTTGTAGACTATTACTTGCTTTGTATCTAGCCATAACTAGGAGGGCCTTATAGCCTGACACATTGCATGTAATCGGTGATTTGATGAATAGAGACTTTAGTTTTATTTCAGATCTATTGTTGTTCTTGTGTATTTCCACTACATATTGGTTTGGCTGCAAGGTCAGTCAGTCCTTAATTGGATCCACTAGCCTTGACTGCATCAAGTGGTATCAGAGAGAAGTTTGTTCCTATTTGAGTGAAGTTTGTTCCTATTTGAGTGAAATTTGTTCCTATTTGAGTGAAGTCTGTTCCTGTTTGAGCAGAGTGGATCTTGTGTGTTTGCACCTGGATCTTGATTTGAAGATTCCTCTAAGGAGAAATCATGAGATCTCAAAGGAAGAGGAAGCTACTAGAGAATTCGGTCTTTATGATTTGAGGGCTTTGTAGAAACAAGTGCAAGACTTGCAAGAAGAATTGAGAAAGAAGACATCTACATTGAAAGAGGATAGTGATGATGAATTTGAGGAAGATCATTTTGAAGAAGCTAGAGTTTCTAAGGAGAATCAAATTCTGAAAGCTATGTCTAAGATTGGGAAAAGACCTAAGATTAAAGTTTCTAAATTTGCTAGAAGCCTTAGGCCAGAAGAGTTGATTGATTGGATTAATGAGATGGATGAGTACTTTGAGTATGAAGAAATAGAAGATCTTGATAAAGTTAGATTTGAAAAGACTAATTTGAAAGGTATTGCAAATATCTAGTGGAGAGAAGTTCAGTTGGAAAGAGGTAGAAGATGAAAAGAAAAGATCACTAAGTGGAATCAAATGGTTGACAAGTTGAAGAAGCAATTCATTTCAATGGATTATGAATTGGACATGTTTAAGAAGATGCAAGCTTTGAAGTAGACTAACAAATCGATGTAGGAGAATACCGAGGAGTTTTATAGAATCCTGATTAGGATTGGTCATTCTGAAGCTGATAAAGAGAAGGTTGCTAGGTATGTCTATGGTTTGAGACCTAGTACTTAGGAGGAGTTACTTACTATGTGGATGAAAACAATCAGTGATGATTATCAGATGGCATTAAAGATTGAAGAGAAGTTGAATAAGAATTATCAAGGAAAACAAAGTAATATGAACCAGGGTGGTAAAACTAGTGAGGCAGTTGCTGAAAGTAATGTGACAGAGAATCCTAAGTCTGATGTGGGATCTATTAGTGGTCAAGTTCCTAAGAATGTTGGATAGAGAGGAAGATAGAAGAATGAGTTCACTGGTACTTTTTATAACTATGGTGAAGTTGGCCATAGAAGTTTTTATTGTCCTAAGAAAAGGGTGGCACTGACTGTTGAAGAAGATATTATGAATGTTGCAAAAAAAGGTGAGACACTTATCACTAGGAGATTAGTTGCATGTGTTCATGAACTGGTGCAAAGAAGAAATTTTTTCACAACTAGATGTAAGTGCAAGAATAAGGTATGTAATGTTATAGTTGATGGTGGCAGTTCTGAGAACTTTGTTTCAGATGAAATTGTTAATAAGTTGAATTCAGAAAGAAGGAAGCATCATAATCCTTATCAGATTAGTTGGATACAAGATGTTTCTAAGGTTAGAGTTGAAGAACAATGTTTGGTTAAGTTTCAGATTGGATCTTACCATGATAGATATTGTGTGATATATTTCCTATGGATGCTTGTCATCTGTTGCTCACTAGACCTTTGTAGTTTGATAGAAATGTTTTGTTTGATGCTCCTGCTAATACCTATGTGGTTAGGCATAAAGGATCTTGACATAAGCTGATACCTTTACAAGAAACAAGGGTTAAGGGATGTGGAGTTATTAGGTGTTGTCCTTATGACAAACCTCAGGAGCAAATGGTTGATGAACCTATTCCTACAAAGTCTAGTTTGAAGGAGAAGGAGAATGATATATCTGAAGAGTTTGTTGACATTAAGAGGCAGGTGATCTTTCTGAAAGAGATGGTATACGAGATGATGACATTTGTGACATAGAGAGATGCAGATGATATTGATTTGATTGAGGAATCCATAGAAGATGGACCTTATCAAGGCACTGATGTGATTGATAGTGGTTAGAATCGGTTGCTATCAGTTGCCAACTAGAAGGATAAGCAAAGTGGAAAGAAGAAGAACTTGTTGCAAGAAGAAATGAATGAAGTGAAGACTACTTGGGATGAAGGACAAGAGGAGATATGGGTTAAGAACATATTTGGCATACATGTTCTAATTCCCTTGAGGTGTTCTTGATTTCCTTATGAGAAAATCATTCTTACCTAGGGCATCTGATGCAGGAGCATCCTAGGATTCTTTGAAATCCTGTATCAACAAAAAATATGTTTGTCTTTGAAGGTAGATTGTTAGTTTTGATCTTGGTTTGGTGGAGTACTTTCTTAGTTTGGGAGACTGGTTTCTTAGTTTCAGTGTTTACCGGGTTGCTCGATCTCTAAAGAACTCTCAGTAACTAAAGGCATTGGTTTTCCTAATGCTCGGTGATAACTACATTACTCGTTCATGCTTGGCATGGTCGGTTGACAGGTGCTAAATTATTTCTCTATTTCTCAGTGTTTTTTATTATCGACTTGGTTTGTTTGGATGGATCAGTTTGGCCGACTGGTTTCGTTGATTTGTGTCATGCTCCTCAAGTTATGGATTGACTATTGGACATGTGGGGACTTAGATCTAGCATGTTGCATTCTTCCATGTGGATCTAATGACCATTTGGGGCCATCTTTGAGAGTTTATTATTTTGTAAGGCTATGTGAGAGCTGACTGAGGTTTCAACATTTAATATTTTTTTGTAAGGGTTATTATTTCATCAGCTGACTTGTGGCTGAGAATCAATATTTATAGCATTCTTGGGTAGTTATTTAGTGCATCAGAAGAGATTTGGTTGAAAATTTAGTAGCCTGTGAGCTTAGGAATAGGAAGATTTCTTGGAATCTTGAGTACAAGTGTAGATCTCTCCTGGGTGCCTACTAGTGTGATGTGTCTTGCAGACCTGGGCTAGCTGAATACTAATGTTGAAGAGAATATTTGGATCCTATGAGATCTTGCAGACTGCTACTTTTTTTTTATCTGGCCGTAATCGGGAAGGCCTTACAGCCTGGCACATTGCATGTAATCAATGATTTGATGAATATAGAGTTCTATTTTATTTCAAATTTGTTGATGTTGTTGTGTATTTCCATTGCATATTGGTTTGGCTGCAAGGTCAGTTAGTCCTTAATTGGATCCACTAGCAATGACTACATCATTTAGACATAGATTCAAACCATAAATGAATTGAATTTAGTATTAATGAGATCGATTGAGGAGATTAATGAACCTGATACAGCACATGAGGCTCTCAGCCAACCACAAGAAGTTTCTATCTCACTAATGTTCTCTATGTTATTGGCTTTACTAGCAATCTTTTTTCTTTCTCTCAGCTTTTAAATCATCAACTTAAGGTATAATTTAATGTCCAAGATGGTGTCAAGTCTTATCTTATATCACAAGATGGTGTGGTTATTTCTAGAGGCTTCAAAAAGGGTCATTTTTTTTCTCTTCATTTTGCTTCCTCATCTAGGGTTTCTCTTTGTGCCTCTACCATTGAATCCTCTACTCTATTGCATTAGACATATAGAGATCTCTTAGTCATCTCACTCTCTTATTTAAGTTCACAAGTTATGGTACGAGGTCTTCCTCCTCTCTCCTCTTCTTTTCCTGTATGTTCTGACTATTTTGTAGGGAAACAACACAAAGATCATTTCCATGCCAACATCTACAATGCTTTCGAGAACCTTACCATTGTTCACATAGAAAAGATTCAATATGAAATTTCTATTATAAAACTTTTTATACATTCCTAGTTGATTAATTCCTTATTTTTGTATTACTTTTTCAAGATATGATGGATAATTAAAAATATAAGTTTTTAGCATATTTGGATGACAATAGAAAACCTAAATGTGAATTTAGATTTCTTGATAGTAATTTGTGTGTTCCACCATCTACAATAAAATGTCTTTAGATTTTCATCATAATTTTTTCAGATTGAACTATAATTTATAATTTTTTACACTTTTTAATATTTATTTATTTCATCTCAATATTGTTTCTTAGATAAATATAATTTAATTAAGTCAACTTTGGGAAGTAACTGAGAAGAACTATGGTATCATTGAGGGGTTGTATCTCAAATTTATATGCACTCTCCCAATGAGCACTCTCAGAGTTAGTAATATGATATGGGGTATGACAAATCCCACCACATTTACTTATGTGGATACTATTAGTAAGGTTTTTTCCCATCAATACATGCTTTCAGTGAGATTTGTGGTTGAATATCAACAATTCTTAGTCAATACATGCTTAGAGTGCAGGTGGATATTTATGTGTGGGAATCCCCCATGTCTTTCTTAGTCTATGCAGGTGCAGACTTAAAAGTGGGTGATACCACATCTGGTGGATGAAGCAAGGATAGCTAGGTTATTATCTAAACATATTTTCTTTAGGAATTTTTTTTTTAAACATTTGTCTTAGTGATGAACTATGTGGTTGTAAAACCTCTAGTCAAAGACATAGCTCTTACTCTACTAGCATTCTACTTTAGCTCTATAATGTTTGAAGATATGTCTCTTTCTTTTGCAACATTTTCTATTCTTTATCCTACTGCATGATGTCCATGGGCATGTATGCTCGGTTGACCACCTCCTAAGCATCTAGTTTACAATGGTTTGGTAATTGAGTTGTTTAGTTTTTTTGGATGCTTGTCTTTTGATGATGATGTACCATGATTGCATCCATGTTATCTAGATGTATAGGGGTATGAAATATTGTGTTCCCTATTAATGGATTTTTTTGTAGTACACAACTTCAGTGTATTCATAGGGGCTAAAAAATGGTTATTCTATTTATTTGTATTGAGTCGGGATAGGAGGTTTTCTTGCTGATTCTTTCCTTGTTGAGCTATGCAACCAATTTTATATTAATAAATATGGTGGCTTGCCACTTTTCCTTTAAAAAAATAAAATTAATTAGGTAGAAATAAAAATGTATGAAGTTGACTTCTAATATCTAATTCATGTATGCTTGGTGTCATGAATTCAATAGTGAACTTATATTTACCATATGAAAATAGATAAAATATAAATATAATAAAATTACTATAATTATTATATAAAATATAAAAACTAAATAAAATATAGAAATGTTAAATATTAATTTCTCTTTAATTTTTTAAAAATGGTTTCTTCTAATACCTGATCACTTTGTACTTATATAAATATCTGAAAGAATAATTTGTCTAAATTATAGATTTTATCTATGTTTATAATACCTAGAGTAATAACTATAAATATATTTTGTATGGTGGTCACCATTATTAATGGACATTGCTTCAACTTCGACTACTACACCCAAGAGAATATAAATAATCCTTGGGATCAATGAATAAAAATCAAACAAAAACTTTCTCAATGAGTTCAAAATGAAACATCCCTATTTGTTATGACATTTACACAGAGTAAGAAAAGTTTTCTTCTGTAACACTTTTGCTAGCACATGCTTTATTCTAAAGTTTTCTATATGGATAAGAAGGTATTTGAGATATTTTTAGTAGATGCTAAGTTCTCTAGATGATACTTGTAGTGTGGCAAGAAATCATAGAGTGCAATATGTTATGGATGATATTACTAGATTTTATTTTTCTTTATTCAAAGACCTTCATAACACTGGGAATGTCAAGTTTAATGAGTTGATCTAGAAAGGACTCCTTGAGTAATTCTTGTTTGATGCTCAATTCCAAGCCAAGAAGATTAGTATACATGTTTAAGCCATTCATGATACAAATGATGAAAAAGAGGTAGAACACCCACGAAAGTGCCCCCATCTCACTGCATGTGATTATCATGCCCATCTTATTTCTTCTCTTCATCCTTAAAATGATTTATTTAATTTCATAAAGTGCATGTTGGTTTTCCCTCAATAAAGAAAATCAATTTTTTTTCTTTTCTGCATTGTTTTCTCTTTTTTGGCATTATCATGTTTGCACCAAAAATGCTCTTTTTAGACACCCATCTTCTCAAGGGAACTAATTATGTTGCATGGAAAACAAAAATGTGAACAATTCTTCATTTTGAATAATTATGGGAGATTGTTACTGGTGCTAGTAAACATCCAAATGATATTGATGTGCAAAAGAAATATGACAAGGATGATGCTAAAGTGTTGATACTTATCATTCCTGGTATCTCTAATGAGGTTCAACCTCAAATTTGAGATGCAGACACATCCAAGGAAACTTGGGAGGCCCTTTCCACAATATTTAAGGTCAAAACTTGGGCGATGGTTATCTATCTATAGTCTAAACTACATACTCTTCATGTGCAAGATGGTGAAAATTTTGTAGATTTCTTATGTAGTATGTCAATTCTCTAAGAAGAACTTATTTCTCTTGGTGAGACAATTGAGGATAAACTAATTATTCCAATCACCTTGTGTGCTCTTCCTTCCAAGTTTAGGACTTTTGTCACTGCTTTGAGTATTATGAAATAAAAAATATCTTTTATAGAACCAATAAATTTTCTTCAATGAGAAGAGGCCATCTAATCCTTACATGATGAGTTTAAGGAAAAAAATCTCATCTCCCAATGAAAACAAGGAAAAAAAGAATGCAAGGAACCTTCTTAGTTTCCACATCATCCATCACAATGGCAACAATTACCACTCCAGAATCCTTCCAATTGATGGTGCTATATTTGTAATACTCACACGCATGATCCACACCAGTATTGGTATAATCATCTTACTCAAGGAGCTTTGAGTAAAGAAGTCTCCCCCAATCGTATTAATTATATATAATCTTGTGGACATCCATGTTAACATTACCAATGGGGAAATTTTTCTACCCAACAAGGGGAGGAATCTGATGGGCCCTTGGATGAAGATATATAGGACTCCCGTTGTTAATCAAAATCTATTCCCTATTTCCAAAACCTCTCCCTCCTCATGCAATGGTTGGTTGATTAATACATTGAATCCCACACCTATTTATGATCTCATTCATATTAGTGATAATGAATAATATGTAGGAGAAGTAATTGGTACTATTACCATTCCCCTTGATAGAGAAAGTTTTTCTATCACTAATATTCTCTATGTTCCTGGCTTTACTAGCTATCTTTTATCTGTCTGCCAGCTTACAAATTATTGATTTAAGATAGAATTTTAGGTCCAATATGATGTTAAATCTTGCCTTATATCATGAGATGGTGTTTTTATTGCTAGAGTTTTAAGAAAAGGTCATCCTTTCTCTCTTGATGCAACATCCTCATATGGTGTTTCTCTTTGTGTATCTACCATTGAAACCACTTCTCTATGGAATTACAAATATGGACCCCTCTATATCAACTCACTCTTTAGTTGAGTTCACATTCAATGGTATGAGGTCTTCCTCCTCTCCTCTTCTTTTCTTGTATGTTCTGACTATCTTGTAGAGAACAAACATAGACATGCTTCCAAGATAGCACCTACCATGCTTTTGAGCACCCTGTCATGTTGTTCATACCAATCTTTGCGGGTGATTTTGTCTCTTTTAAATGTTGCCTCTATTTCTAGTTATTTTTGTATGACTTCTCTTGGAAGACTTGGGATTATTTTCTTCAAAGGAAGAATGAGGCTTTCTCCCATTTCCATGAATTCTATCATTAGGTAATTTGTGAATCTGGAAAGCCTCTTCTTGTTTTCTGCTTAGATGGAGTAGGGAATTTACTTCTCATGAGTTTTTAGAGTTCTTGAAGACTCATAGAATTAAGAAATACTTGTATTCTCCCTACACACCTCAATAGAATGGTACCATAGAGTAGAAAAATTAGATTGTCCTAGAGATGGCTTTGTGCATACTAGCTACAACTAAGTTGGGTGAATTGTTTTGGGTAGAAGAAGTTCAAACTAATGTGTATCTCATCAATATAGATCCCACTAATATTATCAAGAATAAGATACTAGAAGAGGTATGGAATGGATACAAACCATTTGTTTCTCATTTTATAGTGTTTGGTTGCACTTCCTATATGTATGTCACAACTTAGAAATGAAATAAACTTGATTCAAAGATACTTCAGTGTATATTCTTGGGCTAAAGTTCACACTCTAAAGCCTATCATCTCATGAATGATGAAATACACAATATTTTTGGAAATAGAGAGGGTTTGATGAGTCATCTTTTCACTCTAGACTGCAACCAATGTTCCATTATCCTCCCATAAGACTCTCACATTCTGATGATGAGATTGACCACTCTTCGCAACCAGGAGGAGAAGATGAGTTACATTGAGATTTATTTGTTGATATGGGTATTTATATAATTTTCATCAGCATCCACATCCAAAATGGGTTTAGAGTACAATTTGAGATTCTCACCCAAGTTCTATCCTAGATCTTTCTACAGGGATCAACACACAGAGCCAAACTAGAAATGAAGTCAATTTAGCATTAATGAGTTTGATTGAGGAGATGCTTGAACATGATATATAGAACATGAGGCTCTCATCCAACCACATAAATTTTCTCTCTCACTAATGTTATCTATGTGGGTAAGTGTACAAAGATGGGGGACCCAAAAGGGGTATAAGATGCCACTTTTTTCCTAAAATGAGAAAACTCTAAACTTCAACAAGAAATTGAAGATAGTTAGACTCAAAATTTTAAGGTGTGACAAAAACAAGAGTTGTAATACTCTGAATCTAGTTCCTAAACTACTAATTTATTTTGAAAATGGTGCAGATTAAGGCCCTCAAAAAGGGGAGCACAAAAAGTGGTCCTAGTTTTTTTGAAAAAACATAACATAGCGTCTGGTGTGCTCCCGTAACATGTTAACTTTTTTTTGAATTTTTTTAATCACTCCAGGGAGAATTTATCTAACACCACGTAGTTTATCCCAGATTTTTTTTCTTATTTTTTGATGAATGTATAATTTTTTATGAATTTACGAAGTGCACACATCCTAAAAACATGAAATTTTTGTGTGCTCCTCCTAGAAATCATTTAAAACTAATTGAAAATAAAATTTAATTTTTTTTAATGTGTGTATAATGGATTCTAGTTTCTAAAAATCTAACTTGTTGTAAAATTCAATAAAAGAGCCAAAATCTATGGCCAAAATATTACACGTTGGTTTTTTACAAAAAATGGACATACATACAAAATAAATTAGAGATGAAAAACTTAACATAAACATAATTAAAAATAAATTATATGGTTAGATAACTAACAAATAAATCTACAATATCATGTCATCTAATTTTAACGCTATTGAACCATGAGTAAACCTGATGAGGAGCACACAAAAAAAGAAGTCATTTTTTTATGTCTACTGGAAAACACATCTCAGGCCAATTTGAATCCTCCAAGCCTTTAGGTTGGATGTCCAAGGAAAATCTAAGACTTAGGCTTGGTCGATTCCAATGTCTTCCAAAGCATGTACGTGCTATATTTGTGCGCGCTATAGTGCGTACATGCTATTCAAACTTATGACTTGAATAGCACGCATGCACTATGTAACATTTGGAAAATGCTTGAGTGATAGAGAAAGAGTGAGAAGGTGGCGGTAGCAGAGGGGGGGGGAGAGAGAGAGAGTGTATCGATGGGAAACATAATTTTTCCCTTCTCCACAATACCCTCTCCATCCACTTCCTCCACACGCATACTCTTTTCTTGCCCCTCCAACAATGAATGCGCCCGTGCACTGATATCATACAATATAGTCTCTCCATTCCATCCATAGATAAATTATATTCCACAAATCTCTCCACCAATTTTCCCTCTCATGGGATGCCCAGATTCTTTTCTTGTTGTAAATATTCCCTTTCCTAGTGGAAGAATAATAGACCCATCTAGTCTCCTAAATTTCTCACTTTTCCCTTCCTAGGAAGGTTTCAAGGGCTCTCCACAGTCTTGTATAGGTAGTGGCACCGAGTCTTGTAGCATGCTTCTCACTTCTATTCCACCTCAGATTACTAAAGAATATCTTATGTAGAAGTTGAGAAGATGGGGTCCCATTAGAGCCCTCCACCTACAAAGGAAATATGAGGGTGTTGTCATAGTGGACTACTTTGACCTCAGTCATGCAAAAAAATTCCTAGCCGATATACAACAAGGAATGACATTTATTTTTTATGGTTGGGGAATGGAAGGATACAAATTAGTTTGGGCTGAGTATGCCAAACCCACAACCAAGAACTAGGGCACACTTGTGGTTTCCAATTTGGATACCAACATCTCCCCAAACACTTTAATCTCCTACTTTCAATGATATGGTATGTTTGAGAGATATTTCCTTCATATGGAAAAGTTTAGCAAGCTCAGCTTTCAAAATGAGGAAGGACATTTAGTGACATTCATCAGTGTGTGCATTGGATGCTAGCATTGTTCTATTTTATTAATGACTTCAGAATTACAATTTTATGAAAAATTAAGATTAAGGTTTTTTATTTGGCAGAATCAGTCTTTTAAACACTCACTTTTTTAGGTTGTTTTATCTTGTGGAATTAGTCTTTTAAGGACTTTCTTTGTATTTCTCAAATTGTGAGAGAATGGAAACATGTGTTGAATTCAATGTAATTGGATTGGTTGTTTCAGGATCTTTGAAGGAAGTAAGGGAATCTCCTTTACATAGTAGGGTCAAGTTTGTAGAGTTCTTCGACATGAGAGATGCCTACCAAGCCCTTGAGGCACTCAAAGAGATGAGAATTGGGTCCAACCACATGAAAATTCTCTTCAGTCATCTAGGTAGCCGAGGTCTTAAAGGTGTCACTACTTTAAACATGAATCAACCGCCTCATCAACAACTCATTGATAATTCCACATGGAGTAATGGAAAACAAGCTATCTACACTTACCAAGCTGGTATTGCAGCTACACTTGGGAGTTCATATGGTTTTACTATTTTTTTGGTATTCCAAGGTAAAACAATTCTAAATGAACTTGCTGGGTAGGTGTAATTAACAACTACATGGATATCCTCTAAGGAGTGACAACTATAGGAGGTTGGGCCACCGAAAGAATTCCCACTGGTGAGAGAGGACCATACCTTGAAATCACAAGGGAAAGCTTCACCAAATTTTCTTTTGATGAGGACAAAGCACTATCAAATAGTGCACAGGATAGAACAACTATAATGATTAAGAAGATTCTTGATAAATACAAGTAAGTGTGCCTTATTGTGGTCCTATCACATCATTCCAATTATGTTGAGAAATGCTAGAATGTGGAAAATATTGTGTCCTACCTAGCTAAAGTTCTTAAACCTAATTTGAAAACTTCATTTAAGAATGTAATGATAATGGATCTCGTATTGTATTTGTTTTCACACTAGTAGAATTTGGGAAATAAATGACCAGGTGACTAAAACTTTTAGTCACGTGACTAAACTGATCATGTTCTACAAATATAAATGACTAAATAAATGACCAATTTCGTCATCGAGTAAAATAACAACTAAAATGACTAAATAATTAGTTACCCTAATAAAAATGACTAAATGAATGATTAATATTAGTCCTTTACACATTAACATTTGATAATATCATATACTTATATCTTAGAAGTTGCATTTCACCAATAATGTGTGTTCACCAATAGACTTATTGTGCGAACATTATTCCAGCCACCATTTTCCAATATCTCTAAATGGTAACTATATTTAAAACTCATCTAAGCATTTTGCAATTAGAATTTATATCTAGATCAGGTGCATATAATTCATAGACATTATCAAGGTTTTTTAGAGTGTTATTTGTAGTAGTAGATTGGTTACTATATTGTGGTAGCTATCAAGAGGAGAAGCATTTAAATCTCTCTAGGGTACTTCAATTAAAACCTAAAATTGTGTAGCGTACATATGACATCTTATTTGTTGACATCTCACACCTTTTTGAACCAAATTAACAAGCTTTCCATCTAGTCATAGTTTTAAAATATTTTTTCTTTCCAAGCTATGCATTTGTATTTATTTGTGAATTTTAATGACATTAAAAAAGGCAAGTGTGAGAATAATAATTTCTTAATGGTGAGAATATTTAACAAACACTTAGTAATATTTATCTCATTTAATCCTATAATGAACAAATATAGAAGGATCTAACAAACACACATTTCAATATTTATTATAAAGTAAATAAAATAGATTACTTATTAGATATTAACTTAAATTAATATCTATTAAATAATATACTTAATTTACTCATAGAAGTCCCACCCGAAGCCCTACTATGTATTGTTGTCACCACAGTCCTCGATATCTTCAATGATATTACTTTGTTAAGCCCTGCTAGATAGGATCACTACCTATACGTAACTTTAAATTTTGAAGTAGCTCTTAAAAAAACTAAAGAAAATAAATTAGTGGCTAGTAAATATAAAATACAAAACACATAAAACTATGTTCTAAAGAAACAAATGATACTTTGTTCTGTAGAATTTAAATTTCCCATAAATATTGATAAATGCATAGACATTTAGATTCACGTATTCATCAACTGCATATAATCAAGTATAATTATATTAATATATGTATTCTCATCTTTATACAATTAATATATGCATATGCATATTTATTCTTTCACACCACAATAGTTAAGAGATTATATATAGCTTGTTTTATGCTAAATCTTGTGAACTATATTATTTAATTAATTAAATAATTAATAATTATCATAGGGTCGATCAATGATTGGCTGGGTATAAAAAATTAAATACAAAAAAAACATCATGAGGCCAATCAATATTGTTTGGGTGGGTATAAAAAACAAAAAAAAAACAAAAACATCCATCATACTTGTGCAAAGAAAATCAACGCAGGCATTCTCGAGCCAAGCTGAAAACTCCATTCATGCCAAGGCAAAAGTGGTTCATGTTGGTGTTTCTTCCATTCATGGAACTTGGAATGATTTAATGTGAAACATGATTACAAATTAGGTACATTCAATCTCGAGTTTTCTCTAGCATTCTCCTGCCAATTAGTTGAAAGCCCCATTCATGTCAAGGCAAAAGTAGTTCGCGATGTTGTTTCTTAGATTCATGAGAAGTTGGTGAAATTGGATTTTCATTGAATGACAATGATGGGGCATAGGATTCAATGTCATCTAGTAGTATATTGGAGCCGTAAGCACAATCTTCTAGGCAAAGAAGGGAACTACAACTTAGTGCGAGGACGAGACCTTCTATTGGGAAATTTTTCACTACAACAGGGAAGAGGAAATTATGAAAGCTTGTAATTTTTTACTTTCCTAGATATGCAATTTATTATGATGATTTTCAAAGACAATCATCATAAGTTCATAATAGTTATCAGTCACCTATTGTTTTTGGCTTTGCATGATGGTGTGCTTTCGTTCTCCATTTTTTTTCAAGGATCAAATATAATAGAAAACACTTGACCATGGTTTTTAAGACTCATTTGATACATTTTGTAACTGAATTTTTGCAATAAAAAATGTGTTTTTAAAGAAATTGAAGTACCTTTTTAAGTTGTTGAGTTTTTCCTATTTAGATTTTTTATGGCTTGCTTCACACTTTTTGAGTCCAAGTCTCAAACTATGGTTCCACTTATATTCTGTTGTTTGATAGTTGCTTTGTTTGGTTTTGTATTAATTTGATTGTTTAAGGCATTGGCCTTTCAAAAATTTCCTTTTAATAAAAGAAGTGAAGCTTGTAAAAATTTTAAGGAAACTTTTACCTTAAAATGCTAACAATTATAAATACTTGAATGTCTCATTCAAGACCAAAGACTAGCCCCATGTGGTTAAAAAATATTAAGGTACAAATACAATGATTTTAGGATGATTGTATTAACAACACTACATAAAAGTGTATTTTAAGACATTTGTTTAAGACAAAATTAAAATTTGTATTAAATATTAAAGTTATTATTTTAATTATAATAAATGAAAATAAAAACTATTATTATTGTACTAAGTTAAAAGATAAGACAAAATAGCATGCATTTTCATTTAGGTGGGAGGAAGAGGAAGGCGAGGAAGGGGGGAGGAAGACATGAAGTAAATTTTTAGAGGAAAAACCAGAGATTTTGTGGACTGGTTTGAGATCATTTCATTTCGGCACTTTTCAAAACTGTCCAGTTAGGTCTTTGGAGAGAGACTTTCATTGACACGACCTGTAACCTATCTGTATGTCATTGCTCTCTATTCACAACTTATATTCACAAGCTCATTTCTCATATTCTTTCCATTTGACAGAGAAAGATCTCTCTGTTACTCTAGCTATACATAGGGTTTTGAAAGAGTTTGATTCATTCTTCTTTGATCTTGATTCACCTCCTTTGACAATTTCTATAGATCTTGGATATATACAGGTATGTATTCAAATATAACATTTTCCTTCGATCTTGACTTGTAGAAAGCCCATCAAATCTTTTGCTCTCTGTATGATTCTTCCTTAATCACTTCCTTTCCTATATTTCTTTGAAAGAATTTAATGCCATAAGGGCTTTTCATTTGTATATGTTTGTTTCCTTATGTCAAGAGTCATGTAGATATTTCATGTTTTTACCTGGTACACGCGGGTTTCTTTGAGCTCCTTGTTATGATATAGCTCGCGACCCTTTTTTAATGAAATTTACCTCTGTGAGGCTCTTTATGCTTCTTGATTATGGGTATGTAGTTGGAGCATTTAGAGACACAAAATACTTCACGAGCCCTTTCCTTTTAAAAAAGCCATGACTATACATTTTTTGAACTTAAAATGAGGGTTATTCATAAATTTCTAGAGTTAGCCAACTATGTTCTCTGAAAAAAATGGGTATATGAGTATATACAATCCCCACATAAACCTCAAAAGATAATGGTAACAACTTACATATATAAGTATATATTTAAGAAAATAATAAAACTTCATTTTTATGTGCTCATCGGGAAATAAAATAATGAGGGCTTACTATCACCATACATGTCATATGTTTGCAGAAAATATATAGTTCATTTAAATTAAGAAAAAAAGTAAACATGAACTTGTGTGTGTGAATATATATATATCCTAAAGAACTCAATTCCTCATGAGAAATCTTCCTACTATTATCCAAAATAAGCCAGTCCCAAAGGTAGTTATTCCAATGACTACATACTTATAATGATTTGAGAAAGATCTCAATGTAAGACTTTTGTTGGGTATATAACATGCTCTTTGGGGAATTAATCAGGTCTCTATAATAATGTTTAATTGACAATTACTATTTCTCATGTTCTAATGGTGCTATAGATGGTACCTTTCAAGCATATTTAATAATGATTTATTTTTGTTGAGCTATTCTCTGTTCAAGAAGGAATTAAATTGACAAAAGATTCATAAATATAATTGTTAGTAAGTCAAGAATGATTTCCCAAGAAGGTGATTGAAGAATAATTTCTTGCAAAGGAACTAGCTTTGTTAATTCATTAGTATTTTTTCTTAGTTGTACATGAAAATCCTTGTTTAATTACCCTGAACAATTTGACTATTGCTTTTTCAATATATGTTTCTTATATAAATTCCTATGGAATCTATAAATGTAATCTATTCTATTACTTTTGTTAATTATTATTAGTGCATTTCAATATTAGTGTTTTTCATGCATTGAAATCATTTCTTTGGTCTTATTTTGTGTATTATTGATTTGCATATTCATAATATAGTTATTATTAGGTGTAGAATTTAATTTTGTTTTGGCTCTTAATAGCATGTTTTGTATTTATCCTTACTAGTTAGTCATGCTTTTTATCATAGTTTTGATCTCCTCCTTCAATGAATTTAGTAGTGACCATTCTTATCAAATGTTATTAAGGCTTCTCATATCACAGATGCACTGTATTTACTGTCGTTCATGCCACTATGTTGGTTTTTTTTTGTCATTACATATCTTGATGGAATGATTTCAACCATTCACTAATTTGGTGACTAATTGTCATTATTAAAGATTTATCTCCATTAGTATGTTTAGCCACCGCTTGTGAAGTCACTAAATGTTTCTAGACAATCAACACTACCATTTCTTGCCTACTCATAGGTAGACAATCACTTCAAATGGCCTTGAAGAGTACAGAGGAGAGAATAAGGGAGAACCAAAAAATATTTTACAAATACTTTACCAAAGGGAAACATAAAACACCAAGTCCAAAGATGAGTGAGATCAAAGTTTATTGAGAATAATAATCTTGAACCCTGTAAGAGGATGTCTAAACAAATAGAACACTTGGACTGACAGACCAAAGTTTTGGCCTTGCTTATGAAGAAAAGGGTTTCCAAGTCTAATTTGACGTCCAATATACATCATCTCTATTTGGGTTGATTGGGCATGTCTCCATTTCAATAGTTTCTTTGTTTTTTCTTACCCAAACAAATTTACAAGTGTGGCATTTTGATTGTCCTTATTTTGATTGCATAATTGGTTTAATTTTCATGTGCTACCAAGGCCAATATTTTTAACCTTTTTATGTACCAAGTCTCCACTGTGCTTCTCTTTGATTTTTGTTTTAGAGCAATATAAAAAACATTGTAGGAGAAAAAGATTAGACAATTCCTTTCATTTTCTTAGATTAATAAAGTGTCTAGAGTTATTAAGTTTGGACATAAGGTTTCTGAATGGTCTAAAAATTAGAAACATTTTTTTATGCCATGTCTTAAGTTTTAAGGATCCTAACAATATTCTTAGCAGGGCTAGTAACATAAAATAATAGTTAAAATTTAGGGGAAGTCATGTCGCAAGGAGAGATGGATATAGGGGCCTAAGGCACTCCCAAATATCAATCCTAACACTCCATATATTCACCACAAAGTAAGCTCCATTGTAAATATGTAAAATGGAATATCAAGGAGCTCAAACTTGCACATGAGGGGCATCATGTTGACAAGGAATGCAAAAAGTTATGATATGATGATTATAAAGCAATGGGTAGAAAATATTAGAGAAGTGACATAATAAAACTTCAAAGCTATAGAAGAATGAGTATTGTCATAGTACTAAACATGACAAGAGCATTAGATACATTGACAATAACTCCAAACCATGAAAGAGAAAGACAATGTTTTAGGTGTCCATGATAGTGAAAGAAAATAGTAGTTAGCAACTTTAATTAAAAAGAAGTGATTTACAAGAAATAATGTGATATATGATGTAGGGAAAAATTATCATTTTCTTGAAGACATATAAGATGGTAATGATCACAATGCACAAAAAAAAAATCAGTGAATGGCACTACTAAAAGATAGTCATAGAAGAAAAGGAATGAATGATAGTGATATATGATTCAACAAATTTAGTTCCTATGAATATGATAAATGGTGTGAAGAAATGAGCATATATATATTTATCAAGGTTTCATTGTCACAAGCACCTAAGAATAGTTGTTGTGTAACCATTATTGAGGATAGGAGAATGATTTTCAGTTGGATAGGGTTTTAAATAAAACAAATTGTTTGAGGGGTCCAAGCTATGTTATACTGTGAATTAATTTGTCAAAGATGCACTATTGTCCAATGTTAGGAGAAAAGATTCAAGTTGATCATAAATGATTTGTTAGAATAACTAAGAGGGGGATGAATTAGTTATCCACTGTCCCAAATACAAAATGTATATCCAAAAACAATTTAAACAAACTTCTGCAGCTTGGTAACATATAATAGTAAATTGTATTTACTTTTACCAATTACCAATCAATAACATATAGTAACTACCGATCAAATCCAATATGCAATATGTAAAGTATGATAACAAAAAATCACCACAATCAACACATAACACAAGATATTTAACATGGAAACCCTGTAAAGGGAAAAACCACCTGGGACCAGAAACCCAAAAATTGTTCACTCTTCTGAAGTGAGGTCGGTGAAGACCCAACCCTATTAAAGGTTACAAAACACATTGTAAGGTGTGACCTTGTTAGAGGATTTAACACTAACCATTATCATCCAACCAAAATTCACTATGGGGTTGACAAGATAACAAAGGTGCATTCTATGAATGACATTACAAGACTTTCAAGTCTACTCAATTAAAAGATTTATTTGATTACAATGGTTAAACTATAAAAGCAGGTGATATGATTACAATACAACTTTATTTGTAGATGTACAGATCTATCTTATGCTCATTCAAATCTTTGATCAATATAAAAATTCTTTTTCAACAATATTCAATAACTTACTATCTCTCGGTTATAGGTTTCTAATGCTTGATAATATCTACAGTTCAGTTCTCCTTAACTAGTTTGATCAGGCATGCATGAATCTTGTTAACATGATATCTCTGTAGTATCCTTTCCTCCAACATAAGTTTCATAATGAAACCCTAGTCTCTTAAATAGACAAGTAAACCATTTTCTTTTCATCCAATAGATTTTGCTGCTTAATCTCCTTCCTTGGTTTTGCCACTTAAACCTTCCTCAGCTAATGTGTCAGTAACATGTTTCAAATCTTTCCTTTAGATCTTCCTTGAATTTTTCTAGCCATTGATCTCGTAACAAACTTTATCTTTCACTCCATGATCATACACTTTACAGCTCATCAACTTCTATCAGCCAAACAAATAATTTTGTTCTTTTGTTCATACTCTGGGTAACAAGGAAATGTGTCAATGAACACACACTCATTTTATACTGTGTTCGGTATACACTACACTGCTCTGTGTATACTAGATTGCTTCATTAACTGACAACACTGCTTTGTAACATTTTTCTCCCAAATCCATAACAGATTAATACAACATAATCAAGTAAATAATATGAAGTCATAGACTTATCAATAAGTTACCAAAGGTATTCCTTATCCTCATCTGTCATATCCATCTTCCTCAATGTAGATATATCGGTTCTTCATCTATCTCTTTTCTTCTATAGATGTGTTAGATGTTTGCAACTCCATGAAAACTATTGTCAAATCTAGTTGACATCAATGACAACATAAAATTGATTCAATTATCTTGCATAACACTTCAGTGCTCGGTGACCTCTAATCACTTGAAGTTCTTCAATTAGGTTCTCAGTCAGTTGTAGTTCATCAATCTCTCCCTTTTTCATTGATGGCAACTCAAGAAATATGAAGTATACCATACACATACCAAACATGTATTCTACAACTTTGTAAAAAAATGTTGTAGCTCAGTAAGCTCTCCCTTAGCTTAATATGTTTAATCACTACATTACATAAAAGCATTGTAAGTGCAGACTATCTTTTGTAGATATGATCTTTAGCACCTCTTAGGTTCATTTTGTTTATGTCCCTTTATCTTCTCAGATTGTTTCTCCCTTAGATAGATGTTCATGTATTCTCCTCAGTTATCATATTGATTATCTCTCCCTTTGACAAAAATTCCAAAGAGACAAATAAACCATACAGCTCTATAGTAGCCATGTAACTCTCTGTTGTCTGGTGCATTCATTATATCTCTATATACTAATTATGCCACTGGTTTCTCAAATCTTTCACAACCTTAGATGGAAATCCAAAGTGTGAACTATGTTGCATCAACATGAATGATCTTCTGATAAGATTAGGCTGATGCAACCTCTAGATCACATTAGTGATGAGTAGATAGGGGATGGACCCCAAGTCTATTCCTCAAGTATTCAAATGTATCTTTTGGTAGAGGCTTTGTAAATATGTCTACAAGTTGCTCTTTAGATGTAATAAATTCTAGCTTCACTTGCTTTTCCTGCACTTGTTCTCTTAAGTAGTGATACTTGATAGATATGTTCTTTGTTTTAGAGTTAATTTAAGCATTAGGCACAAGGTTACAACCAAGGAGGATGCTCAAACATGATGCCCAAGTTTTCAGAGGCACCAAGTGATAATAATTCAGAACCATCAATGACAGAATGAATGTTTGAAAATTTCTAGAATTTTGTCTTGAAAAGTGTTAAACAAGAAGTTGAGTTGGGGAAAGATGCTCATATTTAGAATCTGTTACTTCCTAATTGTTGTAGAATACATAACGCTTTTCATTTTGAAATATCATGCATGATGTGTAGAGATGCAGTTTCACAAGTTTCAAAGATGGTCCCGTAAGTTTCAGTGACACGAAATTTTGAAGAAGTTATCAATGTGGAATATCCAAGTCAAGTAGTGACCTTAGAACCACAGTATAAAGAATTTAAAAGAGATGAGAAGAATTTTTTTGAAGAAGAACATGAGAAACAAACCAAGAAATTAAAAGGTGAAACTTTTGGTACACAAGTTGACAATCAAGTCTAGACTTTATCATTTGATGGGTCGAAATCAAAGAAAGGAAATGGAGTCGATGTTGAACTTGTTAGCCCAATAGGGGAAGCCTATCTCGTAGCACAAAGATTGTAGTTTCCTTGCATGAATAATGTGGCTGAGTATGAATCATTGGTTATTGGTTTTCTCCTCACTATCCAAAAAGGTTCCAAGATCATATATGTGCGTGGAGATTCAGACATAGTAGTGGGACAAGTTCGAAAATAGTATGCATGTCATGATAAAAGATTTGGTCATTATCACAACGGAGTTTTGGATTTGATTGAAATCTTTGATGCTTTTAACATTAAAAGAATAAATCAAATGTGCAATCTGGTAGAAAATTCATTGGCTCAGTCTGCAAGTTCCTTAGAACCATTATCCATGGATTGTGTGAAGAAGCTTATAGTTGAGTTGACTTTGGTGCCATCTATTCTGGATAACGTAATAAACTTACAAGTATTTGAAGATGATAAGAATATCCTTGATTTCCTAACAAGTTCAAGGGTCTTTGAAGCACAAGTCATCGATGAGGGAGAACCACAACAAGGTCAGTTCAAAATAGATGAGATAATGAGTTTGAGGACAAATACTATTCCTAAGGGGATGACCGATAAATCCCTTGTTATAGACACTAATCCATTTTAGCAAAGGTAGAGACTGATAAATCCCTTGTTAGAGCCACTGATCCATCAAGAAGTGAAAAAATTGCTTTCTGCCAGAATTATTTTTCTAGTCAGGCACTCGACATGGGTCGCCAACTTGGTTCCTATTAGAAAAAATAGCAAAGAAATAAGATTGTGCATAGATTTATGCATTATTAATAGAGCTTTAGAAAAGGAAAATTATCTAGTACCATCGCTAGATGAAGTTATACAAGTTGTGAATGGATCCCAAATGATGTCATTCTTAGATGGTTATTCTGGGTATAACCAAGTTATGGTAGAAGAAGAAGACAGATTGAAAACTGCATTCACCACTAAGTGGGGCACATTTGCATACAGGAGAATGCCCTTTGGTTTGATTAATGTCAGAGCCACCTTTTAGGGAGCCATGGACTATGCTTTCAAAGATTTGGTTGGGAAATGCATTATCATATACATGGATGATCTCATTATGTTTTCTCGGTGTAGAGAAGATCATATGACTGATTTAAAGAGAATATTTTAGAGATGCAGAAGATATGGAATTTCATTGAACCCAAAGAAATGCATGTTCACATTCACCAAGGGAAAATTTTTGGGACATGTGATTTTAGAGTATCGAATCTCAATTGATCTTGAGCACATCAAAGCAATTTCAAAGTTGGGGCTTCCAGCTAGTCAAAAGAGTTAAAGTCATTCTTCGGTAAAATCAACTTTGTAAGGAAGTTTATATCAAGATTTGTAGAAATAGTAAAGACACTAAATGACATGTTGAAGAAGGGTGCAAAGATAGATTGTACACCTACAGCAAAGTGAGCTTTCAAGGAAATAAAGCAAGCAATTATGGATGCTCCTATTTTAATCAGTCTAGATTACACTAGGCCATTCTACATCTACTCATTTGCATCAAAGCATACCTATGCACCTATCCTTACTTAGAAGATGGAGGAGAAAGATGAGAATCCTATTGCCTTTATGAGGTCACCATTGAAGGATGGAGAATTGAAATATCCAAACATAGAGAAGCAAGCCTATGCTTTGGTGAAGGCAATCAAGAAATTTTGACATTATATTTTGAGAAGCAAGGTTTATGCAATTGTCAAAGATGTGGCAGTGAAGACACTATTGATGTAGAATGAATTGGGAGAAAGAAGATGAAAATAGATGTCCATCATTCAAGAATATGACATGGAGATACAACCTATGAAGCTAGTTTGAGGACAAGCTCTGACACAAACAATTGCAACAACTGGTCCCATATTGGTTCAGCAAGTATATGTGATGGAAGAAGTATCTCCAAATGAATGGTATGATGACATTGTTTACTACCTCCTAAATCAAAAGTCTCCAATGCACCTAAATTCTATCCAAAAGCATGCCTTGAGAATGAAGAGCCAACAATTTATGCTTCAAGGAGCAGTTCTATACAGAAGTAGTCTCTCTATGGCCCACAAGAAGTAGTTCATAGAAAGTATGGGACCAATCATGGAAGTAGTCTCTCTATGGCCCACCAAATTTCAAGGGTAGGATATTACTAGCCCACATTATTTAAAGATGCCTACGAACATGTAAAAACATGTCACACTTGTCAAGTAGAGGCAACACGTGAGAGAAATCCTGCAATGCCTTTGAAACCTATTATTGAAGTAAGACATTTTACAAAGTGGGGATTAAAATTTATTGGTCCAATCAATCCACTTTCTTCAAGACAACATAGGTACATCCTATTTGCTACTGATTATTTTACTCACTGGTCAAAATGTCAAGCACTAAATAATTACACAATAAAAGTTGTCATCAAGTTTCTTGAAGAAAATATTGTCACGAGATTTGAATGTCCACATGCTCTTGTATGCGACAATGGTACTACATTTAAATATTTCAATTTTTCAAACTTGGCATTTGATTATGGAATTACCTTGAAGTTCTCATCAAATTACTATCCTCAAGGGAATGGGTTAGCTGAGTCAACAAATAAGAATCTGTTAAGTGCTATCAAGAAGTTGTTGGACAAAAATCCTAGCGACTGGCATACGCAACTAAGATTTTCACTTTGGGAAGATAGAATAAGAATCAAGAGCTCCATAGGGACGTCTCTGTATCATTTGGTTTATGGACAAGATTTGATTTTTCGCATTCAGTTGAGGATCCCAACATTGCAGTTTATGGAGGTATACATGGAAGGAGAAGACATAGAACATACACAATTGACACAATTACTTCTCTTGGAAGAGAAGGGAGATCAGGCAGTAGAAAAGTTTGAAAAACATCAAGTTGTGGTAAAAAGACAGTTTGACAGAGTGGCCAGAGTTAAGGATTTTTGAATTTCAAATTTGGTACTTTGTTGGGATAAGGCCCATGAAAAGAGAGGAGATCATGACAAGTTTGATAATCTATGGATGGGGCCTTTTCAAATTTCTAAGATACTAGGAGATAATGCATTCAAGCTAAGAACTCTAACAGGGAAGGAAGTCCCATTTCCCATCAAATGGAAATTCCTTAAGCATTATTTCCCATTGGTGGGATTTTGGCTTTCTATAGTTTAGGTTGTTTTAGTTTTCCTGTAGATCAATTGTGAGTTTAGGGTTTTGTTTCCCCTAAGCCTAGTTTTCTTAGGTGGTTTTGGTTTTTTCCAAGTGGCCTGGAGGTTTGGGTGTTCCCATTTATGTAGGGGCATTAATTTCTAGCATATTATAAAGAAAATAACCAACACTTTCACTACCCTTAAACATTTGGAAATCATTAGAATTGTGAAAATAATGGTCATTGTGTAACATAAAAATGTTAGGCTCTTTAAAACTTATAGCCAGCAAAGGAAGAGAACACTCTAACTCAATCACAAAGTTGGAAATATGCTGGCCTTCTTAAAAAATTGCTTGAACATTAAAATAAAATTTTTGAAACTCAACTCCTTTTATACCATGTGAATATTCAAGAAAATCACTTTGAACCATAGATTGTGGCCTCAAATTCACATCACTCTGAAAAACATCAACATGCTCGATTGGGAAAAAAAAGACTCAAATTCTGCCTAATTCTTTACAGCCTCTTTTAAAAACAAAACATCAACATTCATATCATCACATTCTTGAGGGAACACACATACCTCTGGCTAAAAAAAATAATCATTTGTAAAATATGAAACATCTTTTAGCTCCTCATGAAACATCTCAAAATGTGGCATGGATAAATCAATAGGCAGCCCATTACATATGTCCTCATCTTGGCACATATTTCCCAGGCATGAATCACTATTATAGGGAGCATTGTCAACATCACTAATATTTGTTTTAAGGGACATTGTCTCAATACCATTAACAATATTACAACCATAAATGTCTACATTAAATAAGATGACCCCCTTTTTTGTTGAAGAATCATAATCAATGTCAATCTCATAATCATATGAAATGCTTCCTTGAAAAATTTCATAAACTAGTTCATACAAATCTGAAAGCAAATCCACTTCAACATTTTCAACCAAGTTCTCACTTAAACAACTTTTACTTCATATTCTGAACTCTACAAATTAATAGAAGAATTTGAAAATGCTGACATTGACTCATGACAATATGCTGAATGCATTTTTGATATGACACCATCACTTTCAAAAACATTAAATGCCTCAAACTCTGAATCATGAAAACCATCAATATGATAAACATCTCGTTGTAATTCAAAAAATAAGGCATCACTCTAGGTTCATAGGAATAAACATACTTATCAGTCAAGTGATCACAAGGATCACTTGCAAGATCTCTAACCTTATCATTATTCTCTATAATGACATCATCAAACTGCTTCTCTTGAACTACTATTGCTGAGAATTCTTTTTCCCCCAAATCATAGATCTCATTTTTTCTTTTCAATTTGGGGTAGACTATGCTCATTACAAACAACATCAGGCTCATAAATTTGACACAATCTTAAAATCTCAACCTTATTTTCATTAGTTTACATTAAATCAGTTGGATCATAACATTCACCATGATTTTTACTACTCACTAGAATCAGTGAATTAGTTCCAGCACTTGGGAAAGCCACCTCATGCAGTCTTGCATTTTCAGCACCATGAAGCTTTGGCAATCCAAACTTCTTCATCCTTTCTATGTCTGATGCCAGCTGAAAAGCATGATATAAATTCTTTGGTTCCTTGTCTCTCAATAATTAACCCATCTTACTTTCAAATGCAGCCAAGTAAATAACCAAAGACAATGCATCATGAGGTCTACACTTCTCAGGAGTTTTCTTTAATGCTATCCCAAATCTGAAATTAAAAGCATTCACTAACTCATCCTTTTCTATCTGAATGTCAATGAGATCAATTAACAAGCTCTAGTCACAAATTAATTCTCTAAGGTTTCATTAGAATTTGATTCAAAATCCTCCCATGAATAGATAGAATAGTGGGATGGAAATGAGAACCCCTCCCTAGCATTTCCCACTAGTGATTTCACAAACAATCTCATAATTACATCTTCATGGCTGACCTAAAACTATTCAATCAAATCCATGAATGCACTTAAATATTTTTCAGTTGACTCTTCCTTTTCCCCACTAAAATTAGGCAAAAACTTTCTAATTTCTAGGGGTATTACATTTGGGTAGCCAAGAATGCCCTTAAAATTTAGAGGTGAATAACACTTAAAACATCTTCTATCTCTTGGCTAGGATACTTTATGGTACATGTTTACATTTAGAGATACATAAGGCTGGGAATATTCAAAGTACATTTCTACTTTCTCCAAGTGACCACAACCTTGTATATGAAAATTCAAACATACATCTCTTATGCAGATTTTATTCATGGTAAAACTGACATATCCATTTGAAAACAATTTGCATACACCATTAAATCACCACAGATGAATCTAATCAAATTCTTGTATGCAATATACACTAGTTCTTCCCTTTCACTTAGTGCTTATAATCACTGAATAGGGAAACAATTTACCGCACATAATTTTCATGAGAAACTTGATATGAAAATCAAAATACTTGGAAATACTATGACTACTGCAAAACACTGATTTGAAGGCTCCTCCAAATGACCTTTCAAACTATTTGTAGAGTCACCATCTCTTTCTAGAGGACAAATCTAAATCATCTTTGAACCATTTCTCAGCCCTGAACCTTCTTCAAAACCAGCAATCACAACACCACTTTAACAAAACATTGACTGTTTATCAAGACTCCATATACGTTACACTTTCATTCTATAATGCACTAATCAAATAGAGATATCAAAGCCACCACTCACACTTGGTGATAAAATATGACAATTTTTTAGAAACTTAACTCTATAACCATAAGTCACCACTTAGATGGCTGACTTGGATAGACAAACTTGACTAGTTATTTATGAACTTTTATTTCTCTGTTCCCCAATAGAGTAGACATTTTGTTGGCTCATTTGCTTTCCACTTGCAGATTGACAATACATTTGACAAGCTAGTGTCATTAACTCTCTAAAACCACTCCAAATCATATAAGAAAAAGGGGCTAATTAACAATGATCAAGAGTATGATCCTCCTACACTTCAAGCATTAATGCTCAGGCAGGTATACCTATTGATTCACTTCTTGAAAGGAATCAAAAAAATTATTTTGTATCATTCAACACAAAAACTATGCATTAATGTCCTTTAAATACTAACTAAAAGATATAATCATTTATAAATTTGTTCTGATGGTGAAGAAATTGCCTATCAAGAACAAACCAGTGTCTTATTGTAGGGCATAGAGTCACCTACAACATACATCTACAGGAGATTTAAATCAAATACACCAAAAACCCAAAACAACTACTTTGCATATTACTCCTCTCACTCTCACACCCAGACATCAAATTCTAATACTGGTCATGAATTCTCTAAAATCATTTTTAAGACTTTAATCCCTCCCTTGAAAGGAACTCAAAGACAAATTCACAATCTACTTTGTAGACCATACAATAAATTTATTTGCAAAGTTAATGTATAAAAACTCAGACTCATACAAGAAGACATTCACAAATGTGAGAGGGAATCCTTGTGTATTCTCATTAAAACTTATTAAATATTAGTACATTGATAGTGGCAGAATGCTAGAACAAAACCCTGGATAAACTCTCTTAAGTCAGCTTTGAATTTCACCATCCACGTAACAATGAAACAAAAGAGAGATATAAGAGAAGAGAGCTAGTTCAAAACAAACTAAGAACTATCAATCCTCCAAGAAATATCTCCATCTTCTCATCAATGTTGATTCTCAAATTGATCCTCTGTAACCTCCTTCATGCCTGAAGTCACTTTCTCCAAATGATTTGATCTTGTTCTTCACCAAGAAATGATAACAGTGTGCCTTCAAAGTGTTCCCATGAATGCTTCTCTCATCATTTTAAAATAAAAATCATTTCCATACTATAGAGAAGACTATACCAATCCTTTTACCATTTCTTTGCTCATTTTTTCTTTTTCTTGCACTTTATTCCCTGACTTTGCCAGATTTCACCAAGTGTCATTGGTTGGTTGCATGGTCAACTTAACCCTGGCTCTGACCTTTGATCTCAAGATTTGGTGACCTCTTCATTTTGGAATTCTCTGAATTCCTTTTCTAACATTGGTTACATATAGAGAATGGGTGAATAGCTTATTCTCCAAGTCCCTAAATCATATCTTTGACCATGGTTATATTTGGAGAATGGGTGACTAAGCTCATTCTCCAAATCTCCAAATTTTTCTTCACTAACAACTAAGATCTAGAGAGTGGATGACAAAGTCATTTTCCCATTCTCCAGATGCTAACCCCTAGAATGCCACCATTCAGAGATTGCATGACTAGCCTATCTCTCAATCTCTAAATATTACCCTCTTAACCACTTGGATTCGGAGAACACACGACCACGATCATTATCCTATTCTCTGGATGTTTTTCCCTTGACTATTAGGATTGGGATAACTAGTGACTAAGCATTCTCAAAATCTTTGGATGTGTTCACTAACCGTCGGTTGATTCAGAGAACAAGCAACTAGCTACCATGTGTCATATTTCTAGCCAATCATCAACTAGTTGTACTACAAAATTTTGGATTCTTTGGTTTGCCAACACACTTCTCAAGGTAGCCTCACATGCACACATATCTAGAGCCTTTTTCTCTTTCTTTAAACTACCATATGAGTGGTGAGTCATTTATACACTCAAAATCTCCCAATTCTGGCCAATGTGGGATTAATCTTGTGAAGAGTTTTTTAAATTTTCATTAAAATTGTCCTTATGTGTCTAGTTAGCATGCATATGGCATGGGCCCATAGGCTCAAGAGGTAGCATTGCCTCCTTTCTTATTCAACTTACCTCTAGTCTGAGCACTATTGTATTGAAAAATCTATTCAAACTCAAATGGGGTGCATGTGAGATAAACCCACATGCACACTCCTTCACATTTTTGTCTTCCTTCACTACTTGTCCATGCGCCTAGCTCTTTTCATTTCTTGGTTTTACTTAGCATATGCACTAGCCATTAAGCATTCAACATACACACCTTCCAATGTGCACATCACATCCTCCTCTTTTGCTTCATGTGATACTTCCTTGTGCATTCATGGACCCCTCATGTATCTTGTTTTATCTTTGTTTACATTGCCTTCCACTTTATATTGGTGTGTCCTATCCGTCAAGAAACATGCACCTCCATTACACTTCATGTAGCCTCTTCCAAGCCTCACACACTCCCTTCCCTCTTGTCTGCTTGTACACCAGCCTAATTAGCAGCCTCCTCTAATGCCCTGGAAGGTCACACAAATATCTGTACTAGCAAATGAACTAGTGTGCACCCCGTAAGTTTTCATTTATTCCTCCTTCAATGCTCAGACACTCTTTCATAGTGTGTACAACCTCTTTTAATATGCATTTTGTCTATTTTGGTCCCATGCACCATACAATGTTGGGTAGACAAGCACCCAACATAGCTCGCATCAAACCTAGATATTCTCCTCTTGTTATAGGATTTATATACTAGCCAAAGAAAAAAAATCAATGGTCCATTTGCTGGCTTTTAAGTCAACCAATGAATTGCTGTGAGGTAAAAACCAATGGGTTACAAGTGTGATTCCAATGGTTCCCTTCTTTCTTTTTTTTTGATACTTGTCTCTATAGAGTTTAACAGTAGTGGCATGTGAAAGAAGTAAATTGTGGATGTCAATATAGCATTCAATAGCTGAATTCCCAGCACTGCAGTTTGCAACTGATTTGGAGTAGCGGCTAGGTGCAAGACTACCAAAGAAAACCAGCACGCACCCCTTTCTAGATTTTGTCTTATGAATGGTTCCTCAAAAAAAAGCTCATTCACATGGTTTAGACTGGCAACCTCATTTGACTGGATTATAGAATGATATGCATTATTTCTAGGAATTGTTTAGCAGTAGTTATTCTAATAGTATTTATTAAACTTTCATCTGGTTGAGATCTCATCATTAATGCTAGTTTGAAAGTCCCAATTCAAGAGCTATGCTATCTTGAACTGAGCTACTAGTGGCACTAGATATTAGTTTAAAATTTCTTCCCCATCTTCTTCCATTGGGAAATCCCTTGATGACAACAAACCACAGTGCATCATAAAAATCAACCACACCACTCATTCTTCACATCTCTGCAATACTCTCTAATTACACTAACTGGCCTCCAGAAGTGGGCTGAAAAATTGACTAGAGAACCTCACAAGAATACACTAACAAATAATTTAGATCATTTCCATCATGTAAGTACACTTTCCAAAGGATATTTCTCAAAAAGACTTGAGCCAAACAATATTAATGACCAAACATGGCCCTTCACAATATTGTTTCTGTCCACATTGTCAAACTACACAAGCCACCCTCAGAACTTGCTCTGAAAACTTTCCAACTAAAACCCTCAAGATTTAAAATATTGGATACTAATTCACTTCCATTCAAGGAAAATGAATCCACAACACACTCCCTTAAAAGATCAAAAGGAGAAATACCATTAAACACAAAAGTTAGCTTGTTAGAAATATTCTGGACAAATTTAGTGAAATATATAGAAATCTGATTTAGAATTGGCCCAGGAAAGTTACTAGATAGATTGGTAAAGATCTAAAATTCTTAAGGGAGATACACTCCTATGTCTAAAATGTAGAACAACTCTCAATTTCACTTGACCTTGAACCAAGTGCAAACTACAAGACACCAAAGTAAGCCATCCAGAAATTTGGACTATGCACACTTAGTGAAACTTAACAATCTGCAAATGGAATGGCTTTGGAAAACTGGATAAATGGGCACATGGGTGGCTAAAATAGATATAGATACACTCTTCCATGCCTACAATATATTGAAACAACCCCCATCCTATGAACATCAACTAGGCATTTAATGCAAACTTCTGAAGTGGGCAACTTTGTGAAATTTTGGAAACACAATGCAAATTTGGGGAGACACCTTCAAATAGCCACTTAGGAATCATATCAAAAATAAAAAAGAGGACCTAAAACCTATTACATATGTCAAATGATAGGTGATGAACACCTTACCCATGTGATTCTTCATGAAAAAGAACAAGCCCTTTTATCCATGCACTTCAAACTAGGCTTTCCATAATGATTTTTAGGGGCATAAACTTACACTTAGAGAAATTCTTCAAATATGGACTCAAAATCACACCCTAAATTTTTGAGCTCCAACATGGCACATAGAGTCACTCGAACACTTTTGACCACTCTGGGCCAAAGTGTCCCTCAAGGTCCCTTCAGTATGAAATTGGTGATGTTTACGAGGTTGTATCTCTGAGCTTGTGTGAGGTATCATCAAACCATCAAGAGCTACAAGACCATGTTTCTGAGGCATAAAATAACCTATCTCAATTTTTATAGATTCAAGTTCATTTATATTTGGCAACACATTCTTGATTGATTTCAAAACTTGAAGTGTTCCTCAATTGAAATGAGTAACATTGCATATCTTTTAAACCATCAGTCGTACAATCAAATCATTTGTGCCAACAGGTCTAATTAGTCAAGTAAACACTAGTGGCAAGCTCATTTGGCACACAGAGTCACTCAAACATTGCCAACCACTCTGGGTCAAAGTGTCCCTCAAGGTTCCCTTCAATTTAAAATTGGTGATCTTTACATATTCATATCTCTGAGCTTGTGCAAGCTACAATTGAACCATAAGGTGCTTCCGAACCGTGTCGCTGAGGCTTACAATAACCTATCTCAATTTTCATAGTTTCAAGTTTGTTTATATTTGGAAAAAAATTCTCAATTGATGTCAAAGCTCAAAGTGTACCTCAGTTGTAATGAGAAACATTGCATATCTTTCAAACTGTCGATCATAGCATTGAACTGTTTACACCAACAACTCTGATTAGCTAGGTAAACACTAGTGAAAACCTCATTTGGCACACAGAGTCGCTCAAACCATGGTGACCACTCTAAGCTAAAGTGTCCCTCAAGATTCCCTTCAACATGAAATCGACAGTGTTTATGAGGTCATATCTTAGAGCTCATAAGAGGTGGAGTTGAACCATCAGGTGCTACAAGACCGTGCTGTCAAGGACTACAATAACCTATCTTATTTTTTAAGGATTAAAGTTTGTTTATATTTGGAAACACATTCTTGGTTGATGTCAAAACTAGAAGTGTTCCTTAGTTGAAATTAGCAACATAGCATATCTTTCAAACCATCAGCCATAGCCTCAAAATATCTCTGCCAATAGCTCTGATTACCCAGGTAAATGCTAGTGGAAACCTCATTTGGCATATAGAGTCGCTTGAATGTTGTTGACCACTCTAAGCTGAAGTGTCCCTCAAGGTCCCTTCAGCATGAAATCAAAGATCTTTACATGGTCATATATCAGAGCTCGTGTAGGATAGCATCAAACCGTTAGGATCTAGATGACCCTGTTGCTGAGGCATGTAATAACCTATCTTGGTTTTCTGAGATTCAAGTTTTTTTATATTATGCAAAACATTCTCAGTTAATGTCAAAACTCGAAGTGTTCTTTAGTTGAAATGAGCAACATTGCATATCTTTCACACCATCCATTTTAGCATAAAACCATCTCCACCAATAGCTTTGAATTGCAGGGTAAACACTAGTAGCAACATCTTTTGGCACACAGAATCCCTCGAACGTTGCCGACCACTCCGGGCTGAAATTTTCCTCAAGGTGCACTCAGCATGAAATCAACGATCCTTACCGGGTCATATCTTGGTGTATCATCTTAAAATGGATGCACTTCCATGTTAAGAGCATTTAGCCCTCTGAGTAAGTGGTTTGGGGTCATGTTAAGTTCCTTGATTTGGTCTTTGCATGTATTTGGCTTTCCCCCACTTTCCACTTCTTCTCCGCACTTGATTTCTTCATTCTAGGTGAAATTAGGGTTAAGTTTTTAAGGACTTTCCTAATTTCCCTCTTTCCATGGCTCTATTTTCTACGTAGGATTAAAACATTAGACCTCCTAGTCCATCATCACATCATGCAGAGGATTTTCTATCTGTTACTGACATTGGTTATTGCTCAAATATCAAATTTTGCATTTCTGGCATCTCCAGGAACCTTTTCTGCAAATCCTGACAAAGTTAGGGTTTGAGGTCAAGGATGACCTCGACCCTGACCGGGTCAGGGTTGACCTTGACCTTGACCTCTTCCTGCCAAAATTTCAAAGTTTCATTTCTCACTTCCGGGTCGGCTATTTCGGGCTCTGAAATGGTAAATATTTTAATGGTATTTAATTAAGGTATATTTTCTAAAGGTGAGGATCTAATTGGGATTTAATTCTTCAAGGTGGTCCATCTAGAGGAGTGTGCCCTAGTTCACTATAAAAGGAGGCCTTCCTCTCTCATTTTCATATCACATTCACATCAAGTTTTCTCAATCAAGCAATCAAGCTCTCAAGTGCAAGCAAGTCTTCAAGCATTCAAGTGTTCAAGCATTCATCCATCAAGGAGTTCCATTGTTAGCTATTGAAGGATTCAATCTCCTTAGAGCCCCCTTGAAGATCCATCCTTCTCCATTCATTCAAGCCTTCTCATATGCAAAGATCAAATCAAGATTGGTGTTGAAGATCAAAATACCATTGATTAGAGACATCCTACATTCATTGAAGCAATTTTACTTATGGATTTGAGGATTCGAATCCTCTACAAGGACTTCAACATAAGCGAGGTGATTTTTTTCAATTACTTTGTTTATGCACAATATATTTCAATTCAATTTCAAGGCTAATTCCTAAATTGGGGTTTGACTAAGGCAAAGCCCCCATACAACCAAAACCCCCCATTTTCTTGTAGGTATAGGTGCAAAATCTCAGATCTGAGAGTGAATTTGCATACCATTTTTAGAAATCTTTCAGGATCTACAAACAGAATCAGAATTGGACTTCAAATAAATAATGTGGTCTTTGACCTTTTAAAAGGTCAAAGTCGACTTGTGTGAATTTGGAGAAAAGATTTCTGGGTTTTTTCCACCTCGGCATTTCTAGTCCAGAACAAGTGACATAATCTTCAAAAATTTCATATAGAAGCCATAATTCAGCATTTTTCAAATCTTCCCTAATTCAAGGTTAGTATTTGCACTTCAATTATTTCAGATTTCAAGCTTAATCCAACTATAGGGAAGTATAGGATTTATTCTTTCTTTCATATTCTTCATAGATTGATTCAATTGTGTATTAACCTCTTGGTTGATCAAATTGGATCTCTCCTTTGGGAATTTGGATTTAGGAGTGAATCTTACATTATCCCCCCACACACACACAAATAGTGGTGATTCCAAATTACCACTATTCATTTTGGTGAACCCGACTAGCTTACTCTCTTTCTTTTTGGTGTTAGATTCTCTTTTATCTTGTTAGTATTAGATTTGTCCTTTGTGATTGATCTTGTATGCTAATTAGATTTCCTATCCATGGATTATGTGTTCTTATTTTAGTTCAGTTGCATTATATTGGTTTATGAGCTTTACTACCACTAGTCCTACTTATAACATTCCGGTTAGAAGAAATCATAGACTCATGGGTGCCTTTGAGCCTGAATCTTCTCCTTTCTTTAGGATTCCTGATGATAACTTGATTCTTCATGATTCTAATCCTACTATGGAGCTGAACTCTTCTCACTCATCACATGAAGAGGATGATGCTTTAAGGGTTCCTCCCGAACAAGTCCAAAAACTTTCCACTGAACTTGATAAAATGGGTAATTGGCTTCTTCAAGAAAACCATGGTCAAGATTCTATTCGAGCTATCGAGGCTCTTAAGAAATTTCTCCATGATAGTGATCAAGGTGTTAACCTCTTGCATGGTATTACTCATCTTGTGCATTCCAATGTTAAACCTTTAACTCAAGAGGCTCAAGATTTAGGTTTCACTGCTCCTATCACTAGTGTTGAGCCTCCTTCTAATCCTTTACCTAGTATTCCTCTCTATACTTCTCCTTTTGTGACTATGATAGTTCCCTCTATTCCTATGAGTTTTCCTCATGTGTCTCTTCCTACATCACAACCTTCATATCATAGTGTTCCATTCACTTATTCTACTCTGCTTCCAACTGTAGTTCCTAGTGTTCCTCTAGTTGTGTCTTCTATTCCTATAGCTTCTTACACTTTACCTAGTGTGTCTAATGTTGCTACTACTCCTATTTCCTCTAATGATTCAACAATCGTCAGTTTGGCTCAAACTGTATCATCCTTACAACAACAACTTGCTTCTTTAACTCAAAACAAGTTTGTATTCCTACATGTGACATGGGAAGTCCTTTGTCTAGGGATATTATCTGAACTCCTGCTCCGCAGCAAGTTGATATGCCTCATCTTGAGAATTATAATTGAAAGGGAGATCCTGTTCATCATGTCAAAACATTCAAAATCCTTTGTAGTGATTATGCTCATGATCATAGGATTTTAGCCAAACTATTTGCTCAAACATTTCATGACAAGGCCTTACAATGGTATTGTTCCTTGCCGCCTTATTCCATTGATTCCTTTCCACAACTTGCTAATGCCTTTATTCAAAAATTTCAAAACAATATTGGCTCGCAAGTGTCTTTGACTAATTTAATGCATTGTAAACAAAGTGCTAAAGAAAAATTGACTGAATTCATTGGTAGATTTAAGCATTTGCATGCTCAAATTTCCTATCCTATTCCTGATATTGATATTCAACGTATGTTTATTTCAAATTTGCAAAAGGATATTAGAGATAAGATTCTACTCACTGAATTTACCCCTTTTCAACAACTTTGTGCAGTGCTTCATCATTATCAATTACAAGTGAGTCAGTTTGAGAGCAACACTCTAATGGCTCCTGTTCCAGTTGATAAGAGTGATGTTGCTCCTAATCCAAATAAGTTTCAAAAATTCAATAATTATGTCAAGATAAACAAACAAGTGAATGCAGTTGCTGATCAGGTTGTTGTTGCATCTCATAATACCACTTCTCCATCCACTACTTTTCGATTAAATCATACGTTTACTCCTCTTTCTGAAACTTTACATGCTATTATGAATAGGTTGTTAGCTGCTAATATGATTACTTTACCTCCTATTCGACCTCTTTTACCTACTATGATTGCATCTAAATCTTTTGATCAAAATGATTTTTTTCAATATCATCGTCAGAATGGTCATGATACTGAGAGATGTTATTCTTTAAAACATAAGGTCCAAGATCTCATTGATGCTAAAGCTTTATCTGTTGATAATTTGGATAGTAGTGGGAATCAATCTGTCTCTCCTCCTAATCAGAACCTTCAAATCTATATGAATCCTTTACCTACGCATGATACTAATACTATTGCTCAACCATCTACTATGGAAATTGTATATGATTCCAAGATGGATGATCTTAATCATGTCATTAATCAAGTGGAGAATGTTGCCAAGCCTATATCTCCACCTCAACCTTCACCTCAAGTTATATCTCAACCTCAAGATAAACTTAAATCTAAAGTGAAACCTCAACCTAAACCTTGACAACAACTTAAGGATAAATGACCTTAGGAACTTTTGATTACCTTTGATGACTCTGAGATTTTTAAGGCTCCTGATGGTCACCTTTACATTGCTACTAGGGTTGCTCAAATACCTACTCATGGTTGTCTTGTTGATCCTACCTCCTTAGTCAATGTTATCACTGAAGAAAATATTTTTATGAAAAGATTACAACGTGACTTCTATGATACATCGGATGTGTGGATTCAAACTTGTAATGGTTTTCTTTATCCCTCATTTGGTTCTATTACTTTACTGGTTGAACTTTTTAGAAAACTTGTGAACACTACCTTTGTTGTGGTTCCTACTTCTGATCAATTTCACGTTAAGCTAGGTTTTCCTTGGTTGACTGCCATGCATGCTATTTCTTCACCTATCCATAAGTGTCTTAAGTTCATTCATGATGGTGAAGTGAAGATGATCAATCATAGTCTATATTGACCTTCTAGGCCTAGAGATTGTGCTGCTCTGGATTTCTTTTGGCCTTCCTTACCTAATTCATGTCCTCCTCACCCCCCTAATAATATTTTTCAATCATATCAATCCTATAAGCATCGTAAGATTCTTCAATTAAGCATACCTCCTATGGATCTTAATCATGGTCTTTTACCTACACCTTTGATACCTCCTTCAACTATGGCTTCTTGTTCTGTTAATCAAGTTCCTCCTACTAAATCTATCAAAGATCTTGTGATTGCTCCTCCTATGGTTGATATTCATATTGATCTTCCTAAAGAACCTGTGAAGGATCCTGCAATTATTCCTCCTATTTCTCAACCTATTTCAAATAAATCAAAATGTAATTGATCTGCTAATGAACATCGTAAAAAGTGTCATGCTCATGCTAAAGCTAAAAGATCTCTACTTTCTACGGATACACCTATGCATAATGTTGTTACTAATAATGATGTTCACATGCATGATTATGATGATTCTATTCATATCTTAGATCCTATTTTGATTAATTTGGATGATGAAGATACTCTCCATGATACTGATAATGTTACCGATGAATATGAGACTATTGAAATTAACATTGATTTGCCAAATATGCTTTCATCTCAATTAACTCCTACACCTAGTATCGAACATAGTGATTCTCAAGAGGATCCTTGTTTGGATTTGGCTATCATTCCTACTATATTGGATATAGTCCCTCTTGCGAGTTACCCACCTACCCTAAATGATATACAATGAGATGGGAAAAGTAGGCAGCACGCTTGAGTGGCTTGTCCTTCATGGTAGCTTTGTTGTGTGTTTTCCTATTGTACTGTGCTTCTCCTGTAATGTGTTTGCTAAATGTTATTAGATTCTTTTATACGATCCTTGTTACTCAGTTGGTACAAGGTGATGAAGGAATCAAAATTTTTGTTCAAATTCCTCTATATGTATCTCTATTCTTCTATGCATTGTTCAATGTTATGTTGTAACTATGCTATTGTTCGTAAATGTTTCCTTGTGTAATCTACTTGGATTCAAGACGTGGTAGCACTAAATCTTTTTGGTCTCCATGTCATGGTCTGAAAAGATTCTCCTTCGTATATCTTATGTGATCTTTCCTCCTTTGTGATTGTAGTTCTACTTTCTTTGGGGAATGATGTCAATTCATTTGCAATAATATCATATATATATTATCTTATGATCATACTGACCCCATGGTAGGTAGATCCCTTCCATGTTCTCTGTATGTTTCTATGTTATTTCCCTTGATTTGTCTTTGTCTGGGGGCATTTCGATGTGGAAACGTAATTAGTGGATTTGTTTAGGTTTCTGTTAAAGCCATTGCTCCTGTTAAAGTGTCATCAATGACTTTAACATGGGGGCATACACTCTACTCACTTGTTCCACACACACACTTATAAAAAATTCAAAACATGCTAAATCTTCTAAAGGTAATGCACATAAGTTGCTAAATCCTGAGGAAAACACACACTTTAAATTTACTTTTCAATCTTTCTTTTTGGATTAAAAACTAATCCTTAAAGTATGGATTTATATTAGGATCTCTTGATCCCTCTAGTTTCAAATACACATATATTGTGATCCCTTAAGGTTGGAAGTGTCCTTAAGAATGGATCTCTTTTGTTTTTTATTCTTATGGAATAGAATATTCCTAAGGATAAATCCTTGATGGGTTGACTAGTGAGTAGCCACATTCACTAGGCGGTTCAATTCCATCTTTCTAGTTGCACCTTTTTCCTATGTGGTTCACAATGGGACATAAGTTCTCATTGGGTGAGGTAATCACACTTTTTCTTTCTTTCTTTAGAGATGTCTCTCTTATCTATGATTTAAGAGTTGATGAAGACTTGAGTCCCTAGGGGCTTGGGGTTTCTCTTTGTCCCTTAGATTATGATAAGATTATCTTGTTATTTTTATCTCCTTTACCAAGAGTTTGCATCGAGTCCATACTCTTGCTAAAGTGGGCGCTTAATGTATCATCTTAAAATGGAAGCACTTCCATGTTAAGAGAATTTATCCCTCCAAGTAAGTGGTTTTGGGTCATGTTAAGTGCCTTGATTGGGTCTTTGCATGTATTTGGCTTTCCCCCGCTTTCCACTTCTTCTCCGCACTTGATTTCTTCATTCTAGGTGAAATTAGGGTTAAGTTCTTAAGGACTTTCCTAATTTCCCTCTTTCCATGGCTCTATTTTCTAGGTAGGATTCAAAAATGAGACCTCCTAGTCCATCATCACATCATTCATAGGATTTTCTATCTATTCCTGACACTAGGTATTGCTCAGATATCAAATTCTACATTTCTGGCATCTCCGGGAACCTTTTCTACAAATCCTAACAAAGTTAGGGTTTGACGTCAAGGATGACCTTTACCCTAACTAGGTTAGGCTCAACCTCAACCTTGACTAGGTTAGGGTCAACCTCAACCTTGACCTCTTCCAGCCAAAATTTCAAAGTTTCATTTCTCGCGCATTTGGCTTTTGAGAAAGTTATTTCCTACTTCTGGGTCGGCTGTGTCAGGCTCCGAAATAGTAAATCCTTTAATGGTATTTAATTAAGTTATATTTTCTAAAGGTGAGGATCTAATTGGGATTTAATTCTTCAAGGTGGCCCATCTAGAGGAGTGTGCCCTAGTTCACTATAAAAGGAGGCCTTCCTCTCTCATTTTCATATCACATTCACATCAAGTTTTCTCAATCAAGCAATCAAGCTCTCAAGTGACAGCAAGTGTTCAAGCATTCAAGTGTTCAAGCATTCATCCATCAAGGAGTTCCATTTTTAGCTATTGAAGGATTCAATCTCCTTGGAGCCCCCTTGAAGATCCAGTCTTCTCCATTCATTCAAGCCTTCTCATATGCAAAGATCAAATCAAGATTGGTGTTGAAGATCAAAATACCATTGATTGGAGACATCCTACATTCATTGAAGCATTCTTACTTGTGGATTTGAGGATTCGAGTCCTCTACAAGGACTTCAACATAAGTGAGGTGATTTATTTGAATTACTTTGTTTATGCACCATATATTTCAATTCAATTTCAAGGTTAATTCCTAAATTGGGGTTTGACTAAGGCAAACCCCCCATACAACCAAAAACCCCCATTTTCTTGTAGGTACAGGTGCAAAATATCAGATCTAAGAGTGAATTCGTATACCCTTTTCAACAATCTTTCAGGATCTTGGAATAGAATTAGAATCAGACTTCAAATAAATAATGTGGTGTTTGACCTTTTAAAAGGTCAAAGTTGACCTGTGTGAATTTGGAGAAAAGATTTCTGGGTTTTGTCTACCTCGGCATTTCTAGTCCAGAACAAGTGATGGAATCTTTAGAAAGTTCATACAGAAGCCATAATTCAACATTTTCCAGATCTTCCCTAATTCAAGGTTAGTATTTGCACTTCAATTATTTTAGATTTCAAGCTTAATCCAACTATAGGGAAGTATAGGATTTATTCTTTCTTTCATATTCTTCATAGATTGATTCAATTGTGTATTAACCTCTTGGTTGATCAAATTGGATCTCTCCTTTGGGAATTTGGATTTAAGAGTGAATCTTACATTTTCCCCACACACATACACTAATAGTGGTGTTTCTAAATTACCACTATTCACTTGGATCTCATGTGAGGTAGCATCAAAATGTCAAGAGATACACGACCATGTTTCTAAGGACTACAATAACATATCTCAGTTTTTAGATATTCAAGTTTGTTTATATTTGGAAACACATTCTCGTTTGATGTCAAAAATCAATGTGTTTCCTTAGTTTAAATGAGAAACATTACATATCTTTCAAACCGTCGATTGTACCATCAAACTATCTTTGCCAATAGCTCCAATTGGATGGGTAAAAGCTATTGGCAACCTAATTTGGAACATAGAGTCACTTGAACACTACCGATCACCTGTGGCTGAAGTGTCCCTCAAAGTGCACTTAGCATGAAATTGGTGATCTTTATGAGGTCATATCTCAGAGTTCATGCGAGGTAGAATTAAAATGTCAAGTGCTACAAGGATGTATTTCAGAGGCATATAATAACCTATCTTGGTTTTCAAAGATTCAATTTCATTTATATTTGGAAACACATTCTCGGTTGATGTCAAAACTCTTGGAAATCTATCGGGAAATGATACTGAGAGGGGAGGGGGTGAATCAAATATCACTTATTGATCCATTTTAACATTACTAAAAATTTTCATAGCATTATCACATACTTTATCAATGTAATGAAACTAATAAACTAAACATCATTCATGAAAGTACTCATAACATAATAAATAGGTTACCTAGAAACCCTTGAAATGTAAAACTAGGGTGGGGATGACACCCACAAATCTTCACTACTGCAGTATAAAATTTTCCTATTAGGGCTACAAATTTGATCACAAAATATGATCTACCCTGTGAGGGATCTACTTTTTTAAGAGCTTAAAGACTTATAAAATCTACCTTTCAAAAGGATTTTAAGACTTACAACTAAGTATGCACTCTGTCAAGAGATTAGATAAGGTTTGTTAAAACCACTTTGTTAAGAGATTTACCCTGATACACTTGTTATAATGTTTTAGTACCTCATCCTTCAGTCTACAATGTATGCTAATTACATATTTTCTCCTTCAAGTATTGATTTCATCTTATCTATCAAGTTTATCTTTTCTATGTCATTCACTGCTTTACTCTATTTCACTTGGTCACTAAACTCTATTAGAATACTTCACTGATCTGAATATATTCTCTCTTTTCTTTTCATTCCTCTCATTCCTTTTGCATCCACACTTCTCATTAGGGTACAGATCTTATCTTATATAGAAAACTAAATTCCTCCAAGTTTTGAGATCTATGATCCAGATTAACTCATTTTTCTACTTAACCTTTCCCTAATTCTAATTGGCTCCAGGTGTTGCATAGGGATCAATGATTACAAAATAGAAGCATAATCACCTTTGTGATTTCCTCAAAAAATAGTAAACAAAATATGAATATCAGCCAAAATGTTTTACTTGGGTGTTTGTGCCATAACAAACACCTATGTTAATTCTAGCTTGCTCGGCATTTGATATCGGTGCCACTCAGTATTCACTATTCTTTATACTCTGGCACTCGGCATTGTCTTCTTTACATAGCTCACCAAAAACTCACTCAGCTAATACAAAAGTACTCGGTGACCATTGGTTTACTCCGTAGTGACTATTGCTCGGTAAATGTACATTACATGACTTAGCCTATACATGATGACTTACTCACAGTGATGACCAACCAATATTGCCTAGATAATGACTAAGTGTAAGACACTAATAGACAAAAAAATAGTATGGATCTACAAAACTTGAATTGTTCCTGAGTTGAAATGAGAAACATCATGTATCTTTGAAACCATCAATCATAGCATCAAACCATCTTTACCAACAACTCTGATTGGCTCGGTAAACTCTAGTGGTAACCTCATTTGGCATAGAAAGTTTCTCGAACACTACAGACCACTCTAGGCCAAAGAGTCCCTCAAGGTTCCCTTCAGTATGAAATTGGTGATATTTAGGAGGGCATATCTCAGAGCTCATGTGAGGTAACATCAATCCATTAGGAGCTACCAAATCATGTTGGCATGGTCTACAATAACCTATCTCAATTTTTAGAGATTCAAGCTCATTTATATTTGGAAACACATTCTCGGTTGATGTCAAAACTCAAAGTGTTCCTTACTTGAAATCAGAAACATTGCGTATCTTTCAAACTGTCAGTTGAAGCATCAAACCATCTATGCCAATAGCTCTGATTTGCTGGGTAAACACTAGTGGTAATCTCATTTAGCATATAGAGTTGCTCAAACGATGCCAACCAGTCCGGGCTGAAGTCTCACTCAATGTTCCCTTCAGCATGAAATCATCAATCTTTATGGGATCGTATCATGGAGCTCATGCAAGGTAGCATCAAACTTTTAGGTACTACAAGACCATGTTTCCAAGGCCTACATTAACCTATCTCAATTTTTAGGCATTGAAACTCATTTATATTTTGCAACACATTCTCAGTTGATGTCAAAACTTGAAGTGTTCCTTAGTTGAAATGAGAAACATTGTGTATCTTTCAAACTTCTAGTTGTAGCATCAAACTGTCTCTGCCAATAGCTTCAATTGGCTGGGTAAACACTAGTGGCAACCTTGTTTGGTACATAGAGTTTCTCAAACATTGCCCACCACTTGATGTCAAAGTGTCCCTCAAGGCTCCCTTCAACATGAAATCGGTGATCTTTATAGTGTCATATCTTGGAGCTCATGTGAGGTAGCATCAAACAGTCAGGCACTACAATATCATGTTGTCGAGGCCTACCATAACCTATCTTAGTTTTTAGGGATTCAAATTCATTTATATTTTGCAACACATTCTCTGTTGATGTCAAAACTCGAAGTGTTTCCCTATTGAATTGAGAAACATTATGTATCTTTCAAACTATTAGTCATAGCATCAAATCATTTGAGCCATCATTTTTAAGCTATTTATATTCAATTAATAACCCTTTAGAGTGCATTCTACATGATTCACCTATAGCGGCAATGGGTTTGTGCATTGAACAGAGGATGAATTACGTGGATCCATCTACTTTTTGTGGTTACTATAGTTTTGGGATGGATCCAAAGCTTGTATATTATGTAATTTTCCCTTATTATGTAGGATTTTAATAAATATGCTGCGTAATTATGAAATTGTGCAAGTTGACACGGTGAAAGATGCATCAAGTAAGGGCCATGGGTATAGAAAGAGGATTTTGGGCTGAATGAGTGGGTATTTTTCCTTTTGACCATGTTAGGACATGTTGAGGACATGGTGTAGGATCAAAGAGTGGATCCCAAAAGAGAGTTTTAAGAAATTAGTGAGAAAGTCATAGTTATGGGCTTGATTTGGTGAGAGTTTGTGACTTGGGGTATGTGAAAAGAGTCCATGGCCTAAAGGATGTCAAAATCCTTGGTTTTACTTCATTTCAAGAGACTATACTAAGTGGAAAGGTTAGGGGATACAACCATGATTGTTTTCTTTGTAAAATAGGGCTATTAGGCATAGACATGAAAATGGAGCAACATTTTTAAGAGGAGAACTTCTAAAATAAGTGGGGTTAGTTTCAACATATGTTTAATAAATTAGAAAAGGGTATTTGGATATCTGATTTTTTTGGGAGTCATTTGAAATAATTTGGACAAATATGCAAATTTATCACTGGATAGGGCTAGTAGGACATGCCTAAAGAGAGCAGTTGGTTATGGGAAGATAATTGTTGAAGATTATGAGTTTGAATATGGGAGATGAGATGTTTGGAGTATGTTAAGAATATTTTAAGGTTTTGGGTTGTGTCTTGGAGTTAATCCTTGGTTCAAGGAAACATTAGAGTGTTATTACAAAACAAAGGAGAAATATGATATTCTCCTATGAAGATTACAAATCCACCACTAGCCTCTGCATCAAAATAAAACATTCATATTTTAATAAAGTATAAATCATACAGTAACAATATACATTGATAAACATACATGCATAACTATAAGGCATGGGAAATTTACAAAGCATAAGACATCCACATAAACATAAATTATTATACATCAATACACCTGACACATGAATTGCATACCTAAAACATAAAAAATATATATTCATAGGGCATGAAACCAAATATATATATCCAATAATGTCATACATCGAATAGATCCAATAAAATTAAACTGACTTTCTCAAATCCAAATGGATGTACAACATGTAACTTATACAATATATAAAAAATATGTCCACTAATGCCATATAGGCATACAATCTATATCCCTAATCTAGTCCTTTCCTGCCAGGGGAAGAAAACAAATCCCAAGCTATCTTCGATCGTCATGTCGATGGAGAAGTAGTGGATGTTGTAGTCTTCTGAGTGCGCTCACTAGTCCTCATATCTAGAATCTTCTACAACTTGAGGTGATAAAAAAAATTTAATCATCAATAACTAATATGCATCAAAATTGAATTATACAATGATATAAAATAGAATATTCTCTTAGCGCTAGCAAATAATCATTATGTACGTCCACCAAAGGTGCATATTGATGATCTAGAGTAATAAGTCCCTACAAGAATGATCAAAATAATAATTAAAATACATGCACGAATATCATTATAAAATTCAATACAAACTATTAAAATAATAGTTAAAATTAAGTGATCTCTTTCATACTTCAGTCAACGCTTTAGAACTAGCTACTGCTACAGCTACTCCATGATCCAAAGTATCATGAACAAAAGGAGTCTCTAATGTCAATAGCTAAAAATGAAGAAACAAAAGTATTATGTAGTTATCAATATTACATATATTTTTTACAACCCTACTAATGAATAAATGGTACCTCTGTGAAGGTTCCACCACGTTCTTCAGTGTGCAGTGTTGACATCGAAGCTCCAACATTAAATGAGTGCACATGTACATGGAAATTTATAAGACAATAATTCATATAAGAACGTACTACTAACATGTTGATTATAATTCATTATTACATTTATACCTATGGACTCAATGATGAATTCACAAATCCATGTGAAGGAAAGTGATCACCGTAATGACCACTGTGCCTCTGAATTTTGATCATAATTTGTCTCATAATTTATTTATTCATTCATTTATTAATAATATATAATCAAGTAAATCAAATTAACATGCAAATAAATATACCTCAAGGAAAGTGGCATGATTCCCTTCACTATCTATTGTGAATTCCGATGGTCCACCAATGAACTAATGCACATGCACAATAAGTTATGTTACAATCATTCATATAATTACATAATAATCAAATATATTAATTAAAATTATTTATTTGATATACTTGTGGAGTTGATGACTAACTGTAGCAGGCTAATGGAGGGTCATTGCCACTACGACTGACACTTTTGACCTGAATTTTGATCATAATCAATAGATACTAAATTAATTAGTTATTCTTTTATAAACAAAATATGATCAAATAAATTTAATGAACTTGGAAATATTTACATGTCTGTCAATGGCAAATGTCACATTTAGAAAATCATCAGTCATCATTCCATGATCATCTTCCTCTCTCACGACAGTACCAAATGGGCACAAGGATCCACATGATTGAAAAATATGCCCCCTTAAAGATTGACCATGGTGACCCTCAACTAAAGGAGTGGCACACTGAATGAGAGTCTTTGTTAGATCACTAATCATGCCTAGTGTGTCCACCTCTACATGTTCATTCACAACAAAATGAATACTAACATGATCCACCTATGGCTTGCCAATAGGAAGTGGAACCCTAGGTGTGTTAGGGTCACGATGTGCCCCCACTCTATCAAATGATGACCCCCCTCCTCTACCCTAAGAATCTAGAAAGTCACAATAATTTGGCACCTCCTTAAGTATAGACTCGCAATAGAGTTTCCTCAAGAAGCATATAGGAACCTCATGATTTTTACAAGGAGGGGAATCAAAGACCATCCATCATCTCTCCCAAAAAAAAAATTTATGTCTTCATTAAAGCACCAATGAATTGGAAACCTCTTTGTTGTAGATATAAGAGTACTAGTGTCCCCTGGTTTCTTAAAGAGTTTTCAAATGTCATCTTTTGTGTTTTTTTTCTTTTTTATGTCCTCATATGATAATTTATTTGCATAATATTATTATTTTTCTTCTCTTTTATCATTAGATAAATTAAGTTTCCCACTAACTGAGCATACATGGGTCACGATTGATTCCAATGATTTTGCAAGTCTTTCCCTTCCAAGATTTGTAGCAATAGAATCTTTTAACCTCCTAATTAAAGATTCTAATTCTTTTTTTCCTCTTTCAATTTGGTTGATCAAATTTTCATGTGTTCTAGGAGGAGTTTTCTTGATTGGTGGAGGTGATTCAGGTTTATTTTCTAGGATATTTTCTTCATTCATTTATTCATGAGGAGAAGATGCAAAGTTTGGTTGAGGGTTTTGTTCAGGGAGATCATTTATTCAAGGAAATTAAAACAAAAATTAAAATCTTAATTACATTTAAATTCTAAGAAAATAAATTTTAACAAAACAAATTGCTTCAAAACTGGAATTTCCATACAAATAGGAGGCATGGGCTATAAAAACACTTACCTCTTCTTCCAGTTTGAACTTGATGATGTCATGGAGCCATTCTTTATCTAATTTTATGAATTGAACAAGAAAAATGCCTTTACACATGCACTCTAGGAAGCCCTCTTTCCCTGCAAATGCAGGTTTGTGGGATAAAAATGGGCCTTTAAAAGGAAACCAAAAAAAAATTATAATCTTTACATAGACTATGCACACTATAGAGTGCACACACTATGTTTTGAATTGCCCAATGGTAAGGCTTGGGAAACCCAAGCCAAAACTCATGCACTATAGGGCACATGCACTGTAGTGTGTACATATTATGGTCATTGGGGGGCCAAAAAGGAATGTGGCACCTTTTTGTTCCCCCATCTTTGTGCATATTGTACACTCAAATTGTGCACTTCTCTAAGTCATTACTCCCAAGGGTATCCATGGATTGGAAACCTTGAGAAAGCAACCTAGAGCTCCCTAGGCATGGAGTCACAAGGATGTGTATAGTGCTCTTGGCTAGAGCTATTGAAGCATGCAACCTTTCTAGTAAACCACATAATGGGAGATTCAAAGAGACAAGGGAAAGAATGCCAATATATTCAAGAATCAACAATGGAAATGCAATGCAACTATGCTAAGAATGAAGATGCAAAGATCCAACTAAGCTATGAAAATGAGAGTATTACAAGACTTGCTAATTAAGCTATGTGAGCTAATCTAGAGCATAAAAGAAACTAAGCTAGATGCCATGAAAGCTAAGCTAAGAATGCAAGAATGAAAGCTAAATGCAACAAGATCTCCAAAGCTCCAATGTCTCCAAGAAAACTTGCACCATAAGATTAGTATTCAAAAGTGGATCCCTAGAATGAGAAAAGAGCTTTCCTTTTAAAGATGAATGGACCATGGAGATTAAGAGGCAAAAGATTTAATCAAGGGTGGAGCATGAAAGAGAGATCAATCCTTGTGCACAAATCTCCTCCACTGAGAAAGAAGTGTTGACTTTCGAGCCTCATATGAGACAAAAAGGCCTTTTCTCCTTTTTATAAAATAAGAATAATGCTTTATTTGTGCAACTTAGGATAAGAGGAAAAGTGGAGGCTTTTTATTTAATAAAAGGGGAGGAAATTTCCTTTTAATTAAATAAAGACTTAGGATAAAGTGGTTAACCCATAGAATAAAATTGAATAAATGATAGAATTAGGATTTGATCAAGGAAATTGATATTGAATTGAAAATGTTGATTCAGGAAATTGATAAATTGCTAAATGGGGGCCCAAAGTCTAGGTGACCATTTTAGGGTGCATACATTTGCCCCTCTTTGACTAATGTGAGATCAATTTGGGATCACATGTGGTCAAAGAATTGAATTGAAATGTGAGATCGATTTGGGATCACAAACAACCTAGACATGTGTTCAACAGATGGAAACACATTGGGAAAAATATAAGCTAACAAAGATAAGCTGATTGAAAAAAGACAAGGCCAACACCCCTGTAAATAGGTAATTGTCAAGTCTCAGATAAGAGATAAGAATCTCAAGCAAGGGTTGATTGTAAAAGCTGAATCAAAGTTTAAAGTATTATATGTACTGCCCCCTCAAAATTGAAATTGAAATCAGGTAGAGGAGAAATAACAAATTGATAATTTTGATCAAATCACTAGAAATCATAATCGAAGATGAAAGATGATAGAATAACTATCAAGCAGTGAAGACACGCCCCAGTTTGACTAGGTTTGACTGAGAAAGATATAGGATAAAAATGAAGTCAAACCTCAGAGAGATGAAGTGAATGAAAATGAATGAAAGACAAGAAGGTTGAAAGAGATGGGGATGAAGAAATGAAGATGCCCCAGCAAAGATCAAAAGATTGGGCCTCAATCGGTCAGCCAACTACACAAAAGAAGGGGAAATTTTAAAATGTAATTTTTACTATCAACATGAACTCAGATTTCAATTTTGATTCTGAAAATGGACTCAGGACATTAACATTAGCCAGGGGTGCAATTTTCATGAAATTACAAGGTGTTTTGAAAATTGGTCAAAAAGTCAAAATGCTATATAAAGGGGTAAAAAGGTCATTTTCAAATTCATTTGTCTTATTATGATTTTGAGAACCTCGATAGCTCAGATAGAGATTATGGCTCAGAAAGCAGTGATTCTAGTCCACACACATTGATTCAAGTGTGGTTGGTTGTACAACCAGCCTCCTCACTATGGTGCCCCGGTAAGTTTTCAGAAAAACTCACCTTTTGAGTCATTTATGAGCTATTTATTGCATTTTAAAACATGTTTTTATTATTTTTGAATATTTCAAATTTTAGTCATGCGATAGATCATACGATAGATTTAAAGTATCACACATCTTTGATACTCTATATCGTGTGATAGTTCACGGGTCCACAAAGTATCACACAACTGTTTAATCCAGTATCGCATGATATTGGATGAAACATCATGCGATCTTGTGCTAACTATCGGACAAGAAAATATTATCGCACTGCTATTAAGGAAAATATCACATGATATAATACCAAAAAATAGTATCACACTAGTGTAAATAAGAAATATCACATGTTTTAAATTTGAACAATATAACATTGGTCTAGACATTTTTATGCATTTAAGATTCCTTGTACTGATTGTAGTCATCCATCATGATATGTTCTGACATCTAGTTTAGGGTTATGGCTTGGAGGAGGCTTTTCCAACACTGATTATTAGAGTGCTGAGAGTGATCGAGCTATGCTATGTCAGGGATGTGGATGATCCCAGGAGAGATGACCTGATCAGCATGGGATTTGGGTAGTTGTTAGATATGCCGCATATTCAGGAAAATCATGGGTTGCTGACTGCATTGGCTGAGAGATGGCACAGTGAGCACAACACTTTTCATCTTCTGACTAGAGAGGTGATGATCTCATTAGAGGATGTCTATCGGATCCTCTGAATACCTAGCCATGGTGATCCAGTGAGTATAATCATGTTTCTAAATGTGCATAGATGTAAAGTTTTGATATGATAAAAATTGACATGATTTTTCTGTTGACACAGGTATATTATGATCAAGATCCAACCAAGGGGCAACAGGCCATCTAGGACATGTTCTAGGATGTGACCATCATTGATAAACACCTCAATTGGGACTAGTTGATGGAGGAGTATGGTCATGATTACCTGGTTCCATGCATAGTGTTCTCGATAGTTGCACATGCCCTTATTAATGATAGGAGCCAGAGAGGGTTCCCATTGGGCTGGGGCAGATTGGTTGCCAATTTGATAGCACACCCTCGATGGATGGCATGGGGCCCAACTATCCTAGATGATATGTACTAGGAGCTCCATGAGATAGTCTACAGGGATAGTAGGACATGGGCATGTGATGATATGCTAGCATAGGTATGGGCATAGAAGCACATCACCATTGTGTGACCACATGTGTAGCCTAGGGAATGAAGACATCGCTACATATATAGATATATGGGATTCATCAACCAACCCCATAGTGAAGAGCTCACATACTATAGGAGGCTCCTAGATGAGCTCACAACTTTTGAGTGGAGACCATAAAGGGCCTATGAGCAGTGGAGTGATCGTGAGTGCGAGCTTGGGTACATGCTATGTAGCTGACCACTACTAGGTTGCCACTCTGAGATAGTTGAGAGATTTGTGATCACTCGAGTCTAAAGGTAGTTCAAACGACAATAGAGGGTGGTGTAATACCCCAAAAATGGGCTATAAGTTCATTAACCTCCTACATCGACAAATCAAACAGAATCGACATCAAAGTCCTAATCTAAGGCACATCTAAATATCATCGAATCATAATTGATTATCTTAAATTCTGCATCGGAGAATATTCCTAGCAATATTACTAATTATCTTAATTATCTTTAATTTTATAATTATTTGGCAATAAATCACATTTATCCTAAAATTTGATTAATTAAATATTTTACATATTTAATTAATTAGATTTAATATCTTGCCACTTAATTGTTTAATTAAATTTAATTCTATCTATTATTAATTGTATTATTTAATTTTGACAATAAATCAAAATTCCTATCTTTAATTGATTAAATTCTTATTTAATTAATTAAAGCATGTTGTCATTATTTAATAATATAATTTTTAATAAAAGTTTGGTAAAATAGTTAATTAACCCATAAATTAATTATTTTATTTCAAAAATCAGTTGAGTTGAGGATAAATCACTTTATTTATTTATTTAATTCTTAATTATTATGCATATTCAAAAGAAACAGTTAAACTCCAAATCAGAAAATCAATGCAAGTTATTGACTTTTTGGAACTCAACATCCTTTTGGAGTTCAAAAAGCTAATCTAAACTCTAATTTGAGTTAAAAAGCTATTTTTTGCATGTTTTTGCATGATTTTGAGAATTAACTATCTTTCATGATCAGATAACTCAAAAATCAAGATGAGTTAATTTGAGTGATTTATGGCTTTTCCCATGCACCTCCAAAGCCCTGGATTTCAATAAATTAAGGCTTTAGCTCTTCACAAATCATCTCATATTTTTGCACAATCACGCTGGAGAATTGGAATTGAAGAATCAAAGCTCTTTCGAATTGACATCTTTGTGAGATCAATTTTATTTTAGCATTCATAGCATATCAATTTTTAATAGCATTCATAGCATATCAATTTCATATTAGCATAGATTCATATCATTTTTTATCATTCTTATTGCATAGAAAATATAAAAAATATACATCAATTACATTCAAATCCTTCATTTAGGTGTCGTCTAGGTCACTGATCTCGATAACAATCTGAGAACATTAATCTCGCACCTATTAGAAGGCAGTAAATCGCTTGGTTAGATAGCTTTCAATTTTGCATGATTTTGATTATAGCTAACCTCTAATGTTTTACTAAGTGTTGTGTCTATAGATCAGGTACAATTTTCACACACACATTTCTGGCACCCACCATGGGGCCCTAAAATAGGTTTCCAATTCAATTCTATCAATTTCTATCTTTTTCTCCTTAGGATCTGTGCAAAACTATGATTTTTAATTTTTTTCCGTACATCTGTCGTACGAGTTTCTGACAAATGTCATATGGGAGCATACCCACTGTCGTATGATACTAGACCCACTATCGTACGATAGTCTATCAGATCGCGACTCATTTCATTACATACCCACTATCATTTGAGAGCTAATCTGTCGTATGGTAGCATACCCAGTGTCGTACGAGTTTTTGGACTGTCATCTGAGAGCATACCCACTGTCGTACAAGTTTTTGTACGAATTTTTGACTATCATTTCATTTTTCACAGCAGAGTATCAGATTTGATTTTTATATTTTGGCTAACTACTAATTTTGACAATTAAAATTCTCTATTTTTGATTGCTCTCTGCTGGTTTTGATTGGGAAAAGTGCAAGAATTGCTAAAAATCAAGTAAAATCTACTAAGCATGTTGCGAGGATCACTAGGTATTCTCCTTCATCTAATAACATTTTGATTTGGGCTTAAAATAAATCTCTCATTTTTCTAGCTTGTGTGCGTCTTCTCATGCTTTTATTCTACACACTTGCATAATTTGATACTAGGTTGTGATCCCTTAAGGATTCATTAAGTAGTCTTAGAATACTTGTGATTGATCTTGATTTCTATCTTGGGTAATTGGACTCGCTAATCTGCCGGCCCCTCATTTCCACCCTGTGGTTGCAATCTCAGTGCCATAAAGGGGAGGGGTCAATAGGACAGAAGCGTTAAATGTTCCACTTGGCAACTCTTTTGTACTTTTAGGAACTCACTTGTTTTCTAAGTTGTGGACTCATTTTTAGCTTGTGTGAGGTGTTAAGTGTTCCACCTTGTGGACTCATCTCATATTTTCTTTAAGCGTTAAGTGTTCCTCTTTCTACTTTTTGAATGCTTTTGGTAGATTTACTTTCAGAACATATATCTATGCTCACATAGTAATTAGGCCCTATGAACACTATTCATGATTATTGAGGGATTGGATTCCTAGCGAAATCTTTCTTGATGATAGAATCCTTGTAGGTAGGGAGGATACTTAGTGCGTTTCACATTCAACTTGGTTAGTGTGTCTTCTCTTATTGATCGACACATTCTCTCTTTGGAGAGGTTGATAGATCACATGGGGTTGATATCATGAGCTTTGGTGAACCAAAATTGGTTAGTGCATCTTCTCTTATTGATTGATACATTCTCTCCCCGGAGAGGTTGATAGATCACGTGGAGTTGATATCACAGACCTTGGTGAAACAAAACTTCATCTTAGCGTGTCAGATTAATCTGCTTGCTTTGTTTGGGTTAAAAGTGAAGAGGTGTCAAAACCTTGGATCTGGAGCCAAGTCCCCTTGTGGTATAAATCTGTGAGTCATCTTTAGAGAGGGTTAACCATAGCAGACAATCCCTTCATAGGGAAAACTGCATTGACAGAACCTCAAGTGGTCATAGCCATTTTCACCATGGTAGTGACAACCGCTATATAAATGTCCTTGTGGAAGAAATCTCCATGGGTATGGTTCATTGTTGGGTTGTCAGATCTCCCTAGCAGCTCTTGAAGATTAAGTTCTCAGACTATGTCAAAACCCTAGTGCGCCGGGATTGGAGTTCACCCCTTTGAATCATAAAAGTTACAGAGTCAAACCATTACTAAAAACCCTAGAGAGGCCAATTTTTCACTTTCAGGTATATGTGTGTTATTGCAAAACTTTTCAGAACATACACAATTAGTACTCTCAGGGATTAGCACAATTTGGTCACTTGATTGTTCATGTGCAAGGTTGCTTTTGCCCTTGTTCATTATTTTCAGATGTGCTTGGAATCACTTGCTTGCTGTTCTGCGTGCTTGTTTATCTACTTGGCTCTTAAAAATGATCAAATCTGGTATAACCTTCAAAATCTGGATAGAACAATTTGCAAACAATCCAGAACTGAAAACCTTAAATTTTGCAAAAATTGACGTAACGTTCTTTCTAGAGTCAAAAGTCATTTCAAGAAGTCAAAAGTCATATGACTTTTTGTCAAATGTCATTTCAGTAAAGCCCATATATCGTATGATTGAGAACCCAGTGTCGTACGAGTTTTAAAACTAGCAAATTCAAGAAGCCAAAAATCTGTTAGCAACTGTCGTATGAGTTTTGTCAACTGTCATTTCATTGCTACCCAACTATCGTACGAGTTTCACAACTATCATTTCATAGACTACCTAGTGTCGTACGAGTCTACAGAGTGTCATTTGGGAAAATTTGAGAGAGTTGTCAGAAATTGTCAATTTACGAGATATCCAATGTTTCTAGCCTAGTTCCAGAATCTGTCAAAAATATCATTGTGTCAGGAACAGAGTAGTAGCTATTGAGCATTCTACCATTTTTTGAGTTTGATCTTTTGAATCTGATCTAGTCTTCTATTTGATCAATTTGAGTCCTTTTTATCTCGTGTCAAAACCTTGTCATAACTATCAATCTTCAATCAATCTTCAAAAATAGACTAAGTGTTGAGAACTCGTGTCCGCTATCTTTTGGGCGATCTATCCCATACATCCAAGGCACAATTTCCTTCACCCACATCTCATCAGATCTTCAAAACTATCATAATCTTGACAAGGTTGCATCATCTAATTTTCTCGAATCAAATTATTCTTCAGTTGTCTTCGTCCTTTTCCTCTGTTTCATTCAAAGTTAATGGTGGAGACTAGAGCTTCTTCACACAAGAAATCAGAAGAAACATCTCAGAACTTACTTTTGACCAATACCCCAGGTCCAACTCTTGAACAACTCATCAAGTCAGGTATCTATGAAGATGACGGTCTCGGTAACTTTTGATTAAAAATTGGTTACATACCTCCTCTATCAACTCACAGAGGTAATCAGCAAACTCCTCCTCAATCTATTCCAGGGAGCCCAAAAACTCCTACCATGTCTCAAGTAGGGACAAACCATGGTTCTCTAGGAGGAGGATCCCAGGGACACCATTCTCAACATAATGCCGACCAAGACCCTACACCCTCTGAAATCCATCGGTGTCAGAATGACGATGAATTCAAAAGAATGATGAGGCATTTCTTGAAAATGGATAGAGAGGCATACTTTTTACAATCAGCCCAAGAAGGAGCTAAACTTCCTCCTCACTTCAATGTCAAAGATATCATCACACATGAGGAAGAAACTCTGATGATGGCCATAATGAACTAGCTGCACGCTATGCAGGTCAAAATAAATAAAATTGAGAAAGAGAAGGAACCCAAGGAATTCTCCATGGAGGCCCTTTGTCCTTTCCCTTTTGACAAAGACTTGTATATGCCTCCATTCCCAAAAAGAGTGGAGATACCAAAGAATGACAAATATGATGGACACTCTGATCCTCAAGATCATGTCAGAGAGTTCTGTACAAAATCCATGGAATTCATGCATGAACCGACTTATCTTATGCATCTTTTTCCTAGATCCTTGGGAGGAGCATCCATTCAGTGGTTTTCCAAATTGCCTTCTACGATCAAAACTTTTGAGGAATTGATTAAATTGTTTTATCAACAATATTCCTACAATATTCAACATCCGATCACTATGATCGATATCTGTAACCTCAAGCAATATCCAGGGGAATCCTTCCTAACTTTCCTCAAGAGGTGGCGAAAGAAGTTTTCTCTATATGCTAGACCAATTCCTGAAATGGAGAAACTTGAAATCTTTATCAATAACCTTGTTCCAGAGCTCAACTATCCATTACAAATGCAAGATCATGTATCTTTTGATAAAATGGTGGATAATGCAATCAAGATTGAGAAAGTACTTGTCAAGAAAGGAGAAATCACACTTCAAAAGGACAAGTCTGAATCTAGATCTAGCTCAAAAGATAAAAATAAGAGCTGGAATAGAAACAAAGGTATCATCTCTGATGGTGTTGTTGACACTATCCGCACCCCATCAAAGGCACCAGCCTACAATCTCACCCTTGCCACCAAAGCCATTGAAGCTTCAGAGCAAAAATCTGCTGAACCATCTCCAAAGAAGCCATTCAAATGATGGGATAATAAATGAAAGTTTACTCCCTTGGGAGAATCTTTGGAATCTACCCTGAGAACCCTGATAGTTGATAACATGATCTCTTTACCACCAATCCAAAAATCTGATCCGGATCCAAAACCATATTGGTGGAAAGATAATGAATTCTGTGCTTTCCATCAGACTAAAGGCCACAAAACTAATGGATGCTTCCACTTGAGGCATACAATTCAAGACTTGATAGATCAAGGGGACATCACGATCGATAATCCTACTAGAAATAATGATCACACAGCATTTACAGAACCATTTCCACAACATGGCAAGGGAGTTTCCACTTCTCAGCCTAACATGGGGGCAAAAGTCAACTATGCCTACCCGGGAAATGATGTTGTTATCAATATGGTTGAACCATGTCTCTCTGAGAGCTGCAATGTCATCATAATTGTACGAAGAGATAGAAATCATTCCTCAGCTAATGCGGTTACTAGATCATAAGCTCAGACTCATCTGAAAGGACAAACACCAAGTTCATCTAATGTCCCTAAGATACCTTTCAATCTCACATCTACTTCTAAATAGAAGGTTGCCTTGAAATCTTCCAATCCAAAGGATACCAGACCTACGTCTTACAACATCATCCAAAAACTCCAGCATACCAATGCCAAAATCTCTATGTTTAAGTTACTTCGAATATCTCCAGCTCATAGAGATATCCTAGACAAAGCTTTTCTCAGCTCTAATGTTCCTGATGATCTAGATCTAGACAGGTTCCAGACTATGGTTGGTCATCTAAAATCTCCACAGTATATCTCCTTTTCAAAAGAGGATGACAACTCCCTAAGTCACCCACATAATCAACCCTTGCACATAGAAGTCTTGATCCAGAACCGTCGAGTCAAATGTGTGTTGATAGATGGGGGCGCAGGCCTCAACATTTGTTCTTACAACTTAATCACACAGTTGGGATTCTCAGAGATGGCTATTGATCCTCGAAAGAAGATCACCATAAAAGCCTATGATGAACAAGAAAGAGCTTCTAAAGGCACCATTGTCTTGCCCATCTGAGTGGGTCTGATCATCAAAGATACCACATGTCAGGTGCTTGATCTACCATTAGCTTACAATATCCTTCTAGGGAGACCCTAGATACATGAAATGTAAGCTATTCCTTCTATGTACCATCAATGCTTGAAATTTCCCTATGAAGGAGTGGAGGTTACTATCCCAGATCTGAGTACAACTCTCAATACATTGAAGGAAAGTTCCGATAAGCTTGTTCCCAATAACCGAGAATCTTTCATCAAGCAACAAAATATGGCTTCCACATCTAAGATGGATGACATTGCTAAAGAGATCAATATCAAAGAAAATGGGATGGGAGAATACACTATAGAGCCAGTCTTGTCTCTGACATCTCTCCCAATCTCACCTAAGTCGTATGGGCAATCCTTGAAGCAGTCTAAATCAGAACCTAAGGAACCTATGGAAGCATACAAAAGACATTTTGTGGTGGAGCAAGTATCCAAACAAGAATTTGAAGAGGATGAAGCTATACTGGCATGCCTATATAAAGAGGATTCTGAATCTAAAATTGTTCAACCTAGTGAATCTATAGCACCTACAATCCCTTCTAATACATATGGTCCAGGAAACAAATTGATAGCCAAGATGGGATATTCCGGTCAAGGACCTCTAGGAATTAGGGGAAAGGGTCTTGTGACCCCCATTTCACATATTGGTAGAGCCAAAAAAGATACTGGTGGCATAGGGTTTAAGAAGAAACCCTATCATCTCAAAGGTGGTTGTTCTCATGTCATAGAACAAATTGCACTAGGAGAACCCCTTCTTAGGAAAGAAGAAATAGAACCCTCTGATGATGATTCAGATAGCTCTGAGCTTATCCCTTATGAAAAATTACCTAAAGAGATCAAAGATCTTCTTGATGATAAAGATGATCCTATCAGAAGAATTAATGTCGTAGAAACACAAGAATCTACTGTAGCGCAAGAGGTGGTTGCACCACAAGAACCAGCTAATCTTGAAGGCAATCAAACTAATCAAGAAGAAGGGGGTAGTTATTCTGACACTGATTCCCATGAATATGAATTCAAGTCAGAGACTGAGGGTAATCCTTCTTGGGGTATTCATCCTGATTTCACACATTTTTTAAGATTTCCTAGAGATCCTAAATCAGAAGCTGAGTCAAATGACTATGAATGGGGTGCCATTCCAGAAGAAGATGAGCTTATAATGGAGAAATATATTGATGTTATTCACCAATATGTATCTCAACCCAACGTAGGTCTAGAGTGAAACAATGAACTTAACATGTCTGATCCACCTATGGCTGAAGAGGATTCCCATGATGATGTTGAGCCTATTCATGAATTGAACATTTTGAGTTGTATTATCACCTTTGAACTTGAGCATCAGGTTAGGACCAATGATGACATATCCACATCCGTGAACACCATATCCCAAGCCTTTCCCGCTTTGACTATCCAATGCCCTGATCTTATCGACCAAACTTCCACAAACCCAAACCATGGTATGTATACCTTCCCGAATGACTATGCCCTTGCCTGCTACCTCAATGCAGTTGAGCCTATGAGTACTTCCATCATTGAACTAAGCGTCAGAATGACCGAGTCGGACATCAAATATCTTAGTCAGAAAAACAAGAGTAAAAAGAAAAAGAAAAAGAGTTTTGAGGGTGAAAACCACTTTGTGGCAGTCTCAGAATCAACAAAAGTAAAAAGAAAAGATGTATCTGAAGGTGAAAACCTCTCTGAGGTGCCTAAGGATGAGATATTTGATGTCCTTCCGAGTCATTTATAAGATAGATCTCTAGTTCTGATTGAGCCAACTCAATCCATCAATTTGGCTACAATAGAGGAACCACAATTGGTACATGTAGCACAATCTCTATCAGATGAAGAGAAACAGAACTTCACTACCTTCTTATCAGACAAAAAGATCAACTTTGCATGGAAATATTCAGATATGCCAGCATTGGATCCCAATCTGATTATGCACCATCTATCCATTGCTCCTGGGGTAAAACCAATCAAATAGAAATTGAGAAAGATGCATCCTCATGTGGCACTCTTAGTCAAAGTAGAGCTAGAAAAACTCCTCAAAGCTAGATTCATCCATGTCATCTACTATGCTAAGTGGATCTCTAACATTGTACCTATTTCAAAACTAGATGGTTCAATCAGAGTGTGCACGGACTTTAGAGATGTGAACAGAGCATGCCCTAAGGATGATTTTCCACTACCTAACATTGATATGATAGTGGACATGACTGCGGGCTATGAAATGTATTCCTTAATGGATGGATTTTTTGGGTACAACCAAATCAAAATTGCTCCAGAAGATCAAGAGAAAACAATTTTCACATGTGCGTGGGGAACTTTTTGTTGGAATGTTATGCCATTCGGACTCAAAAATGCTGGAGCTACATATCAAAGAGCAATGACATCTATTTTTCATGATATGATGCATAGAACAATGGAGGATTACGTAGATGATACCTTGGAAAAATCTATGATTATAACTGAACATCTAATAGACTTGAGCATGATCCTCGATAGAATGGAAAAATTTAGTCTTCGACTAAATCCTAAAAAGTGTGCTTTTGGAGTCACTTCTGGAAAGCTCCTAGGATACATCATCTCCAAGAAAGGCATTGAAGTTGACCCAGCTAAGGTCAAGGCTATAATAGAGATGCAACCTCCCACAAATATCAGTCAAATGAAGATGTTGCAAGGTAGAGTTCAATCTATCAGAAGATTCATATCACAGCTAGCGGACATATCACAGCCTTTTACAAAAACATTACATAAAGGTGTGACATTTACATGGAATGAAGAATGCGAAAAAAACTTTAAAAATATCAAAAAGTATCTATCAAATCCGCCTATATTGATGCCTCCTATTCATGGGAAGCCATTAATATTATATGTCTCCACAACAGATACATCACTGGGGGCATTGCTAGCACAGCATGATGAGAACAAGAAAGAAAGAGCCATCTACTATATCAGCCAAACTTTAGTGGCCTATGAGAAGAACTACTCAATGATAGAGAAGGCATGTCTCGCTGTGATCTTTGCATCATAGAAACTGAGACACTACATGTTAGCTCATACTACTCATTTGGTAGCTAAAATTGATCCACTGAAATATCTCCTAAGCAAAGCTGCCCTCACAGGTAGACTAGCTAAATGGGTCATGCTCTTGAGCAAATTTGACATTGAATATGTTGAAAGAAAATCTATCAAAGGAAAGGTCATTGCTAATAAATTAGTTGAAGCACCACTGTTTGATGATACACCCATGCAAATGGAATTTCCCGATTCCTCTATCATGCACCTCTCTTCTAGAGCATGGTGGTTATTCTTTGATGGCTCTTACACACAGAATGGATCTGGAGCAGGCATATTGTTCATCACTCCTCAAGGATACTTGATACCCAAAGCATTCAGATTAAAGTTTCCTTGCACAAACAATATTGCTGAATATGAGGCACTTCTCAATGGTATGAAAATGGAAATATAGTGGAGAGTTATAGAGATGCACATTCATGGAGACTCACAACTGGTTATCCACCAAGTCAATGATGTGTACTAAACCAAAGATGAAAAGCTCATTCCTTACAAGAGAATGGTAGATGATTTAAAGAAATACTTCATCTCTATCGCATTTGAGAAAATACCCAAAACGGAGAATAAGGCTGCCGATGCAATAGCGACACTATCTACTCTCTTACAGCAGCCTGAACATGAGCTACACTATGAGTTCTTGGTGGAAGCCCTATCCTATCCTGCATATGACTCCCTTGAAACCCACATGATCTGCACTTTTGTAGGTTATGATTCATCCCACTGCAAAAATTTGTTCTCCTATCTCCATGACCAAATCATCCCTGAGTCCTTTAGCCATTTTGAGAAATGAAACTTTATCCGATCCACATCCCGATATGTCATCATTGGTAATGATCTGTACAAAAGAGGTCTAGATGGTACACTACTTAGATGTTTAGAACGGGAAGAGTCTCAATGTGCATTAGAGGAAGTCCACAAGGGTATATGTGGGTCACACTCGAACGGTTTAACGTTAGCTTGAAAAATTATTAGGGCTGCGTACTATTGGCCTGAAATGGAGAAAGAGGCTATTAAATTTGCTAAAAACTGTCAACAGTGTCAAGTACATGGCAACTTGATTCATGCTCCAGGGAGAGATCTGATTCCCTTTACTACATAATGGCCTTTTCAAGAATGGGCATTTGATCTCATAGGTGCTATCTATCCGCACTCTTCTAATGGACATACCCATATAATCATAGCCACAGATTATTTTTAAAAATGGGTAGAAGTAGTTCCTCTAACACAAGCAATGGGGAAATAGATCTCTATGTTCATCCTGAACTACATCATTTGCAGATATGGGATCCCTCACTCTATAATCACAGATAACGGGGGACAATTCAAAAACAAGGACTTAGATGACTTATGTGCCAAGTTCAAGATTACTCAACATTGGTCTTCTATTTACTATCCTCAAGAGAATGGACAAGTTGAAGCTTCAAACAAAAATCTCTTAAAAATCTTGCACAGAACGGTGAATAAAATAGGAAGAGACTGGTATCTCATGATCAATCCAGCTCTTTGGGCCTATAGAACTAGTATCAAAACACCTACAGGGGCTACACCTTTCGCTTTAGTTTATGGGTCTGAAGCAGTACTGCCTATTGAAGTTGAAATCCCATCACTCAAAATTAGAATGCATGGACTTGTCATTGATGAAGACTACAGAGTGTCTAGGTTACAAGAACTTGAATTACTAGATGAGTGCAAGCAAGCAGCATATGATCATCTCCGAGTGTATCAGAAAAGAACGTCTAGAGGCTACAACAAGAAAGTCAGACATAGAGAATTTCAGATTGGTGATCTAGTGTTGAGAGAAAATCCTAAAATTCAATCCCATTGAGAACGCAAGGGGAAGTTTGAACCCAACTGGCTGGGTCCCTTTGTAATCACTGCTACTTTTGGCTCTAGTGCCTATCAACTCTCAACAATTGAAGGAGAACAGCTCTGAGAACCAATCAACATTCTCCATCTGAAGAAATTCTACGCCTAAGGCATTCAGTGCTTGGTCAATGTCCTGAAAAAATCCTAAAAATCAGAAAAAGTCCTAAAAAATGAACATCTTGGTGAAAACCTAGCAATAGGCGCCTTGATGATTCAGAAAAAAAAAATTCAAAAAATATCAAATGTACAAAAAAAAAAATTGAAAAAATGAAAAATACAAAAAAATGAAAAAGAAGAAAAAGTGCCTTGGTGAAAACCTAGAAACAGGCACCTTGGTAGCAAAAATAGAATCTCTACCAAGATGGTGAAAACCCAGCAAACGAGCGCCACTTGTTCCAAATGCTCCATCTATTAGCACAATCTTGGTCTTTCCCAGCTTTCAGTCTTGCTTTAGTTTGTACATATCTCTCGGTTTGTTTCTACATTTCCAGTTTTCAATAAGTTGATCTGTACACCAATCAGCTCAAGCGTCTGTATCCTATCAATGTTCAACTTGGGGGCATTCAATGTCATATCCTATAGCCTCCAGTGTATCTTAGACATACCATATCTAGTTAGAGTCCTTTGAAGCTTCATTTGAGTTAGTCAAGTCTGTCTTGTCTCCAGAAAGGATTTTGCATCTACAACAACGCAATCAAACATCAAAACTCAAACTAAAAACAATCTGTGCTTTTTACATGCTTTTATCTCCTTGTATGCTTACTGATTCACATTGAGATTTTTGCATATGGTGTCCCTTTGAGCTCTTCGATGATGTCCTTTATAGGATTTAGAGAGTGATGACTGGGGGCATAATCTTTTCTTTGTTTTCTGCTTGTATGTGAAAATCTAACAACTTTGGAAATTCTGGATTGAAATGGTGTCCGACTATAAGAGCCTCTATCTCGAATTGGATAGCCATGCGTACCTCAACCATTGATACCTAGAAAATTCAAGGAAGTTTGATCTAACTATTGTCTTTTTGAAGTGAATTCTTTCTCCTACTGTGAAACACGATCTTGCCTAAAGACATGAATGATAAAGGGTCACTACGGGTAATTCACATTGGATTTAGAATGATCTCTTGACTGTTTGATGTTTTTGCAATGCAAGGCATACTCAGGTCATCATGACATTTATGTTTTGATGCTTGTACAAATTGCTATATCAAAATGGACATGATATTCAGGTCATCCTGGTGTTTATGCCTTGGTGCTTATATCTAATCCAACATTCTGAAAACAAAATTAATATTCATATATCCATAGTTGTTGACCAGTGGGTGTTGTATTGATTCTTGTGCATACAAATCGATATTCATATGTCTATGGTTTCATAGCTAGTGGGCATTGTATTGATTTATCCGGTTACCTAAAAGTTCAATGATGATAACAAATAGACATATGATCAGTGACTAGGTCCTAGGTCTTAGGTTGCATTTCATTTTGCATGTCTCTTTGCATTTTGTATGTTGCATGATCTCACAATGACTAAATGAACTTCCAAGCTAAAATGATTCTTCAATCACATCTTCAAATCTAACAAGAGCTGAACCTAACTCGACGGTCTCTTCACAGAATCGCAAGCAAGAATCCTCCTGGGTTAACCATCTTTTTGACATAAGACTGAGTACTTGTCTTCATCAACCTACAAAACATATCATGTGTATCGTTGCATTTACATATCATATCATAAACATTTATTGCATTACATGTTACATCCATTGCATAAACATACATATTTCCATAATCATTACATCTGCATAACATTCATACATATGAAAGAAATCATCGCATTGCATTGATCCATACATACATTCTACACTACTCATAGCATTAACATCACATGATATCATCATACATAACAAAAATGACAAGTACACATGATGTCACAACCAAAAATATCGATCTCATCTATATATCAAAAATCTCAAATAGTCAGGGGTGCACTACTGGCACAGGGTACAAAGGAATGAGCTCTGTAGAGCTATCAGACACAACAATATATCAGTGAGAAAGTAATAGAAGATCAAGAGAAATCAACTGTCAGCATGCTCCTCTACATTTGGTGGAGGAGGAGGTGGTGCATCTAGTATCACCTCTACTCTCGGTGCCCTAGCTCCCTCTGATGCTGCCATATACTAAGAATAGGTAGGCACTCTCTGTGCCGCAGGGACTACTGCATAGTACATAGATACATAATATGAGGCCCGTGTAGTCTGATGAATCACCTCTGCCTATAATCTTATTATCTCTGTGCACTGCTCTGTACACTGCCTATCTGCCTCTCGATGCCTCTCCTCTAATCTGGCCTACTCTATCTTCAGGTCCCGGACCTGGACTCTAAGCCGTCTGATAATCTTGACTGAAGTAAGAGGAACTACAGGCTCTACATCAACTGCTGGCATATCTGTGTCCTATGCTAGCTATGCTGGCTGATCTGCATGTGAAGGAATGCTCACCCTGTGTGCCTTATGGCATCTAATCTCAGCACCCAAATCAAATGTATCATCCACACTGGTCCCACCTGGAAACTGCTTAGCTCCTAGAACATCATCTGTAGATCCTACTCCACCCAGTGTGCCACTCTCACCTCTGTTCTATCTCTGTGTGCCAGAAGATGTGTCTGCTATAGATGTGGAAGGACATGGAGGCCTCCCATGTCCTGGTGCTCTTTGTAAAGGAGCCATGGCTCTCTGTCTTAGAGGAGTAGGGTGTACCACCTATGGTCTCGGTCCTGCTCTCATAGGAGCCCCTGTAACATCCATAGCCTCCTCCATGGAGGGTATCAGCTCTGTCGAATCAAAAAATTGATGAATCCGGTGATCAGCAAGCCATGCCACATATGCATCTGTCACACCAGCATCAACCACCTATGGAAGGTAGTCCCAATCCCTACCGATAATATGGCTATACTCCTCAGCACATACAGTATAACTAAGCCGTGGTGCCCATCCGGGCCCTATCTCACGCACAATGTGGGCATAAGTAGTATAATCCTGAGGGACATCCTGAATGCATCCATACTGATGCCAGACTCTAGTAATCAAAAATCTCTCCAAGACGGTGGAGGTCCGTCCTATCAATATCCTACTCTGAAAAATGAATGAAAATTGCTCTCTCGCAGTAGGCCAGGCCTCTATCTGTAAATATGGCCTCCAGATCACGAAGGTCATGTCATCCAAGCATCGGTGGAAATACTCGGTGTGACCCATGTGAACCTGAGTAACGTAACCAACATATGTATATATGATCAGCTCTTGTGGCTGTCACTGACTCTAAAACATTGGTCTCAAAACTAGGATATGCTCCCAAGCCCATTTCTATAGTACCACCGCTCTTGAAGCAAATGTCTTGCAGTCTTGATACATGACCTCATGCATCTTAGAATACAAGTGAGCCAATAGACACTGACCCCAAGCAAGCTTAGTAGGTGTAGCCATCAAGAGTACTACCATCGGTGACCATCCCATCAAAAAGCCATTCTGCTAACAGCCAGGCATAATCAACTCTCTGATCATCCCCGCAATGATACACTCTAGACAATGTGATTGACCATATCTCTGCACAAGTGTCTCACAGGATATAGACCTAGTCAGCTGGGTCTCATCATCGAACAGTCATTTGAACACATGCAGTCCCCTCGATCCTCCACTAACATACTCAGGATGTCGCGGAGCATGAAATAGAATGCGAAGAATCCTATACACATCCTTAGGGGTCACAGTGATCTCCCTAGTCGGAAGGTGGAAAGTTTGGGTCTCAAAATGAAACCTCTCAATCAGGGTAGTCAATAAACCATGATTTACCCTAATATCGGGTAAATGAATTAGGTGCTCAAATCCATAGGCAGCGAGATGAACCCTCATTGGGTCTGGTAAAGCGACACACAATCTCTGGGTGGCCGGATAAGAATGGCAAACATGTATGTCAGGATATGTGACCTAAATCATAAAGAAACAGGGTGTTTTGTCAGAAATTCAGTTCAAAATCAGGCCACAAGTATCAAAATACACAGTTTTGAAGTTTCAGAAGGTGGGGCAAAGTATCCGCAATCAGGCAAAAGGATCAGAAAAGTTTGATTTTTGACCTAAAAATGAGTTTTTCACACTCTATTTTTCAAACGACATTCCAGACTGGCATGAAATGTCGTACGACACTTCACCTGGATTCATACGAGTTTCAAGGGACCTGACGAAATATCATACGACACAAGGGTCCCTATCATACGACACTTGGGCATGGATGAAACGACAATATAAATTGAAATGAAATGTCGTACGAGTCTGGAATGGGACTCGTATGAGTTTCTACAGCTGTGAAAATCAAAAACTAAAACGCGTATGAAAAAAAAATTAAAAATGCTATAAATCATCAAAAGCATGCATTTTCAGGGGGGAACAGAGGTCCACCTACCGGATGTCCATACTATCGGGGTGTGTCATGTCCCCAGCTGCGCTCAAAATGGTGCGAACTCACAGGTACCTTCAGTTCTCGCTGCTCTGCCATTTTTCTCGCTCAGAGGGCTCCACAGAATCTCTAAAGTCAAAGGGTTGAAATGAATTGAAAATGACCCTTCGGCCTTTATATAGCTTTTGACCTAATTTTTAAAAGTGCTCCGTTTTCCATGAAAATTGCACCCCTGGCTAATTTTGACATTCTAAATCCATTTTCAAGATCAAAATTGAAATCTGAGATCGTTTATTATGTCAAAATCGCAATTTAAAAATTTTGGAACCAGGACGGTCTACTGCTTGCATAATCAACCTTCAATCCTCACAGAAATCCAGTATTCAACTCAACTGATTATCTTTCATCAAACTATCGAAATTTCAACTTGGTCAACCATGGTCAACTCATGGTCAAACCTAGTCAAATTTGGTCTCCAGGACCTTCCAAACGATGCAGAATGCATTCTCAGACGTATATAACCACTTCTCAAATCAATTAACATGCTTCTAAACTCTCAACGCTAAATTTTCTTGTCAGATTTCAATTTTCATCCTGAAGGGGGCATGGTATTGCACATCATTCAAAGTTTGTAAATCAAATTCTATCGATCAAATCTATCAATATCTTTCATCAGTGATCAAGACAACAATCACATCTAGTCATTGATTCATCAAAAGTCCTCATCGCTCGGGGAAAATCTATCATCACTTGGGGCATATCAGATTCATCGATCCATATCAATCTGGTATTCTCTTAATCTTGTAATCTGTATCAGTTTTTGCAACCATCGGATCATAGTGTTCTTTCCTTGGTTCTTCAGCAACTGAAGGATTCGGATGTGATACCTGCTAGTTCTGCTAAGACAATCGAGTCTAGAACGGGTCACTCACTTCTTATCAATCCTAAGGTTTAGAATCAGGTATTTTGACACTTTTTCGCAATCATCGGTTCATTGCTGCTATAGTAAACATTATCTTTGGTCATTCAGGACCTCCTATCTCAATATCTTTCAATCGGTTTCTATCTTGAGATCAGTTTATCTTTTGAATCAGTTTCATATCTTTATCAAACACAGACTATCTTTGAACCACTGCGCTTCACACAGTAATTGAAAGAGGGGCAAAATGTAATACCCCAAAAATGGGCTATAAGTTCATTAACCTCCTACATCGACAAATCAAACAGAATCGACATCAAAGTCCTAATCTAAGGCACATCTAAATATCATCGAATCATAATTGATTATCTTAAATTCTGCATCGGGGAATATTCCTAGCAATATTCCTAATTATCTTAATTATCTTTAATTTTATAATTATTTGGCAATAAATCACATTTATCCTAAAATTTGATTAATTAAATATTGTACATATTTAATTAATTAGATTTAATATCTTGCCACTTAATTGTTTAATTAAATTTAATTCTATCTATTATTAATTGTATTATTTAATTTTGACAATAAATCAAAATTCCTATTTTTAATTGATTAAATTCTTATTTAATTAATTAAAGCATGTTGTCATTATTTAATAATATAATTTTTAATAAAAGTTTGGTAAAATAGTTAATTAACCCATAAATTAATTATTTTATTTCAAAAATCAGTTGAGTTGAGGATAAATCACTTTATTTATTTATTTAATTCTTAATTATTATGCATATTCAAAAGAAACAGTTAAACTCCAAATCGAGAAAATCAATGCAAGTTATTGACTTTTTGGAACTCAACATCCTTTTGGAGTTCAAAAAGCTGATCTAAACTCTAATTTGAGTTAAAAAGCTATTTTTTGCATGTTTTTGCATGATTTTGAGAATTAACTATCTTTCATGATTAGATAACTCAAAAATCAAGATGAGTTAATTTGAGTGATTTATGGCTTTTCCCATGCACCTCCAAAGCCTTGGATTTCTATAAATTAAGGCTTTGGCTCTTCACAAATCATCTCATATTTTTGCACAATCACGCTGGAGAATTGGAATTGAAGAATCAAAGCTCTTGCGAATCGACATCTTTGTGAGATCAATTTTATTTTAGCATTCATAGCATATCAATTTCATATTAGCATAGATTCATATCAGTTTTTATCATTCTTATTTCATAGAAAATATCAAAAATATAGATCAATTGCATTCAAATCCTTCATTTAGGTGTCATCTAGGTCACTGATCTCGATAACAATCTGAGAACATTAATCTTGCACCTATTAGAAGGCAGTAAATCACTTGGTTAGATAGCTTTCAATTTTGCACGACTTTGATTATAGCTAACCTCTAATGTTTTACTGAGTGTCGTGTCTACAGATCAGGTACAATTTTCACACACACAGGTGGTGGTCAGGACAACCACTTATCCTAGGGCCAAGGATGAGGAGGGACATTGATGGTTGCCAATGTTGGACTACCAATAGGAAGTACAGGAGACTACAGGTATATGCAAGGAGCCATGGGATTACCTATAGAGAAGAGTAGCAGAGATAGACATTCCCATGTTTTACTATTCTGGATGCATAGTTGTCAGCATAGGGTGGTGATGGGAGTGACAGGGATGGGGGAGACAGGGGAGGGAGGGTGAGAGAGAGAGGACAAGGATTGAGATCAGGTGGTTGAAGATGGTCATGGAGATAGGTTTTGGATGACAAGGAGGACGAGGAGGAGGATGTGGCAAGACTAGTTCATCGCAGGTGGATGCAAGTTAGGATCAACTTACAGGGAGAGGAGAGGAGGATCTCAGGGCTAGAGTGTAGGTTTTGGAGGTTGAGGTCTAGTAGCTAAGGACCACTATTGCCATGCGAGATTAGTAGTTAACAAATGCACGAGCCAAGATAGATCAGCGGGAGAGGGCAGCACAGGCCAATGCAACAAAGATCCAGAGAGAGGCAGCACGAGCTGCATATTATCATGGATTATATATAGCAGTCATCTTTGCGGCACATAGAGCACCACTATACTCCAAGAGGGAAGGAAAATCTGATGTGGTATGAGATAGAGCAACAACACCACCTCCACCACCACCACCACCATGCGATGGGGAGAGTCAGACTTAGGTCTAGGATTAGATGTATAGAGTCATATCTTGGGACATCATCCAAATTTTGGATCCCACATTTTATTTTGTATCATGACACACACACACACACACACACACACACACACACACACAAATATATATATATATATATATATATATATATATATATATATATATATATATATATATATATATATATATATATATATATATATATATATATATGAGATTTACTAGATTTGCGATGTATCTTGTGTACTTGTCCCACTTGTGATGGATGTTTCAATTTTATTGTCTTGTTATATTTCTCAAAATGTATGATATATGCTCATGTATAATCTCTCTCATAGATGTATGTTTAGTTCTCATGTTATGATATAGACTCATGTTTCTAGAAATGATCTCCTTGATATAGATATGATGACAAGATTAACCCCTTGTGATGATAGGAAAAGGATGTGATGTGATAGAAAAGGAGCGAAAGACATGATCAAGAAGAAGCGAAAGGTGAGCATAGTTGACCAAAAAGTCCATGAAAGATGAAAAGGAAAATCTTTTTACTTATGCAAGATGAAAAACTAATCTAACAAGAACCTAGAAATGTAAGCTACTATGAAAAGCAGTTTATTTGCAAGGTCACAAAGCTATTAGACTCTAATATTCATCATCGAGCTTTATTGGTAGCATCGCAAGATCATACAATACACACTAGTATGACTATGGGTATATGAATATGATCTGTATCAGATAAAATGTGGGAATCCCACCTAGGCACCAAAGACATGTAGGTCAGGATGACTAGTGCAGTGAGGTTCCCTAAGTTTAGTATGGAAAGATTATACTCGTATCGAGACACAAGGAAAGTCAAGATAGCTATAAGTATGCACTTGTGAAAATAGTCAAGGATAATACCTTGTAGACCCTAATATCAAGAGGAACAAGCATAAATGCTAATGATAGTTAGGACCAACAAAATATACCCACAAGAAGAAAATAAATAAAACATGTGCTCATGCCCCCAGTCTTCTAGCTATGCATCATCAAAAACTATTTAGGGAGAGAACATTCACCAAAGAAATCATCATAGACAACACACAAAGAAATAAAATCAAACAAGTCTCAGTGAGTCAAATATTTAAGTGCGTGTGTGTAGGTCATAGAGTCAAACTTTGAGTATCACATTTGCTAGTGAGAAATATCATATCATTCTAGATTGCAGGTGAGACATCTGATAAGTGTTGAGAAACACTAGATGCTAGGGTAGTGTTGAAAAACACAGTTGGGTTGGTGTTGAAAAACACTAGTTTGTAGGATGTCCTAAATACTAACGCATCCAAGAGACCAAAGCTAACATAGTTATGCCCCCTAGACAAAGACAAAGACCAATTCCAAACCAAGGCAACAAGAGAAAGGCATGATGGAGAAAGGCTAAGTGTCGAGGACAAGTGCTAAGAAACAAGGGTGCAAAGGCCTCAAGTAGCACCCATTTCCAAGTTTTCACCACTTGGAGATTTTTTTGATTTTTTTGTATTTTTGCTACCAAGGTGCCTGTTTCCGGGTTTTCACCAAGGCACTTTTTTTATTTTTTTGAATTTTTTGAATTTTTGATTTTTTTGTATTTTTTCAGGATCAATAAATATGTACAAAGGATGCCCCTAGACAAAATAGGCATCATGGATAGAACTTCTTTAGGTGCAAGACATTGATAGGATCAAGGAACTGCTCTCCTTCTTTAGTAGATAACAAATAAGTACATGTACCAAAAGCTACAGTAGTGATATAGGGTCCAAGACAATTATGTTTGAATTTTCCCTTTTTCTCTCTATATTGTTGGTTCTTAGGTTTTTCTCGTAAGACAAGATCTCCCACTTGAAATTCTCTAGGGTGAACCTTTTTGTTGAATACTTTGGACATATGCTTTTGGTAAACCCTCATGTGATCAAATGATACTTTACGCTTTTCATCTAGAAGTTCTAATTTTTGGAGTCTCATGGTGCGATAGTCTTCATCTGTAAGTAGACCTTTGAGGGAAACTCTAAGTGAAGGAATCTCCACCTCTAAAGGTAACATTGCTTCAGCACCATAAGTAAGGGCAAAAGGAGTAGCCCCAGTTGGAGTACGAATACTTGTTCTATAAGCCCATAAGGCTAAATTTATCTATAGATGCCAATCTCTACCATTCTTGTGAACTGTTCTATGGAGGATTTTGAGAATGGTTTTATTTGAAGCCTCTTCTTGTCCATTTCCTTGCGGGAAGTAAATGGAGGACCAATGTTTTTTTATCTTGAACTTCTTGCAGAGTTGTTTAAGGTCCTTATTTTTGAACTGACCTCCATTTTCAGTGATTATCTCAGAGGGCACTCCATATCGACAGATGATATAGTTCAAAATGAACAGAGAGACTATCTTGCCTGAGGCAACATAAAGTGGGATAGCCTCTACCCATTTAGTAAAGTAGTTAGTAGCAGTGATGATAAATTTGTGTCCACCTAATGAGTTGGGATGAATTTTCCCAACAAGATCAAAGGCCTAGCACTGAAATGGACAATGAGATATAGACAGAATAAGCTCCCTTCCTAGAGCATGTATTAGATTACCTTGTTTCTGACACTTTTCACATGATTTAGCAAAAGCTACTACATCTGTCTACATGGTAGGCCAATAGTGCCCAGCCCTAAGCAACCTTCAGGCCATGGCAAGACCATTCGAATGTCCTCCACAAATGCCCTCATGAATGTTAGCTAATGCTTGATTGGATTCATCCTTTTCCAAGCACCTAAGAATTGTCCCATCTAAACCCCTCCTATACAAATCACCAGAAATAAGGATATGGCAAGAGGCATTTTAGGTTAAGTTTCTTTGTTCAGAACGGTTGAAGGTTTCAGGAATAATGCCATCATCGATATATGATTAAATGGAACCATAGTAGGATGACTCATGGCCAATGAGGGTACAAACAACTTGGCTTTCTTGGGAGTCATAGATAGGATAGTGTAGCTCTTCCACCAAGAATTCAAATCTAGACTCCTATTGTTCTAGCTATAGAAGTGAAGCCAATGTAGCCATAGCATCAGCTACTTTGTTCTTTGTTCTAGGGATTTTTTGAAATGTGACAAAGGTGAAATATCATCTCAATGAATCAACCATTTTCTTGTAGGGTACCAATTTGTCATCTTTTGTTTGGTATTCTTCATTAACTTGGTTGATTATTAATTGTGAATCCCCGTAGATATGCAGCTCTGTGATTCTCCATTCTATGGCCATTTTTAGTCCATTTGTCAAAGCTTCATATTCAATAATGTTATTGGTACATGGGAACAATAGTTTGTAGGACTTAGGAATTGTGTACTCATGAGGAGAAACAAACAACACTCCAGCTCCTAAACCATTTTGCATGAAAGAGAATCAAAGAAAATCTTCCATGTTCTTACAGTCATGTACATTATGTGCTCATCTAGAAATTAACATAATCTTCCATATTCTTATGCATCATGTCATGAAAGATAGTTTCATAGCTCTTTGATAAGTAGCTCCTACATTTTTCAATCCAAAAGGCATAACGTTCCAACAATAGGTACCCCATGTGCAAGTGAATGCAATTTTTTCCTAGTCTTCAGGAGCTATTTTAATCTGATTATATCCAGAAAAACTATCCATCAAGGAATAGATCTCATAACCCACTGTCATGTCCACTATCATGTCTATGTTTGGGAGTGGAAAATCATCCTTTGGGCATGCTTTATTAAGATCTCTAAAATCTGTGAAGACACGAATGGATTTATCATGTTTTGAAACTGGTACAATATTTGAGATCCATTCGGCATAATCAATAGCTCTTATGAATCCTACACTAAGGAGTTTTTCTAATTCTACTTTGACTAAAAGAGCTATGTGTGGATGTATTTTCCTCAATTTTTGTTTAACTAGTTTTATACCTGGAGCTATGGACAAATGATGCATAATGAGATTAGTGTACAACCTTGGCATGTCTGAGTAAGTCCAAGAAAAATTAATCTTCTTGCTTTGTAGGAACTTGGTATATGCTTCTCTTTCCTGTGTTGATAGAGACTGAGCCAAATGCACTATTTGTGGTGCTTCTTTTGTACCCAAATTAACTAGCTGTGTAGGCTTGACAAGCACTAAAGATCTATCTTGAAAGTAACTTGGGAGATGATCAAGTACCTCATTCTTAGGTGCCTAAAAGAGGTTTTCACCCTTGGATACATCCTTTATTTTTACTTTTTTAGGTTCTGACATTGCCACACAGTGGTTTTTGCCATCATAAGTCATCCTTTTTTTCTTTTCTTTTTATTTTGTGACTAAGGTACTTGATATCTGGTTTTTTCATGCTTGTAGTTGGTTCACTAGTGGAAGAGACTATAGTCTCAAGGTCATTTTGGTAACATGCTATCTCATAGTCATTCTAGAAAGTTAAGAGCTAAGGCTCTTGATAGCGTTGAGACCAATCAATTAGGTGGGGGTGAGCAAGGGATAGGTCAATGATGGGTTCAATGTTGTGGATATGAATGGTATCATCTCTAGTGATTGTAGAGTTAGGGTCTGTCATGTATCCCTCTAAGGTACCCAAATCAGGATTTATCCTACCAAGTGAAGCATCATCCACTAAAGCAACCTAAGGATTCGACTCCTCTAATCCTACACTTGACTCATTAGCTAACTCAAGTTGAGAACTATAAGTATGGATGACATCAACATCCATGTCAACTATAGAAGAATCAAAGAGAGAGTCCCATTCATACTCATGTGAGTCTATATCTGAATCCTGACTGGGATTTTTACACCATGCATGTTTTCAATGTCTAGATGTAGAAGCTCTGATGTTGTTAAGAGTAACATCTCTTTCCATAAAGTGAGCAATATTCTTATGGTGACACTCTCTGATTGGATCCTCTTTGTATGACTTATCTTGTTCTATGTTTGCAGCTGTTGCATAGGAAATTGGATCATCTAAATCTCCCCAAAGGAGATTGGTGGAAGGGACCCAATCTTCACAATGTCCTACTAGTTTGTCAAATTGGGCATATACTTTGTTTCATCCTCACTATCTGTCTCACCAAGGATAGGAACAGGGTTGTTGTTATGATTTTTGAAACCTAGGCCAACCATTTTTTTAGACCTGCGGCCAAAAAGAGCATGATTGAGAGGTTCAGCTCTAGCATCTAATCTGTGACTGAGAGGACCATGTCTTGGATAGCCCATATTTTTACAAGAATATAACCTCTTCCATTGGCCTTAGGAGAGGGAGATAAGTTCTCATTATGCATGTATTTGTCTTCTCTATAGATCCAGTCCTTGATAGCTACCTCTTCTTTTTCATCCTAGATAGGCACTAAGGATGCTACAAATGTACCAAACAAAGTCATGGCTGAAGATGAAGGTTTCATATCTTGTGAAGGTTTTCCATAAGACCTAGGTGAGACTGGTAGTTTTGTAAAGGAGTCAAGTTGATACCCCCCCATACCAAGGTCTATGGACTTGAACTTATTCTTGCACTATGCTAGGGTCACATCAAAATCCTCTGCTTCTCTATTGAGAGGAATGTGAGTCCCTGCTAAAATTGCATTTACAGATAATGTGTTGTCCCCGAGTATACAAACTTATACTCCATTATAGGGAAACTTAACACATTGATGGTAAGTAGATGACACTACTTGCATGTCATAGATCCATGGTCTACCAAGTAGGATATTGTATGATAGAGGACCAACATCAATAATTTAGAACAAAATGTCCTTTTCAATAAGACCAATCCTAACAAGAAGAATGACCAACAATTTAGAACTCCTTTCTGCTCATCATAGGCTTTAATGGTAATTTTATTCTTTGTATCAATAAATTTCTTAGAATAACCTAGTATCTTCAACAGATTCAAAGAAAAAATGTTGATCCCAACATCCCCATCTATCAACACATGCCTGAAATGGGTCTTGTGAATCATGACTTCAATATGGAGGGAAAGATTATGCAGATGGCTCAAAGCTTTGTCATCTTCTTCTAAGAATGTAAGGTAATGAGGGCTGGAAAGGTGGTTAACCATGTTCTAGAATTGGTCAACATGTATGTCGTTAGGAACATTTGTTGCATGCAAAGCATCCTCAAGTATTTGTTTATGTCTTGGAGACAATTCTAAAAGCTCAAAGATGGAAATCTGAGCTGGAGTTCTTTGTAACTAGTCAACAAGATTATAGTTCAACTGAGGACTCACCACTGATTTGGTGGTGATATTCTTGGATGTCACTTGCTTAGGTTTGCTAGATTGGGTGGAAATAGGACCTCTAATAACCATAGGACATTGACTTTGACTTCTTGTGATAGCGTTAAGAGCTTGAGATGAACTTTTAGAGTGAGGACCCCTTAGCACCACCATGGGTCCTTCATCAAATATAGGAGGAGAGCTCACATCATAACCATAAGGATCATTTTCCCACATCATGTTGACACTTTCTTCCACAATTTTGAGCATGTTGACAACATTTTCTGTAGACGTGTAGGTTTAGTTAATTTCAGCCTTGCCATTCTTAGTTTTAGAGGTTTCCCCCTTTTCATATTTGGGAAAAGGTTCCTTGAATGCCTTATGGTCTACATTGGTGTTCAACCCATCAATCTAAATTTTTTCACTCTCAATAAGATCTTGAATAATGTGCTTAAGTTTCTAGGAATGTCCGATGTCATGTCCAATACCATTGTAGAATTTGCAGAAAGCTTTTTCATCCCAACAATGTGGTTTAACATTAGGAATATGGTGCTTTGTAGGATCTTGAGCATGTGCAAGATTATTGGCAATAGGCATTTTGAAGACATCCTCATAGGAATCACCAAGCTTTGATAATTGGTGCCTCTCTTTCTTAGGCTTTTATTGGTACCTTGGCTTGTGCTCTTGTGGGTTGGAGGATGTATTTAGCTTCATGGCTTGAACTACACTAGACAAATGGAGGACACCTTGATCCTTGGGTTGAGAAGAGTCCACAACTCCATTGTTGACTACTTGTTTGTTTTTATTCCAATGTGAGTTCTTGCCTTTGTCCTTATTAGAGTTGTTAGTATTTTGACCATTGTTTTTATTATTATGTTTGGTCAAAATTCCTTTCTCTTTCAAGACATCCTCAATTCTACATGCGGTTTCGACCATGGTGTCGAAGGAATGAAAGACCATATTTTGAACCTCATACCACATTTTAGGCACCAAGTTGCTAACAATGATATCAATCCTTTCGTGCTTAGGAATAGTTCTAGAATATCAAGAGCACAATCATCTCCATCTTTGTAAGAAGGTGATAAAGGATTCCCCTTGGTTTTGCTTCAAATTGCATAAGTCTAGCATAGTGACTAATCTTGACAACTTTTATGCAAAATGTTGAACAAATATGTGGACAAGTTCTTTGAAAGTTTTGACAGGAGGGGTTATGTTGGTAAACCACTCCATTACTTTTCCCTTGAGACTCCTCAGAAACAATCTCATAAGAGAGGAGTTATCTTGGTGAAACTCAAAACTCATGATGTAGAATTGATGCACATGATCATGTGGGTCACCATTGCCATCATACTTGTCATATTGGGGAATTTCAACTTTTCTAGGAAAATCCATCATGCTCACACTCTTGTTGAAAGGATTGGAACAGATTGAGTCAAGTGAAAAGGAACTTTTAGGTGCCAACACCTTTTCCATCATATGCTTGAGTTGTTTGATCTCCTCTTCTTGGGATGGACCTTGTTTCTTGATTTTTCTATCCACATCAGAGTTGTAAGAGACTCTGGCACCCTTGTTGATCAAGCTCTTCAGGAACTTATCCTTGTTTTTCTCTAGATAATTCTCCACATATTGTTGGAATAGTGGTTCTTGTTACATTTTCATAAAGTCTTGAGCATTAAAACTTGTACTACTACCTCCATGTTGGGAGCCATGATGATCTTGTTGGGAGGGTTGTCTTGAGTTCCTAGGAGGTGTTTGTCTCCTATAGTGAGCATGTTGTGAAGTCCTTCTTCCTTTAGGACTAACAGATCTTGAAGGGGTTCTTGACTGCCTTCTGCTTCATGGGGTTCCTGAAGGAGTAGATGGTGGAGAGTTGTTTCCATTGTTGATACCTCTATTATTGAATTGGGCATTGAGTTGTTGGTCTAAAAGCCTATCTTGTTCCTCCTGAGAGGCTTTCCTTTCCAATTCTAACAAGGCTTGTCTCTCCTCCTTTAGGTGTCTAAGCCTTTCTTCTTTTGCAGCTTGTTCATCTAAACATGCTTTCTTTTCATGCTCAATTCTTTTGAGCCTTTCACTCATATACCTTGAGGTTGTTTCAAGAGGATAACTTGGTCTCAAATGTTTGAACAAGCCATTAGTAAATGTTGCATTCACATGAGCATCACAAGGTTCATTGTTTTGGTCTTCGTGTTGTGACTGTTCATCTTGGTGAGTGCATCTATGATATCTCATAGCTCTTTGATATGCATCTAGATATCTGGTGTTGATGGGGGGTGATCCTGGTTGATTGTCATGAGAAGAATCACCAAATAGCATGTTATCTCTATGTCTTTGAAAAATGTCATCAAGACTTTGATCCATTTCTTCTCTCTCCTTTCTAGTCATGGTGTAACTCATGTCCATCTCTGAATGAGAAGGTGCTAATGAGGTACTCAACTCACTAGGATTGCTCTTTGGGTCAAACCAAGCTTTCGGGGTACTCTTAGGGGATTATTCAAAGATGGGTTCTTTTCCCTTTCTCTTTTGACGAGACTGGACTAAGGGTAATTGGTCAAAGATAACTTGAGGTCATTTTCCTTGATTGACTTGATACCTTGTCATAACCAACATGAAAGAAAAGGCCCTTGGTGATAAGATGACCCTACGAAATGTTGATACCAAACTAGGATAGTAAAAGTATTCAATTGTCCAAAAGAGATATGGTAAGATAGAAAATTGACAAGAGGTATAAACCAACACTACCACAAAGGTGCATAATAAAAGGATAAGTATCCTAACACATATGGATCAGGAGGATGATTTACCCAAAATATATTTTTGATTGAAATTAAATTTATATGGAAGTGAATTTGGACAAAAGACTACTAAAACTCTCCAAGTGTGCTATCAAAGAGTCTAAAGGTTAATCTTCTACACAAGGATGATTCCTAACTTATCAATGACAAGCAAGATTTCTTGTGAAACCAAATATCACTAATTCAAGATGTCTAAATACAAAATCCCAAGGTACAAATAGGCTTCCAGTAGCAGAGTAAGTCACCTACTAAAATCTGGTCGACCAAAGAAAACTTAAAGTGACACAAATCAATAGGACAATAGAAAGACTCTGTGCAACAGTTCGCAGGGTACTAGGAGGATACAATTTGGCTAGGGGATATTTCTTATAGAGGTCATGTGATAGTTTGCAGGTAGTTCATGTGATAAAATATAGACAAGTAGTGTGATACAAAAACAGCAATGAGGTATCACATGATAAAACTTAGACCAGTGTGCGATGATTTTTTAAGATCGTACGACTCTTGACCAGTGAGTGTTTAAATCTCTATTTTTAGGGTAATTTGATGGTTGGATTTCTCAATTTCAAAGATAGTAATAGAAGTAATCAGACAAGTTTGCAAATAGTAGGTGATCAAACATGTCATAAAACACTTGCACAAGGGAAAAAGAAACCTTGCCAAGACAAACACTTGGGATATCAAAGAAAAAAAATCCTATGAATGCTACCGTGATGTTTGATGTTTGAGAACATTTACACGGGTAGATCATAGCGAGAACACTTCAAGCACTTGCTAGCCTAAAAAGACAAAAGCTCAATACTTAACAACTTGGCCAACACTTGATGTCCCATTGCCTCACACAAAGTGGTTGCCCACAATAGATATTGGCTTTGTCATGGAAGTGTCAATGACAAAACCAAAGGAACATAGATGGTGATTAATCTTGGGGTGATCTAGGTTAGTCCACTAGGATCAATCCTTGCACCAAGATGTTAAGCGGAAAAATAGGGTAGCTTCTATCTATGGTTCTTAGTAAGGGCTTCCATTCATAATACCCCTCTTGCTCCCCAAAGGGACTCCTTATCTTGCCACAACTAATGGACCTTGCAGCCACAAGAGTACCTTAAGCATTCTTGCTTAGCATTTCCCTCATGGTCACAATCCCACAAGTACTCACACCAAGTGAAGACAAGTACTATGTCTTCCAAGGTTTTGTGTCGTTGATAGCCTTGATTTTATAGTGGGTTGAAATAGCTCGGTATTAGCTTGTCTCCACTTGGATCATTCCTCTTGATTGCTCAAGAGCAGGCCCGCTAAAGGATTCTAATGCTAAACAAAAAGTGGATCAACTTTTGAGTGTCAAGATTTCTGGTTCACCTCAAGGGTGAAGAGCATATTCTCCTAGCTCAAAAGTATTTCCCAAACACACCAAGAAAAGGTTCAATTATCCTCTTGCTTTCAAAATCTAAAGATGGGTCAAGATTTCTGGTTCACCACAAGGGTGAAGAGCATACTCTCCTACCACCAAAAGACTCCTACAACAAGATATTAAGTGCCTATGAAAATAAATGAACTAGTAGAATGCCACACTCAAAAATGTAAGTAATGAACAAGCACTTAATTTGTTTTTATGCATTGGGCAGCCCTACAAAAATGATTAGTAGCCCTTGTGCATTTGGAACTTTGACATGCATTCTTTTGAGAAAATATTTCAAGCAATGAAGGCACCTACAAGCACAACTTATTAGCCCCACAATGGTTAGCATATCAAAAATCAAATAATTCTGCAAGTAAAAACTCTATCTAGCTATAACAATTCAAACCAGAAAGCTAAAAATCCAAATCTTGCAAGCCAAAAGAACCAAAATAGTCACCTACAAGTCTAGGTGATAATCTACTATCAAAAAGAGATCGCACGATACTTCGCAGTATAGGAGTGTGATGCTTTCTTTCTGTGTGACAGATCATACTGTGTCTAGATGATAAACTTATGTATGGCCATGCAACACAAACCTATATGGCCGAATGATACTTTTACTAGAAAAGTATCGCAAGGGTATATAATAAAATATTGCATGATACTGGAAGACTATCACACAATAATTTGTCAGAAAAATAGAAAACTAGAGCCAAAACAACAAGTAAAATGATGATGAAAAATTGATAGAAATGCATGAAAAGGACAAAACAAGAGTGTTCTGCCCCACAGTGGGTGCCAAAAATGTACACTCAAATTGTGCACTTCTCTAAGTCATTACTTCCAAGGGTATCGATGGATTGGAAACCTTGAGAAAGTGACCTAGAGCTCCCTAGGCATGGAGTCACAAGGATGTCTATAGTTCTCTTAGCTAGAGCTATTGAAGCATGCAACCTTGCTAGTAAACCACACAATGGGACATTCAAAGAGACAAGGGAAAGAATGCCAATATCTTCAAGAATCAACAATGGAAATGCAATGCAACTATGCTAAGAATGAAGATGCAAAGATGCAACTAAGCTATGAAAATCAGAGTATTACAAGCCTTGCTAATTAAGCTATGTGAGCTAATCTAGAGCATAAAAGAAACTAAGCTAGATGCCATGAAAGCTAAGCTAAGAATGAAAGAATGAAATCTAAATGCAACAAGATCTCCAAAGCTCCAATGTCTCCAAAAAAACCTACAGCATAAGATTAGTATTCAAAAGTGGATCCCTAGAATGAGAAAAGAGCTTTCCTTTTAAAGATGAATGTACCATGGAGATTAAGAGGGAAAAGATTTAATCAAGGGTGGAGCATGAAAGAGGGATCAATCCTTGTACACAAATCTCCTCCAATGAGAAAGAAGTGTTGGCTTTTGAGCCTTATGTGAGACAAAAAGGCCTTTTCTCCTTTTTATAAAATAAGAATAATGTTTTATTTGTGCAACTTAGGAGAAGAGGAAAAGTGGAGGCTTTTTATTTAATAAAAGGGGAGGAAATTCCTTTTAATTAAATAAAGACTTAGGATAAAGTGGTTAACCCATAGAATAAAATTGAATAAATGATAGAATTAGGATTTGATCAAGGAAATTGATATTTAATTAAAAATGTTGATTCAGGAAATCGATAAATTGCTGAATGGGGGCTCAAAGTCTAGGTGACCATTTTAGGGTGCATACACATATACCTGTGTCCTTGGCTTTATTAGCAATATTTTTTCTACCTATCAGCTTTTAAATCATAGACTTAAGGTAGAATTTCAGGTCTAAGATGGTGTTAAATCATGTCTTATATCTTGAGATGGTTTGGTTATTCCTAGAGGTTTCAAAAAGGGTCATCTTTTTTCTCTTGATGCCACTTCCTCATGTGGTGTTTCTCTTTGTGCCTCTAAGATTGAATCTACTTCTCCATGGTATTACAGATATGGATATCTCTTAGCTAGCTCACTCTATCAGTTGAGTTCACAAGTGATGGTACGAGGTCTTCTTCCTCTCTCCTCTTATTTTCCTATATGTTCTGACTTTCTTGTAGGGAAAAAATATAGTGATCCTTTCCATGCTAGCACCTACAATGCTTCCGAGCACCTTGTTGATGTTCATATAGAAAAGATTCAATATGAAAATTCTATTATATATCCTTTTATGCATTCCTAGTTGATAGATTCCTTATTCTTGTATTACTTTTTCAAGGCATGATTCATAATTGAATATACATTTTTTTAGCATATTTGGATGAAAGCAGAAAATCTAAATTATGTGAATATAGATTTTTTTTATAGTAATTTGAGTACGCTACCATCTACGATAAAATGTATTTATATTTTCACCATAGTTTTTTCATATTGAACTATTATTTATAATTTATTATATTTTTTAATATTTATTTATTTCATCTCCATATTGTTTCTTAGATAAATATAATATAATTAGGTAGAAATAAAAATTTATGAAGTCAACTTTGGACAACAACTATGGTATGATTGGGGGGTTGTGTCCCAACTTTATCTGTACTCTCCCCATGATCACTCTCATATTTGGTAATATGATATGGGGTTATGAAAAATCCTACCGTGTTTACTTCATGGATATTGTTAGTAAGATTATTTTTAGTGATTACATATTTTCAGTGAGCTTTGTGGTTGAATTTAAACATTTCTTAGCCAATACATGCTTTGAGTGCACGTGCATATTTATGTGTGGGACTCCCCCATGTATTTCTTATTCTGTGTGGGTGCATATTTCAAAGTGGGTGTTACCACCTATGATGGACAATGCAAGGATGGATGGGTTTTTTTTTAAAAGTATTTGATTTAGGCAAAAGTGGTTATTTTCAGCATTTGGCTTAGTGGTGAGCTCAGTGATTCTAAAACCTCTGGTCAAACATATAGCTCTTCCTCTACTAGAATTTTACTTTAATTCTATTGTGTTTGAAGATATGTCTCTTTCTTTGCCATTTTTTTCTCATCTTTATCCCATCACATGATGTTCATGGGCATGTATACTCTGTTCACAACCTCTTAAGCATCTAGTTTATAATGGTTTGGTAATTAAGTTGTTCAGGTTTTTTGGATGCTTATATTTTGATGATGATGTTCCATTTTTGTAGCCATCTTTTCTAGGTGTATAGGGGTATGAAGTACTGTGTGCCCTATTAATGGATTTTCTTTGTAGTACACAAATTTACTGTAATCATAGGGACTAAAGATGGTTATTTTATTTCTTTGTATTGAGTCATGATAAGAGGTTTTCTTGTTGGTTCTTTCCTCCTTGAGCTCTACAACTAGTTTTATATTAATAAATATGGTGGCTTGCCATTTTTTCTTAAACATAATAATAATAATTAGGTAAAAATCAATTTTTTTGGAGTTGTAATTCTTGGGACAATCAAAAGATGTAAATTTCTCATTACTTGGGAAGTGATTTTCATTCCTAAGAGGCACAAAAACTACCAAACGGAGCAATGATCTGGGATAGAGAAGAGTAGGGCATCAAAAGGAAAATTCAATTCTTTTTAAGTGTAGTGATTTTGGGTAAAAGGAGAAGATTTTTTAGAGATAAAGGAGGGTGTGAAAATTAAAATCTAGGCATGTTATGCATTGAAAAAATTAGTTATATTTTGAAAAAACAACACATAAAACTTGATAAATCAATCTCTTCCTTAAGGAATGAATTATCTCTATATTTGGTAGTGAATTTCCCCAATTTGACATTAAAATATCTCTGCAATAGGCAACAATATTATTTAGGAGTTTGATTACTGAGAGGGGAGGGGTAAATCAATAATCCCTGATCCTAAATACCTAAAAAAAAATTCTCTGATTAACTTGGTAACATCTCAGTAAAACAAACTTTACTATTTACTGACAATAATACATAAACTTTAACAATTAGTAAATCATACACACAAATAATCCATCACATGTAACACCAGTATTCAACATGGAAACCCATCTTTGGGAAATACCATTGTGGTAATTGTCACCCAGTAAGAACATAATCTTCTGAAGTACGCTTGTTTAAGAGCCATTCTTGTTAAACATTATAATACACATTGTTAGGTGTGACCCAATCAGGAGATTTACCTCAGATCTGTTAGGATCTTTACCTTGCTAGGAGTGGACTATTTAGAGGGCTTCAAACACTCTTTATAATGTTACCTTTTTCAAATATTTTACAATAAGACTGTTAAGTCCACTCTATTAAGAGATTTATCTGTTAGAAATGCTAGTAAGCAACAATAAATGATTTGACATGTAAATTTGCAACTATATTTTCTTAATTAGATCCTTTATGCACTCTTCAATATTCACTTCAATTCTTCACTTCCCACTCACTTCAACACTTCATCACATCCTTCTTTCTCACTCATAATCTCTCTATTCCTTCTTCACTGTATCATTCAATCACTCTTCAACTCTTCAATTTTCTAGCCATTTATTCATAAAAATCCATCTGTTATATAGACAATTTTTTCCTCTTAATATCCTCTATTACATTTTTCTTTGATCAATCTTAACCATCTAATTTATTATACCTTGAATCTGGATCTCAATAACACATTTTGTTTTAACCTAGGAACTTGATTTTTCCTTAAACTTGTTCCTTCTTATTTAACCATTTATATCCAAGTTGTATATCTTCACCTTAAATTTTCCTATCCATAGATATTTGTAACTAACTTTCCTTATCATCATGATCATCCATCTCATCATGTAGTTAATCATTAAATGTCGTTCCAATCCTTATTTAATATCTATTATTTTCTCAATGTCCTCCATCTATATTTTGGTTAATGTTTCTCAGTGCCTAAACCTTTATTTTCTATTTGGTGCCTTCAATTCCTTTGCATTTACCGATTGACATTTCATGCTCAATAGCTAGAACTCTTTTTCTTAACAACTTAACAAATCTTCATCACCATGCTTTATCACCTTAACATAACCATATGTTAGGTAGAAAACAATTATATCAACATCATCTCATCATTGTCTAAGCTATATCAGCTTCTCATTTAAGTTCTTCAACTTCACAATATCTCATTTCTTCATCTCCTTAACTCATTCAGCATGTATCATTATCCGATGATATGGAAACATAACATAAACTAGAAATCAATTGCTTGATATTAATGACAAGACAATAACTGATCTAACCTTTCTACTATCATGTATTCCTCTCATCTTGGTCAGTCTTCATCATCATCAACATCAGATAATAAATCTTCATCATTACAACTAGTTATGGTAACAATATCCCTCTTTTGCATTAAAGACTACACTAACAATATTCAGTGTTCAATTGATGATGGTACACTTCACTGTCATTCATGTACTCCCTCTAAATTGTAACTTCTCTTTGTTGTAATTGATATATTTTTGTATTCTTTCTCCCTCTATCAGTAGTAGTCTTCTTTATTGTACCTCTTTAACAAATTTTTTTTCTAATCCTCATTGTTCATCTTCATCTACAACATTCATCAATAGTATTTTCCCTCTTTGATCTTTTTATCATGAATCTTATTCAGCTATATCATATCCTTCTTTGACAAAAATTCCAAAGACATACAAACTCAAATCATACCTCAAATGTATAGATCTCTCATTGTAGTCATAAACTTCTTTGTCACAACTTTAGGCTTCACCTAAAAAGTGAACAATAGCATCAAATCAAAAGATAGATATTCTATTGAATGCTTGAATTCATGCAACATGCATCATGCCTTAGTGAACATTTGATAGGGGAATGACCCGTAGCTTAGCTCAGAGATACTGAAAATTATCCTTCAATAGTGGTTTTGTAAATATATCAGCTATATGTTCTTTAGAATTCACATACTCCAATATCTCATGCTTATCTTGTACTTTCTCTCTTAAGTAGTGATACTCAATAGATATATTCCTTTTTTTTAATGCACATCACTATATTCTTTGATATGTTAATAGCACTTGTATTATTACAATAAATTATAACTGGATCAATAATATCTTCTTTCATACCTTCACTTGTAATTTTTTTATCCATAAAATGTTAGAATAATTCATAGTTACAACATACTCAGCTTCAACAATAGATTGTGCAATATAGTTTTGTTTCTTCTTAACTATGTCACTAGTCTTTCTCCTAAAGAGAAATTTATGCCTATAGTTATCTTTATGTCATCAATATTTCCAGCCTAGTTAGCATCATTATACACCTTGAGATCAAAATATCCTCCTTTAGTATATAACAGACTAAAATATTCAATCCCTTTCAGAAATCTAAATGTCTTTTTCACTACAGACATATGTGTCTCTTTTAGGTTGAGAGAAAACGTTGCCACAATACCTACTAAATGTGTAATATCTGGTCTCTTGTGGAAAAAATATTATAGTTTACCAATCATAGATCGATAAAGTGTCTCATTCACTTCATTTGTGTCATCTTCCTTTGACAATTTACAACTAGTAGCCATGGGTTTTCAGCAAATGATTTAGACATTATCTCATTTCCACCAAATATAATTATTACACCTAATTGCATTAAGTTTTTTCATTAGTGCCACAAATATAATCAATAAAGAAAAGCAAAGAGACAGGTTGGTCAAAGTAATAAGTATAGTAACCGATCAGAGCATAGGGTGAAAGACAAGTTAACTGAGCACATACTTGACTGAGCATGGACATCGAGCCACATGATTACTGAGGACATCGAGTACAGTTACAACCAAGTTTACCTTTTTACTAAACATTAATATTTTACCAAGGCAGAGATACGGTATTTACTGAGCAATGTAGGATCGACATAAAAAATTTTAATGACACTAAAAACAAGGCAAACAATTTATACCAAGCTAGAAATTGGTTTACGTAAATCAGGGTAAATATTTCTTGGAGATCTTAAATTTATTGGTGTGGATCCTTATGTAGTTTTGAATTAGGTTATTCATATGGATGTTAATGAAATGTTTTCTAGATGTTTCCATAAACCCAAAAAATGGTATCAGAGCTTGTTCTCTTGTTAAATAATTTTAATCATTATAGAGGAAAGATCCATAGAGATGGAAAGGTATAAGCTTGAAAAGATAATTGAAAATCAGAAATTGGAGTTTTAGATTACCCTAGAACAACTTAAGCATATCAAAGAAAAGCTGAGAGAATCATTGAGCAAGAGGAAGGAATTATCATTTTGACAAAATGGCACTCATTATGAGGAAGAAGAGATTGAGTAATTATCAAAGGGATCTGTAAGTGTGTCTAATGCATCTGAAGCAACAATTTCAGATTTTTCAGAAAAGAATCAATACCTCACTGAGCAGTTAAAAGCACTACAAATTTGACAAGAAACACAAATGGTAAGAATGATTGAAGTTATGAATATTACAAGACAAGATGAACAAGAGAGAAACATGTCTATTGAAGATAAAAGACAAATGACTAAAAAACTAGAAGAAGAGGAATCATATATACTAAGGTTGACCGAGCATCACTTTTAAATTGCTAATTAGATGGTTATCATGAGTCAAGAAGTTAACATGGTGAACAATGACCTTTCTAGGAAATTGGAAGACATTGGTGAATAAAGGAAATAAAATGAAAGACTGAAAAATGAATTGAAGATGCAACAACAAAACAATGAATTAATAAATAAAGCTAAGGAAAGCACCAAAAAAATGGATGAATTAGCTTAAGGGGTCAGAGGAGACTAGACAACACCGCTTGATTAGGATATATCAAGCAAGGAGAATCATCAAATCAAGAAGAGAAAAGGAATGCCTATGAAAATTGAAGACCAAATAATCTCTCATCCTATCATTAAGGTAAACTAGGCCATAAAACAAATGTCTACATGAGAAAAGTAAAGCTAAAGGTACTCCCAATACTATTCCTAAATTTGATTGTTATTGCTAAAATTGCAACAAATATGGACATCAAGAATTTGAATGTAGATCAAAGATGAACAAGTCACCTAAGAGGAAATACATGGATAGACATTGTAGTATTTTCAACAAGCATGGCCATATATCACAAGAATGCAAGGAACAACTGAACCAAGTTTGGAAACCAAAGAGACAAAACAATACATATCAATTGAGAAGACAAGGTAACTCTTATACTTGGGATTATAAAACATGGGTTAATTGTACTACCTATGGAAGATATATTCATATTTGTACTAATTGTATGAGACTACACTAGAGAAGAAGATCTTCAAATTGGAGAAATTATGGAATGACATGTCTACACTTCCATATGGTCGGCCACTTAAGAAAAGATTGCAGAAACCAAGCACCAAAACAAAATGAAGATATGAATAAAAATATTATTGATGGAATCAGAAGGAAGATGAGCCAAATGTGGAGAATATGAAAAAAATAAAATAGAGGAACAAGCAAAATAGTTGGTTACATCTCATCCTATGGATTAGGTGATTTCACCACTTCTACTTAAGTCACAATCAAGTAAGTATGGGAACTGAATTTTAATTAGTGATATCTTACAACAGTTCCTTATATCTATTGCATGAATACCATATCACCATGAATTAATATGCACTAGATTGTTATATGTTATTATATAGGGTGAAAATGGATCCACACTTTATACATATGAGAGGAAGAATACCAAGATTTATCCTCCAATGAGACTTGATTAACACAAGGGTAAGTTCCAATCTGTGATCTATACAAAGCAGATAAATGGCTTGGGTTAACTTCTCCCTCACCTCTAGAAAGAGAGGGTTTAGGAAAGAGAAATTGAGAATATTTGAGAAGTAAATCTAGAAGACTAATATTGAAATGAAGAAATAAAAAGTACTTACCTTCGAAAAATAATTTGCTGAAAACCTTGTCAAACAGTCTCTGAAACTGTTGATTTTTGCGATCCTGAATTGAAATTGTGAGATCTAAAAAACTTAGAAATATTTTTCTTTTTGGGTCCAGGTTGACCTTGACCTGCACTGCTCCAACAAAAATTCTGTTCGTAGATCCCAAAAGTCTGTCAAAAAGGCTATCTGAATCTGCTATGTAATACATTGTTCTGCACCTGAACCTGCATGAAAAAGGGTTTTGATGTTTGGATGAGGTGTTTGCCTTAGTCAAACCCCAATTTTGGAATTAACCTTGAAGTAGAATTGAAATTGTAGTAATAAAAAGTGTAAATCTACAATTCACCTTGCTTATGTTGAAACCCTCGTGGAGGATTCAAATCCTTGAATCCACAAGGATGAATGCTTGAAGTTTTTTGAACCTTGTAGAAGAGTATGAAGTTGATCTACCATGGCAAATCATGGCTCCATGGATGTAAATGTGCTCATGTACTTGAATTGAGAATGCAAGATGGAGAATGTAGAAGTCTTGAATGCTTAAGAGATCTTGAGATTGCTTGATAACTTGTAGATAATAATAGATTTCCTTCCTCCTTTTTTCCTTCATCTTAGAAGAATGAGAGAGGAAATCCCCTCTTTTATAGTGATCTTGGGCACCAACTCTTAGAGAGGCTGACATAGAAAACAATAATTAAGGGTCCATGGCACAAAACTCTAGAAGGGGTCCACCCCTAAGGTAGAATTAAAAATAATTATTTAAGAGTCTTGTCACAAAATTCGAGGTAAGGCTAACCCAAAAGTTAATTTTAGAATTAGGAACAAGGTTACAACCAAGGAGGATGCTTAGACATGATGCCCAAGTTTTCAAAGGCGCAAACTGATAATAATTCAGAACCATCAATGATAGAAGGAATGTTTGAAAATTTCAAGAATTTTGTCTTGAAAAGTGTTAAACAAGAAGTTGAGTTGGGGAAAGATGCTCATATTCAGAATCTATTACTTCCTAATTCATGTAGAATACATAATGCTTTTCATTCTGAAATATCATGCACAATGTGTAGAGCTGCAGTTTCACAAGTTTCAAAGATGGTCCCTCAAGTGTCAATGGCACAAAATTTTGAAGTTATCAATGTGGAATATCCAAGTCAAGTAGCGACCTTAGAACTACAGTATAATGAATTTAAAAGAGATGAGAAGAATTTTTTTGAAGAAGAACATGAGAAAAAAACCAAGCAATTAAAAGGTGAAACTTCTAGTACACAAGTTGACGATCAAGTTTGGACTCTATCATTTGATGGGTCAAAATCAAAGAAAGGAAGTGGAGCTAGTGTTGAACTTGTTATCCCAACAGGGGAAGTCTATCTCGTAGCACACAGATTACAATTTCCTTGCATGAATAATGTGGCTGAGTATGAATCACTGGTTATTGGTTTTCTCCTCTCTATCCAAAAAAGTGCCAAGATCCTATACGTGCATAGAGATTCAGACATAGTAGTGGGACAAGTTTGAAAATAGTATGCATGTCATGATAAAAGATTGGGTCATTATCGCAATAGAGTTTGGGATTTAATTGAAAGCTTTGATGCTTTTAACATTAAAAGAATAAATAAAATGTGCAATCCGGTAGAAAATTCATTGGCTCAGTCTACAAGTTCCTTGGAACCATTAGTCATGGATTGTGTGAAGAAGCTCATAGTTGAGTTGACTTCGGTGCCATCTGTTCTAGATAACGTAACAAAATTCTAAGTATTTGAAGATGATAAGCATATCCTTGATTTCCTGACAAGTTCAAGGGTCTTTGAAGCACAAGTCATTGATGAGGGAGAACCACAACAAGGTCAGTTTGAAATAGATGAGATAATGAATTTGACGACAAATTCTATTCCTAAGGGGATGATTGAGCTAGAAAGAATTTTTGATTCAAACAGATTGAGTGCCCTCAAGTATCAGACAACTGAAGGAGGGGAATGTGAAAAATTAAACTTGGGAACTAAAGAAAAAGTCAAGAATATTTTTATTGGTAAAGTTTGTAATCCTTGAGAAAAGTAAGATATTCTAAAGCTTATGAGGGAATTCCCTGATCTAATTGCATGGGGATATGAAGATTTGAAAACTTATGATATGTCCCTCATCACACACACAATTCCAATGGAGCCAAATAGTAAACCATTTCGGCAAAGGAAAAGACCAATAAATCCCTTGTTAGAGCCACTGATCCATCAAGAAGTGAAAAAATTGCTTTCTAGCAGAATTATTTTTCTAGTCAGACACTCGATGGGTCACCAACTTGGTTCCTGTTAGAAAAAAGAGCAGAGAAATAAGATGGTGTGTAGATTTCCCAAATGTTAATAGAGCTTAAGAAAAGGACAATTATCTAGTACCATCACTAGATGAAGTTATACAAGTTGTGAATGGATCCCAAATGATGTCATTCTTAGATGGTTATTCTGGGTATCACCAGGTTATGCTAGAAGAAGAACATAGATTGAAAACTGCATTCACCACTAAGTGGGGCACATTTGCATATAGGATAATGCCCTTTGGTTTGATTAAAGCTAGAATCACCTTTCAGATAGCCATGGACTATGCTTTCAAAGATTTGGTTGGGAAATGCATTATCATATACATGGATGATCTCATTATGTTTTCTCAGCACAAAGAAGATCATATGACTAATTTAAAGAGAATCTTTCAGAGATGCAGAAGATATGGAATTTCATTGAACCCAAAGAAATTCATGTTTGCATTCACCAAGGGAAAATTGTTGGGACGTGATTTCAGAGCATGGAATCTCAATTGATCCTGAGTGCATCGAAGCAATTTCAAAGTTGGGGCTTCCAGCTAGTCAAAAAGAGTTAAAGTCATTCTTCGGCAAAATCAACTTTGTAAGGACGTTCATATCAAGATTTGCAGAAATAGTAAAGACACTAAACGACATGTTGAAGAAGGGTACAAAGATAGATTGGACACTTGTAGCAAAGAGAGCTTTCAAGGAAATAAAGCAAGCAATTGTGGATGCTCATGTTTTAATCAGTCTAGATTACACTAGGCCATTCTACATCTACTCATTTGCATCAGAGCATACTGTGCAGCTATCCTTACTCAGAAGATGGAGGAGAAAGATGAGAATCCTATTGCCTTTATGAGCTCACCATTGAAGGATGCAAAATTGAAATATCCAAACATAGAGAAGCAAGCCTATGCTTTGGTGAAGGCAATCAAGAAAAGTTGACATTATATTATGAGAAGCAAGGTTTATGCAATTGTCCCAGATGTGGTAGTGAAGACACTATTGATGCAGAATGAATTGGGAGAAAGAAGAGGAAAATGGATGTCCATCATTCAAGAATATGACATGGAGATACAACCTATGAAGCTAGTTCGAGGACAAGCTCTGACACAAACAATTGCAATGACTGGTCCCGGATTGGTTTAGCAAGTATATGTGATGGAAGAAGTATCCCCAGATGAATGGTATGATGACATTGTTTACTACCTCCTGAATCACAAGTCTCCTACGCACCTAAATTCTTTCCAAAAGAATGCCTTGAGAATGAAGAGTCAATAATATATGCTTCAAGGAGCAGTTCTATATAGAAAGAATCATGATGGAATCTATTTCAGATGTGTTAGAAAAGGAGAAGCGAAGTAGATACTTGAACATTTTCATAGCAAGTATGGGACCAGTCACAGAAGTAGTGTTGATGTTTATAGCTTCGATCAGATAAAATGATCATAATATTATATGCAATATATTAATATATATAATGATGGACATTATTATTATATTAATATACGTACTTATAATATTAGAGTAAATAGACATCATTAATGTTCAACCTTACTAATAACATTTGATATGATTTATTTAATACCGATTATATCAGTTTATGAACCCTACATTATAAACATCGAATACCGATAGGTATCGATTTAATGGAAGCATGTATTACTATCAACCTAACTAATATTAGTCATCCGTATTATTCTCTACATTGACAGTATTAACTATCATGTTTACTGCAGCATTGTTTATGTGAAATGATACGTATGAAACAATATGTAACAACATCATTATTATGGAACGATACGTATGAAACAATATGTAAGTAAAAATACTATGTTATTATCATAATGAAATGATACAAAACTATCAGTGAGTATTATTTGGACAGTCACGATAAGTGACTATATATATTGAAACAACTAATGTGATTTGCATTAATACAATCTGATAATTGTTATGAACTATCGCATCATTTCATTGTGGACAAACATGCCATTTCAAATGTGAACAGTCACATCACTTCCTATTCACACTTGCTAGTTCAATATATATAGATATTCAAATATGTAGATTCAATCAATAACCAAGGCAATTGAAATCTACTACATCTATCCAGTTTATATCTTATACTTTGATCTCAAATTATTTAACATGGTATCAGAGCCAAGCTCCTTCATTGAAGTCTAACCGCTTGAAGGAAGATCCGAATAGATTAAAGGAAGATCAAGATCAGTTTTTTATTTTTTAAAATTCTCAAAATGGCAAATGGAATGAGACTAGAAGACCGACTTGAAGGTGCCTCCGATTTTGAATCATGGAAACTTCGAATGATGTTAGTATTAAGGAAGAATGACTTGAAGTCAATAATAGAGAAACCTCCTCAATCTAATGAAAATGATGGGAAAAATAATTGGGAAAAGGACAATATTAGAGCAATGGAATTATTAGTAGATTGAGTAAAAAATCATTTACTACCTATCATCACAAAGTTGGACTTTGCTTATGACATGTTCAAAGCCCCAAAAAACATGTTTCAAATAAACAACACCAGCTGAATTCTTACTCTTAAAAATCAACTCTCGAATATTAAAATGAGCAATGGAGAGACTATTACTTCATATTTTATGAGGATAACAGAATTAAGGAATTAACTCTCTTCTATTGGTCACATTTATGATAATAAGGAGTTATCTATGATAACTCTAAATGGGCTCCCTATCTCATGGGAAAACTTTAGACAAGGAGTAAGTGCTCGCACCAAACTTCCCAAATTTGATTGACTAAAAGATGACTGCATTCAAGAAGAGTACAACCTAAAATCCAGAGGAGTCTTGGAATCCACTAAAGAAGATGTTTAGGCTCTCATCATTGGTTCAAAAAGGAAAAAGGGCAAGAAGACATATGGTCAACAGTCGTTCAAGAAACCAAGAGACTACTCTTCAATGCAATGTTTTAGATGTGACAAATATGGTCACAGTGCAAGAAATTGTCCTGACAGACTTAGAATGCAAGCTTCCCTTGCTGAAGTAAATAATTCAAATGTATGTTCAGAGAAATGCCTTCTCTAAATGGAATTCAAGATACCTTATGATTAAGAGGGAGTTCACTATTGAAGGTGAAACACTTATGAGGTAAACTTGTTATGATTATTGATTATTATGTTAAAATTTTATTTTATAATTATGGGCCCTGTGTAAATCATAAGGAAGTGATGACTTCCAAATGATTTATCACTTCTATTTGTTAAAATTATTGGAAGGTGATGATCTTGCAATAATTTTTCTTTTGTAATAAATATATTTTGCTTGTGGATAGAATCGTCGATAGAGGCAATCCACTTTGAAGCTCATGAGTTGTGGATAGAATTGCCGATAGAGGCAATCCATACAGGAGCTTGTGGATAGAATCGCCGATAGAGGCAATCCACTTTGAAGCTCATGAGTTGTGGATAGAATCACCAATAGAGGCAATCCATATAGGAGCTTGTGGATAGAATTGTTGATGGAGGCAATCTGCACAGGAGCTTGTGGATAGAATCGCCGATAGAGGCAATCCACACCTTAGCTCATGAGTTGTGGATAGAATCACCGATGGAGACAATCCACACAGGAGCTTGTGGATCAAATCTTCGATGGAGGCAATCCACCTAGGAACTGTGGATAGAATCACTGATAGAGGCAATCCACTTGGGAACTAACCCTCACAGTTTATGAACTTATTGTGAGCTGCATTTTATCTTCCCTAGCTAAGAGGGAGTGTTGATGTTTATAGCTTCAATCAGATAAAATGATCATAATATTATATACAATATATTAATATATATAATGATGGACATTATTATTATATTAATATACGTACTTATAATATTAGAGTAAATAGACATCATTAATGTTCAACCTTACTAATAACATTTGATATGATTTATTTAATACTGATTATATCAGTTTATGAACACTACATTATAAACATCGAATACTGATAGGTATCGGTTTAATGGAAGCATGTATTACTATCAACCTAACTGATATCAGTCATCCGTATTATTCTCTACATTGACAGTATTAACTATCGTGTTTACTGCAGCATTATTTATGTGAAATGATATGTATGAAATAATATGTAACAACATCATTATTATGGAATGATATGTATGAAACAATATGTATGTAACAATACTATGTTATTATCATAATGAAATGATATGAAACTATCAGTGAGTATTATCTGGACAGTCACGATAAGTGACTATATATATTAAAACAACTAATGTGATTTGCATTAATACAATCTGATAATTGTTATGAACTGTCGCATCATTTCATTGTGGACAAACATGCCATTTCAAATGTGAATAGTCACGTCACTTCCTATTCACACTTGCTAGTTCAATATATATAGATATTCAAATATGTAGATTCAATCAATAACCAAGGCAATTGAAATCTACTACATCTATCCAGTTTATATCTTATACTTTGATCTCAAATTATTTAACCAGTAGTCTCTCTATGGCCCACTAGATTTCAAGGGTGGGATATTACTAGCCCACATTATTTAAAGATGCCTATGAACATGTAAAAACATGTCACACTTGTCAAGTAGTGACAACACATGAGAGAAATCTTGCAATGCCTTGGCAACCTATTATTGAAGTAAGACCTTTTACAAAGTGGGGATTATACTTTATTGGTCCAAAAAATCCACCTTCTTTGGGACAACATAGGTACATCCTAGCTACTACTGATTATTGCACTCGCTAGTCAAAAGCTCAAGCACTAAAGAATTGCACGATGGAAGTTGTCATCAAATTTTTTGAAGAAAATATTGTCATGAGATTTGGATGTCCACATGCTCTTGTATGCGACAATGGTACTACATTTAAATCTTTGAAGTTTTCAAAAAAGGCATTTGATTATGGAATTACCCTAGAGTTCTCATCAAATTACTATCCTCAAGGGAATGGGTTAGCTTAGTCAACAAATAAGAATCTGTTAAGTGCTATCAAGAAGTTGTTGGACAAAAATCCTAGGGACTAGCATACACAACTGAGATTTGCACTTTGGGAAGATAGAATAAGAACAAAGAGCTCTATAGGGACATCTCCCTATCATTTGGTTTATGGACAAGATCCAATTTTTCCCATTCAGTTGAGGATCCTGACATTGCAGTTTATGGAGGAATACATGGAAGGAGAAGATATAACATGTACATGATTGACACAATTACTTCTCTTGGAAGAGAAGGGAGATCAGGCACTAGAAAAATTTGCAAAACATCAAGTTGTGGTAAAAAGATGGTTTGAAAGAGTGGCCAGTGTTAAGGATTTTTTAATTTTAGATTTATTACTTTGTTGGGATAAGGCCCATGAAAAGAGAGGAGATCATGACAAGTTTGATAATCTATGGATGGGGCCTTTTCAAATTTCTAATATACTAGGAGATAATGCATTCAAGTTAAGAACTCTAATAGGGAAGGAAGTCCCTTTTCCTATCAAATGGAAATTCCTCAAGCATTATTTATGCCCTTAGGTTTCCTTCTAGAAGCCTACCATGTATATAGTTAGTCTAGGTTTTCCCTTTCATTCCTTCATTTTGGTTTCCCTTTCTCTTTTCTCTTTGGTTGGTTTTCTTTTAGTTTAGAGGGGATTTTGGTTTTCTTCCTCTATTTTCTTTCCCGTTGTTTCTTTCCCATTGGTCAGATTTTGGCTTTCTGTAGTTTAGGTTGTTTTAGTTTTCCTGTAGTTCAGTTGTAAGTTTAGGGCTTTGTTTCCCCTAAGCCTACTTTGCTTAGGCAGTTTTGGTTTTTTCTAGGTGGCTTGGAGGTTTGGGTGTTCTAATTTATGTAGGGGCATTGTGTGACTTCGAACTTCATTTGAAGATTCCACTAAGTCTTGTTTATCTCATTTCCTGTATAACTATTTATGAGGATCCCTAGAAACTAAGGTTTTCTTTCTTACATTTATCATTAGGCTGGAACACAAACTTGACTTAGGAGGTTAATCACGCACTATGTCTTGACACTCAAACTCTAAGATTGCTATATTTTTCATGCCTAACTATTTCTCCAAGTCCATCTTAGTTTCTTTAGGAGAGGTCATGGATTGTGAAAATTTTAAAATCTTGCTTCAGTGCCACTATAATTCCTAAACCCATTGTGAGCTTCACTGCTCATGAGCCAAAAGAAAATAAAGAAATGCAATATCAATTGAAAAGAATAAAAGAGAAAATAAAATAAAAGTTGAAATAATTGGCTTTTGGGGGTACACGAAAATCTCCATAGGTGTTCGAAAGAATAATTGACCGAAAGTGGAGCAATCTCTATTGGTTTATAGTGACAACTCTGTCGGGGCTATAGACACTTCACCGGTAGTGGAGAAATGTCCAGGATGGTCTTGGAGTTAAGAGGAATAGATAGCTTGTCATGGCTGATCTTAGGGTTTTTGACTAGTCTTGTTGAGTGGAAATTAATGCATTTGCACACACATAGGTAATTGAAGGATGAAGGAATCTTGATCGAATATATGATTCTCCCCCCTTTTGAGTTATGTTTTCTCTCTTCATGATAGCATAAGTTAATTAACCAAGGAATCTAGGTTCCAAGTAAATTTTTATCCCTGAAATATTTTTCAAGATTTCACTCATGGAGTCTCTAGATGTTGTGACATCTTTCACAACCCACCCATTGTTAATGGGACCCCTCTCCCTCCTTTCCAGCCTAGCCCCTTTTGTCTCATGCTCTGTCAAATAATAGTCTACAAAAAAGATAATCCTGCTCCAAGAACTGTCTCCCGAGAACAATGGAGTAGCATAATAACTAAAGGATAGAGGAATATGCAGGAGAAAGAATGCCTTCACAAAGGAAAAGCCCTTTGACATGCTTTCTTGTACTCCCACTTCTCTCAGAGTGCATTTCAACAGAGTCAATGGAATCCTCTACAAGGACTAATTCCTTCACTAAGGAAAAATCCTGATAACATTTTTTCTTAGATGCACCTGAGGATGAGTTGTGGAATGTTTTATTTGCATAGAATCCTTTACCCACCCAAATTCCTGCTTCCACTTCTCTCAGAGTGTAGGTCAGCATAGTCAAAGGAGGATTGTGTTAAATGAAAAATCCATCAATCCCTTTAAATCCTCCTCCAAGAATGGTGGAAGCGCAAGTCAGCGTGATCGACAGACTGATCTGCAGAAGAAGAAATTTGTTACATGCTAAAACAACCCACTATTATTTCTTTGCAAACGTAAATATTGTGAGGTAATGGAATTATTCCTCTAGACAAAATTTTGAAACACATCTGGAATCCCACTCCCCTAGCATATTCCCACTCCTCTTTCCTCGTGAGCATAAAATGGGGCACTCACAGAATGTATGCAAGGGACTAATTCTATAACACACCCAGAATCCTGACTATTCCTTCCCTCAAGCACAAGTCAACTCGGTCAAAGGAATGATTACTAAAGAAGAAGTCTATGAGGAAATGAGAAGTGCACCCAATCTTGTCCTCGGGTGCATATGTAAAACATGGCTAGTCACGAGATATATTTTTGAAACAAAATCCTTCACACACATGGAATCCCGCTCCAAAGAATGTGGAGATGCATTTTCAAGCACATAGCAGAAAGTGTGCTTCAGACAAATTTCATAACAGACTAAGATTCCCTCCACAAGGAGAGTGGAAGTGCAAATATTATGGGGTCACGTAATCCATGCAAAGGATGAAATCCTCAAGTCACCAAAAATATTGCTCTGATGTTTTCTCAAACATGAACAAGGATAGTCATAGAATGTGACAAAAGAAAAAATCCTCGGCATGTGATAAGATGCACCCAAAGTGGAAAATGAAGGAAGTCATGGAAACTGTGAAAGAAGAAATCTATAAACTCATGCCCAAATGAACTCAAAAGTCAAAATACATCAAGCCACAAATTGGTCATCAGGGAAAAATTCCGGAGCATGGAAAATCTTGGAAGATTTTAAAAATTTCAAATCTTGGAAATGAAAATCCAGATACTTGTGGAAATTGAAATTTTCAAATTTGGAAAATTCCAAATTCTTAAAAATTGAAAAAATTGAAAATCCAAATCATTGGAATTTTGGAGAATTAAGAAAAATTCAAAAATCTTAAAATTTCCAAAGCATGACATAGTGAATTTAAAATATGAGAAGATCGATTTGTGAAGATTTTGAAGAATCAGAGAAAAAGGCATGAGAATTTTAGAGAGGATTTTACTTTTTTAAGAGGGGGGAAAGTTTCAAGGAGAACATACGAAAGAATTTTTATGTGATTCTTATGTTGATTATTTCATTTTGTAGGAGGAAGGATTCCAGTCCCACATGATCAAGGATGCAATTCAAGGTCTAGGTCTCCAATTGCAATGTTGAAGACACCACAATCCAAGTGATCAAATTCAAGGCGTCTAAGGTTCAAAGATCACAATTTAAGTGCAAATATACAAAGGGAAGAATGTCACATCTTGAAATTCCTTCTCAAAGTCCAAGAACATGACCAGGCAATTTCCATGTGAAGAGAATCCAAATTGGCAGTATCATCAATGAAGGAGTTCGATCCATTTCTAGAAGATGAAGTCTCAAGCAAGTACATGGAAGGAAGTGATCAAAGGAAGATATCCTTAGATGAAGTAATCAAAGTGCAACTTAGTTACAAAATGATGTAATTAAAAATATTCCCCAAATCTCAGCAAGCTAACATGGCACTCAATCATCTTCATCAGTTAGTTAAAGATTCTTCAAGTCAAAGTCAACACATTTAAAGAAGGGTATCAATAATAATCCATTCAAGGAAAATTGTGCATTTAATGCATAGTGGGTATGAATATTGGGCATTCATTTCACCCCACTCTCTTCTTGATTATGCACTCATAGTGGGAATTTATTACCCATTACGGTGGTGGATTCTCTTTGCATTGATGTAGATTCCTTTTCTATGTCCTAACCCTAATTAGGGCTAAGGTGGCAAAATCTGGGCCATCGGTTATTGTTTTGATCTGGGTCACTCCTTGTTTTCAAGGACCTATATAAAGGCCTCTTCGTCTCATTTGTAAAGGAGAAAATTTTGAGATTGTTTGTTATGAGCTATTGAGACAACAAAATTTTCATTGAAATGTGCTGAACATTTGACATGTCTTAATGCTTGCTTCGTTTCATTATTCTCTCAATTAGATTAAGTTTAATAGATAAAGTGTAATGAATTTTTTGGAGAATATGATGATGTTTTGATGAGTTTCTTTGGTTCATACTTTTGACATTTTAGTGATTCTAAAGCATTGTGAAAAGTTAGCCTAAATCCTTATCCATGTGCCTAAATTTGATCATTCACACAAACCTTTGAAGATTGCACCAGTCTATGTGTAGTTGTAGCTTGACTTGGTGAAGCATGACTTGGTAATTGAGGAACTTTCCCATCAACATACTTTCCTTGGCTATCATTACCCTTAAGATTAGATTAGGATCTCTGAACCCTAAACCCTTTTTATTTCTGCATATCTGGTGAAAACCCCAAAATAGTACTTAATTGAAAATATTTTGATAGTACCCATATTCATCATGACATAAAGGATTGAAAATGTAAGGCCCCTTGTGATCATCAGAAAATCACATCAACACCGAGCATATCCACGATTTGAGGAACCTTGGAGTTATCGTATGATCTTTTTTGCAATCTTAGCATACACGATACTTTGTTCAAGAGAGGATAATATATCTCAGTATTTTATTCTACTGTCTAGTGAGTCATAAAACACACATCAACAATACTCTTCATGTGCAAGCTGGTGAGAAAAAGATAGATTTATCATGTCGTACGTCTGTTCTCTAAGAAGAACTTAATTCTCTTGGTGAGACAGTGGAGCATAAACTTCTTATTCCAATGACCTTGCGTGCTCTTCCTTCCAAGTTTAGGAATTTTGTCACTACTTTGAATACTATAAAAAAATAAGTATCTTTTGAAGATCTGATAAATTTTCTTCAACAAGAGGAGGCCATATAATCCTTACATGATGAGTTTGAGGAAAGAACTCTCATCTCCCGATGAAAAAAAGGACAAAAAGCATGAAAGGAACCTTGTTAGTTGCCACCACATCCACCATACCTATAGAAATTACCCCTCCATAAGCCTTCCAATTCATGATGCTACATTTTTAATACTCAAACAGATGATACACACCAATATTGGTACAATGGTTTACTCAAGGAGCTTTGAGTAAATAAGGCTCCTCCAATCGTAGTCATTCTCTACAATCTTGTAGATATCTAGATCAACGCTGCTAGTGGGGAAATGTTTATACAAAACAAGAGGAGGCATCTGATGGGCCCTTGAATAAGGATACACCTCCTTTGGGTGTTAATCAAAATTGATTCCTTGTTTCCCAAACCTCTCCATCCTCACGAGATGTTTGGTTGATTGATTCTTGCACCAATCAACATATGACTCAAGAAAAGAGTTATTTGATACATGGAATCTAACACCTATTATTGATCTCATTCATATTGTTGATGATAAATAATATGTAGCGGAAGGCATTAGTACTATTACCATTCCCCTTGGTACATGAAGTTTCTCTCTCACTAATATTATCTATGTTCCTAGCTTTACTGGAAATATTTTGTCTACCAGTCAACTTTTAAATCATAGACTTAAGATAGAATTGTAGGTGTAAGATGATGTTAAATCCTATCTTATATCACAAGATGGTGTGGTTATTTATAAAGGTTTTAAAAAGGGTCATCTTTTTTCTCTTGATGCAGCTTCCTCATCTAGTTTTCCTCTTTGTGCCTCTAGCGGTGAATCCACTTATTTATGGAATTAAAGATATGGACATCTCTCTGCCAGCTCACTCTCTTAGTTGAGTTAACATGCAATGGTACTAGGTCTTCCTCCTCTCTCCTCTTATTTTCCTATATGTTTTGACTATCTTGTAGCGAAACAACATAGATATCCTTTCCAAGCTAGCACCTACAATGCTTTTGAGTACCTTGTCATTGTCCATAAAAATCTTTCCTGGCCCTTTCATTTCTTTTCAAGGATGCTACTATTTCCAATTGTTTGTGGATGACTTATCTTGGAGGACTTGGGTGTATTTTTTTTAGAGAAAGAGGGAGGCCTTCTCCCATTTCCATGATTTCTATGATCAAGCGATTCCTGAATCTGGCAAGCCTCTTTTTGTTTTTCCCTTAGATCAAGGGGGGAATTTACTTCTCATGATTTTTTGGAGTTTTTGAAGATGCATAACATTAATAAACACTTGAATTCTCTCTACACACCTCAATAGAATGGTATTGTTTAGCAATGTAATTTGACTATCCTCAAGATGTCTCAGTGCATACTAGCTACAACTAAGTTGGGTGAATTGTTTTGGGTAGAAGTAGTTTAAACTGATGTCTATCTCATATTAGATCTCTCACTAATATTCTCTAGAGTAAGACACCAGAAGAGGTATGGAGTGACCACAAACCATTAGTTTCTTAGTTTTGAGTGTTTGGTTGCATTACCTATATGAAGGTCCCAGATCGAAAATGAGAGAAGCTTGAGTCAAGTATACTTCAATGTATATTATTAGGCTACATTTCACACTCTAAAGCATATTGTCTGATGGATGTTGTGACACACAATATATTTGTAAGTAGATATGTGGTTTTTGATGAGTCATCTTTTGACTCTAGGCTACAACCAAGTGTTCCATTATCCTCCCAGAAGACTCTCTCACATTCTGATGATGAGATTGAGCACTCTTCTCAATTAGGAGGAGAAGATGAGTTACATTGAGATTTATTTTTTGATCTAGTTATTTTGGATAATTTTCATCAATAGAAGCACCCACGTCCAAACTGGGTTCGGGGTATAATTCAAGATTCTTGCCCAAGTTCTCTTCTAGATTGTTCTATAGGAATTTAGTGATGCACAAGCATCCTAGGATTCTTGGCAATCCCATATCAACCAAAAATATGTTTGTCTTTGAAGGTAGATTCTTAGTTTTGATCTTGTTTTGGTGGAGTACTTTCTTGGTTTGGGAGACTAGTTGCTCAGTTTCAGTGTTTACCAAGTTGCTCGGTCTATGAAGAATGCTCGATAACTGAAGGCATTAATTTTCCTGATGTTCAGAAATAAATGCGTTGCTTGGTCATGCTTGGCATGGTCGGTCAACTGGTGCTTAGTTATTTCTCTGTTGCTTGGTTTTCTTACTTACCGACTTGGTTTGTTTGGATGGATCAGCTTGGCCGACTGGTTCCATTAATTTGGGTCATGCTCCTCGAGTTATGGATTGACCGTTGGATGTGTGGGGACCTAGATCTAGCATGTTGCATTCTTCCATGTGGATCTGATGACTGTTTGGGGCCATCTTTGAGAATTTATTATTTTGTAAGGCTATGTGAGATCCGACTAAGGTTTTAGCATTTAATATTTGTTTGTAAGGATTATTGTTTCATCAGAAGAGACTTGGTTGAAAAGTTAGTAGCTTGGAAGCTTAGGAATAGGAAGATTGCTTGGAATCTTGAGTACAAGTTTAGATCTCTCCTGGGTGCCTACCAGTGTGTTGTGTGTTGCAAACCTGGGCTAGCTGAATATTGATGTTGTAGAGAAGATTTGGATCATATGAGATCTTGTAGACTATTACTTGCTTTGTATATGGCCATAACCGGGAGGGCCTTATAGCCTGACACATTGCATGGAATCAATGATTTGATGAATAAAGACTTTGGTTTTATTTCATATCTGTTGTTGTTGTTGTGTATTTCCACTGCATATTGGTTTGGCTGCAAGGTCGATCAATCCTTAATTGGATCCACCAACCTTGACTGCATTAAGTGGTATCAGAGAGAACTTTGTTCCTTTTTGAGTGAAGTCTGTTCCTGTTTGAGTGAAGTTTGTTCTTGTTTGAGAAAAGTTTGTTCATGTTTGATTCAAGTGGATCTTGTGTGTTTGCACGTAGATCTTGATTTGAAGATGCCTCCGAGGAGAAATCGTGAGATGTCATAGGAAGAGGAAGCTACTAGAGAATTCAGTCTTGATGATTTGATGGCTTTGCAGAAACAAGTGCAAGACCTGGAAGAAGAATTGAGAAAGAAGAAAACATCCCTGAAAGAGGATAGTGATGATGAATATGAGGAAGATCATTTTGAAGAAGCTATAGAAGAAGCTAGAGATTCTGAGGAGAATCAAATTCTGAAAGCTATGTCTAAGATTGGGAAAAGACCTAAGATTGAAGTTTTTGCATTTGCTGGAAGCCTTAGGCTAGAAGAGTTGATTGATTGGATTAATGAGATGGATGAGTACTTTGAGTATGAAAAAATAGAAGATCCCAATAGAGTTAGATTTGCAAAGACTAATTTGAAAGGTCATGCAAATATCTAGTGGAGAGAAGTTCAGTTGGAAAGAGGTAGAAGACGAAAAGAAAAGATCACTAAGTGGAATCGAATGGTTGACAAGTTAAAGAAGAAATTCATTCTGGTGGATTATGAATTGGACATGTTTAAGAAGATGCAAGCTTTGAAAAAGACTAACAAATTAGTGCAAGAGTATACCGAGGAGTTTTATAGAATCCTAATTAGGACTGGTCATTCTGAAGCTGATAAAGAGAAGGTTGCTAGGTATGTCTATGGTTTGAGACCTAGTATTCAGGAGGAGTTACTTACTGTGCAGATGACAACAATCAGTGATGCTTATTAGATGGCATTAAAGATTTAAGGGAAGCTGAATAAGAAGTATAAAGGAAAATAAAGTAATAGGAACCAATGTGGTAAAGCTGGTGAGGCAGTTGCTGAAAGTAATGTGACAGAGAATCCTAGGTCTGATGTGAGATCTATTAGTGGTCAAGTTACTAAGAATGCTAGATAGAGAGGAAGGTGGAAGAATGAGTTCACTGGTACTTGTTATAACTATGGTGAAGCTAGCCATAGAAGTTTTTATTGTCCTAAGAAAAGGGTGGCACTGACTGTTGAAGAAGATATTGTGAATGTTGCAAAAAAAGGTGAGACACTTATCACTCGGAGATTAGCTGCACGTGTTCATGAACTAGTGCAAAGAAGAAATTTGTTTCAGATGAAATTGTTAGTAATTTGAATTCAGAAAGAAGGAAGCATCCTAATCCTTATCAGATTATTTGTCCATACAAGATGTTTCTAAGGTTAGAGTTGAAGAACAATGTTTGGTTAAGTTTCAGATTGGATCTTACCATGATGAGATATTGTGTGATTAGGCATGAAGGAGCTTGGCATAAGCTGACACCTTTACAAGAAACAAGGGTTAAGGTATGTGGAGTTATTAGGTGTTGTCCTTATGAAAAACCTCAGGAGTAGAGGGTTGATGAACCTATTCCTACGAAGTCTAGTTTGAAGGAGAAGGAGAATGATATATCTGAAGAGTTTGTTGGGTTTAAGAGGACGATGATCTTTCTGAAAGAGATGGTACAATAGATGATGAAATTTTTGACACAGAGAGATGTAGATGATATTGAGTTGATTGAGGAGTCCAGAGAAGATGAACCTTACAGATGCACTGATGTGATCGGTAGTGCTATCAGTTGCCAACCAGAAGGATAAGCAAAGTGGAAAGTAGAAGAACTTTTTGTAGGAAGAAATGAATGAAGTGAAGACTACTTGGGATGAAGGACAAGAGGAGATATGGGTTAAGAATAGATTTGGCATACATGTTCTGATTCCCTTGAGGCATTCTTGATTTCCTTATGAGAAAATCATTCTTACTTGTGGTGTCTGATGCAGAAGCATCCTAGGATTCTTGGAAATCCTATATCAACAAAAAATATGTTTGTCTTTGAAGGTAGATTGTTAGTTTTGATCTTGGTTTGGTGGAGTACTTTCTCAGTTTGGGAGACTGGTTGCTCAGTTTTAGTGTTTATCGGGTTGCTTGGTCTCTGAAGAATGCTTGGTAACTAAAGGCATCAATTTTCTTGATGCTCAGAAATAACTATGTTGCTCATTCATGCTTGGTGTGGTCAGTCGACTGGTGCTCATTTATTTCTCTATTGCTCTGTGTTCTTGATTACCGACTTGGTTTGTTTGGATGGATCAATTTGGTCGACTGGTTCCATTGATTTGTGTTATGCTCCTCGAGTTATGGATTGACCGTTGAATGTGTGGGGACTTAGATCTGGCATGTTGCATTCTTCCATGTAGATCTAATGACTGTTTGGGGCCATCTTTGAGAGTTTATTATTTTGTAAGGCTATGTGAGAGCCGACTGAGGTTTTAGCATTTAATATTTGTTTGTAAGGGTTATTGTTTCATCAGCTGACTTGTGGCCGAAAATCAATATTTATAGGATGCTTGGATAGTTGTTTAGCACATCAGAAGAGAGTTAGTTGAAAATTTAGTAACCTACAAGCTTAGGAACAGGAAGATTTCTTGGAAGCTTGAGTACAAGTTTAAATCTCTCCTGGGTGCCTACTAGTGTGCTATGTGTTGCAAATCTGGGCTAGCTAAATACTTATGTTGAAGAGAAGATTTGGATCCTGTGAGATCTTGCAAACTGTTACTTGCTTTGTATCTAGTCGTAACTAGGAAGGCCATACAGCCTGACATATTGCATGTAATCAGTGATTTGATGAATAAAGACTTCTATTTTATTTTAGATCTATTATTGTTGTTGTTGTGTATTTCTGCTACATATTGGTTTGGCTGCAAGGTCAGTCAGTCCTTAATTGGATCCACTAGCCTTGACTACATCATTTAGACATAGATTCAAACCATAAATGAATTGAATTTAGTATTAATGAGTTGGATTAAGGAGATTAATGAACCTGATACAACACATGAGGCTCTACGCCAACCATAAGAAGTTTCTCTCACTAATGTTCTCTATGTTATTAGCTTTACTAGCGATCTTTTTTCTTTCTCTCAGCTTTTAAATCATCAACTTAAGGTAGAATTTAATGTCCAAGATGGTGTCAAATCTTGTCTTATATCACAAGATGGTGTGGTTATTGATAGAGGCTTCAAAAAGGGTCATTTTTTTGCTCTTCATTTTGCTTCCTCATCTGGTGTTTCTCTTTGTGCCTCTACCATTGAATCCTCTTCTCTATTACATTATACATATAGAAATCTCTTATTCATCTCACTCTGTTATTTGAGTTCACAAGTGATGGTACGAGGTCTTCCTCCTCTCTCCTCTTCTTTTCTTGTATGTCCTGACTATCTTGCAGGGAAACAACACAAAATTCATTTCCATGCCAACATCTACAATGCTTTCGAGAACCTTACCATTGTTCACATAGAAAAGATTCAATATGAAATTTCTATTATAAAACTTTTTATACATCCCTAGTTGATTGATTCCTTATTTTTGTATTACTTTTTCAAGATATGATGGATAATTAAAAATATAAGTTTTTAGCATATTTGGATGACAATAGAAAACCTAAATGTGAATTTATATTTCTTGATAGTAATTTGTGTGTTCCACCATCTAGAATAAAATGTCTTTAGATTTTCATCATAATTTTTTCATACTGAACTATAATTTATAATTTATTACACTTTTTAATATTTATTTATTTCATCTCAATATTGTTTCTTAGATAAATATAATTTAATTAAGTCAACTTTGGGAAGTAATTGAGAAGAACTATGGTATGATTGAGGGGTTGTATCCCAAATTTATATGCACTCTCCCAATGAGCACTTTCAGAGTTAGTAATATGATATGGGGTATGACAACTCCCACCATGTTTACTTATGTGGATACTATTAGTAAGGTTTTTTTTCCATCAGTACATGCTTTCAGTGAGATTTGTGGTTGAATATCAACAATTCTTAGTCAATACATGCTTCAAGTGCGGGTGGATATTTATGTGTGGGAATCCCCCATGTCTTTCTTAGTCTATGCAGGTGCAGATTTAAAAGTGGGTGTTACCACATCTGGTGGATGAAGCAAGGATAGATGGGTTATTATCTAAACATATTTTCTTTAGGAATTTTTTTTTTAAAACATTTGTCTTAGTGATGAGCTATGTGGTTGTAAAACCTCTAGTCAAAGACATAGCTCTTCCTCTACTAGCATTCTACTTTAGTTCTATAATTTTTAAAGATATGTCTCTTTCTTTTCCAACATTTTCTATTCTTTATCCTACTGCATGATGTCCATGGGCAGCTATGCTTTGTTGACCACCTCCTAAGCATCTAGTTTACAATGGTTTGGTAATTGAGTTGTTTGGTTATTTTGGATTCTTGTCTTTTGATGATGATGTACCATGGTTGCATCCATGTTTTCTAGGCGTATAGGGGTATGAAATATTGTGTTCCCTATTAATGGTTTTTTTTGTAGTACACAACTTCAGTGTATTCATAGGGGCTAAAAAATGGTTATTCTATTTATTTGTATTGAGCCGGGATAGGAGGTTTTCTTGCTGATTCTTTCCTCGTTGAGCTTTGCAACCAATTTTGTATTAATAAATATGGTGGCTTGCCACTTTTCCTTTTAAAAAATAAAATTAATTAGGTAGAAATAAAAATGTATGAAGTTGACTTCTAATATCTAATTCATGTATGCTTGGTGTCATGAATTCAATAGTGAACTTATATTTACTATATGAAAATAGATAAAATATAAATATAATAAAATTATTATAATTATTATATAAAATATAAAAACTAAATAAAATATAGAAACGTTAAATATTAATTTCTCTTTAATTTTTTTTAAATGGTTTCTTCTACTACCTGATCACTTTGTACTTATATAAATATCTCAAAGAATAATTTGTCTAAATTATAAATTTTATCTATGTTTATAATACCTAGAGTAATAACTATAAATATATTTTGTATGGTGGTCACCATTATTAATGGACATTGCTCCAACTTTGACTACTACACCCAAGAGAATATAAATAATCCTTGGGATCAATGAATAAAAATCAAACAAAAACTTTCTCGATGAGTTCGGAACATCCCTATTTGTTATGACATTTACACAGAGTAAGAAAAGTTTTCTTCTGTAACACTTTTGCTAGCACATGCTTTATTCTAAAGTTTTCTACATGGATAAGAAGGTATTTGAGATATTTTTAGTAGATGTTGAGTTCTCTAGATGATACTTGTAGTGCAGCAAGAAATCATAGAGTGCAATAAGTTGTGGATGATATTACTAGCTTTTATTTTTCTTTACTCAAAGACCTTCATAACACTGGGAATGTCAAGTTTAATGAGTTGATCTAGAAAGGACTCCTTGAGTAATTCTTGTTTGATGCTCAATTCCAAGCCAAGAAGATTAGTGTACATGTTTAAGCCATTCATGATACAAATGATGAAAAAGAGGTAGAACACCCACGGAAGTGCCCCCATCTCACTGCATGTGATTATTGTGCCCATCTTATTTCTTCTCTTCATCCTTAAAAGGATTTATTTAATTTCATAAAGTGCATGTTGGTTTTCCCTCAATAAAGAAAATCAATTTTTTTTCTTTTCTGCATTGTTTTATCTTTTTTGGCATTATCATGTTTGCACCAAAAATGCTCTTTTTAGACACCCATCTTCTCAAGGGAACTAATTATGTTGCATGGAATACAAAAATGTGAACAATTCTTCATTTTGAAGAATTATGGGAGATTGTTACTGGTGCTAGTAAACATCCAAATGATATTGATGTGCACAAGAAATATGACAAGGATGATGCTAAAGTGTTGATACTTATCATTCCCAGTATCTCTAATGAGGTTCAACCTTAAATTTGAGATGTGGACACATCCAAGGAAACTTGGGAGGCCCTTTCCATAATCTTTAAGGTGAAAAATTAGGCAATGGTTATCTATCTATAGTTTAAACTACATACTCTTCATGGTGAAAAATTTGTCAATTTCTTATGTAGTACGTCAGTTCTCTAATAAGAACTTATTTCTCTTGGTGAGACAATTGAGGATAAACTAATTATTCTAATCACCTTGTGTGCTCTTCCTTCCAAGTTTAGGACTTTTGTCACTGATTTGAGTATTATGAAATAAAAAGTATCTTTTACAGAACTAGTAAATTTTCTTCAATGAGAAGAGGCCATCTAATCCTTACATGATGAGTTTAAGGAAAAAAATCTCATCTCCCAATGAAAACAAGGAAAAAAAGAATGCAAGGAACCTTCTTAGTTTCCACCTCACCCATCACAATGGAAACAATTACCACACCAGAATCCTTCCAATTAATGGTTCTATATTTGTAATACTCACACGCATGATCCACACTGGTATTGGTATAATCATCTTACTCAAGGAGCTTTGAGTAAAGAAGTCTCCTTCAATCGTATTGATTCTATATAATCTTGTGGATGCCCATGTTAACACTACTAGTGGGGAAATGTTTCTACCCAACAAGGGGAGGAATCTGATCAGCCCTTGGATGAAGATATATAGGACTCCCATTGTTAATCAAAATCCATTGCCTATTTGCAAAACCTCTCCATCCTCACGCAATGTTTGGTTGATTATTACATTGAATCCAACACCTATTTATGATCTCATTCGTATTAGTGACAATGAATAATATGTAGGAGAAGTAATTGGTACTATTACCATTCCCCTTGATAGAGGAAGTTTCTCTATCACTAATATTCTCTATGTTCCTAGCTTTACTAGCTATCTTTTATTTGTCTACCCGCTTACAAATCATCGATTTAAGATATAATTTTAGGTCCAATATGATGTTAAATCTTTCCTTATATCATGAGATGGTGTTGTTATTGCTAGAGTTTTAAGAAAAGGTCATCCTTTCTCTCTTGATGCAACTTCCTCTTATGGTGTTTCTCTTTGTGTATCTACCATTGAATCCACTTTTCTATGGAATTACAAATATGGACCCCTCTATATCATCTCACTCTTTAGTTGAGTTCACATTCAATCGTATGAAGTCTTCCTCCTCTCCTCTTCTTTTCTTGTATGTTCTAACTATCTTGTAGGGAAAAAACATAGACATGCTTCCAAGATAGCACCTACTATGCTTTTGAGCACCTTGTCATGTTGTTCATACCAATCTTTGTGGGTGCTTTTGTCTCTTTTAAATGTTGCCTCTATTTCTAGTTATTTTTTTATGACTTCTCTTGGAACACTTGGGCTTATTTTCTTCAAAGGAAGAATGAGGATTTATCCCATTTCCATGAATTCTATCATTAGATAATTTGTGAATTTGGAAAGCCTCTTCTTGTTTTTTGCTCAAATTGAGCAGCAAATTTACTTCTCATGAGTTTTTAGAGTTCTTGAAGACTCATAGAATTAATAAATACTTGTATGCTCCCTACACACCTCAATAGAATGGTACCGTAGAGCGGAGAAATTAGATTTTCCTAGAGATGGCTTTGTGCATACTAGCTACAACTAAGTTGGGTAAATTATTTTGGGTAGAAGAAGTTCAAACTGATGTGTATCTCATCAATATAAATCCCACTAATATTATCAAGAATAAGATACTAGAAGAGGTATGGAGTGCCTACAAACCATCAGTTTCTCATTTTATAGTGTTTGGTTGCACTTCCTATATGTATGTCACAACTTAGAAATGAAAGAAACTTGATTCAAAGATACTTCAGTGTATATTCTTGGGCTAAAGTTCACACTCTAAAGCCTATCATCTCATGAATGATGAGATACACAATATTTTTTGAAGTAGAGATATGGGGTTTGATGAGTCATCTTTTCACTCTAGACTGCAACCAAGTGTTCCATTATCCTCCCATAAGAGTCTCACATTCTGATGATGAGATTGACCACTCTTCACAACCAGGAGGAGAAGATGAGTTACATTGAGATTTATTTGTTGATATGGGTATTTATATAATTTTCATCAACATCCACATCCAAAATGGGTTTAGAGTACAATTTGAGATTCTCACCCAAGTTCTATCCTAGATCTTTCTACAGGGATCAACACATATAGCCAAACTAGAAATGAAGTGAATTTAGCATTAATGAGTTTGATTGAGGAGATGATTGAACCTGATATATAGAACATGAGGGTTTCATCCAACCACATAAATTTTCTCTCTCACTAATGTTATCTATGTGAGTAAGTGTATAAAGATGGGGGACCCAAAAGTGGGTATAAGATGCCACTTTTTTCTTGAAATCAGAAAACTCTGAACTTCAACAAGAAATTGAAGATAGTTAGATTCAAAATTTTAAGGTGTGACAAGAACAAGAGTTGTAATACTCTGAATCTAGTTCCTAAACTACTAATTTATTTTGAAAATGGTGTATATTAAGGCCCTAAAAAAGGAGGAGCACAAAAAGTGGTCCTTATTTTTGTGAAAAAACATAACATAGCATCTGGTGTGCTCCCCTAGCATGTTAACTATTTTTTGAATTTTTTTAATCACTCCAGGGAGATTTTATCTAACACCACATAGTTTATCCCAGATTTTTTTTCTAATTTTTTGATGAATGTATAATTGTTTGTGAATTTACGAAGTGCACACATCCTAAAAAAATGAAATTTCTGTGTTCTCCTCCTAGAAATCATTTAAAATTAATTGAAAATAAATTTTTTTTTTAATGTTTGTATAATGAAGTCTAGTTTCTAAAAACGTAACTTGTTGCAAAATTCAACAAAAGAGCCAAAATCTATTGCCAAAATATTACACGTTGGTTTTTTACAAAAATCAGACATACATACAAAATAAATTAGAGATGGAAAGCTTAACATAATCATAATTGAAAATAAATTATATGGTTAGATAACTAACAAATAATTCTACAATATCATGTCATCTGATTTTAACGTTATTGAACCACGAGTAAACCTAATGAGGAGCACACAAAAGAAAATGTCATCTTTTTGTATGTCTACTAGAAAACACATCTCAGGCCAGTTTGAATCCTCCAAGCCTTTGGGTTGGATGTCCATGGAAAATCCAAGCCTTAGGCTTGGTGGATTCCAATGTCCTCCAAAGCATGTCTGTTCTATAGTTTGTGTGCACTATAATGCATGCATGCTATTCAAATTTATGACTTGAATAGCATGCATGCGCTATGTAACATCTAGAAAATGCTTGAGTGATAGAGAAAGAGTGAGAAGGTGGCGGCGGCATAGAGGGAGAGAGAGAGAGAGAGAGAGAGAGAGAGAGAGAGAGAGAGAGAGAGAGAGAGAGAGAGAGAGAGAGAGAGAGAGAGAATTTTTTTCCTTCTCCACAATACCCTCTCCATCCACTTCCTCCATGCGCATACTCTTTTCTTGCCCCTCCAACAATGAATGTGCCCATGCACTGATATCATACAATATAGTTTCTCCATTCCATCGATAGATAAATTATATTCCAGCAATCTCTCCACAAATTTTCCCTCTCATGGGATGCCCAGATTCTTTTCTTGTTGTAAATATTCCCTTTCCTAGTGGAAGAATAATAGACCCATCTAGTCTCCTGAATTTCCCACTTTTCCCTTCCTAGGAAGGCTTCAATGGCTCTCCATAGTCTTGTACAGGTAGTGGCACCGAGTCTTGTAGCATGCTTCTCACTTCTATTCCACCTCAAATTACTGAAGAATATCTTTGGTGGAAGTTGAGAAGATGGGGTCCCATTAGAGCCCTCCACCTGCAAAGAAATTATGAGGGTGTTGTCATAGTGGACTACTTTGACCTCAGACATGCAAACAAATTCCTAGCCGATATACAACAAGGAATGGCATTTATTTTTTATGGTTGGGGAATGGAAGGATACAAATTAGTTTGGGCTGAGTACACCAAACCCACAACCAAGAACCAAGGCATGCTTGTGGTTTCCGATTTGGATACCAACATCTCCCCAAACACTTTAATCTCCTACTTTCAATGATATGGTATGTTTGAGGGATATTTCCTTCATATGGAAAAGTTTAGCAAGCTCGGCTCTGAAAATGAGGAAGGCCATTTAGTGATGTTCATTAGTGTGTCCATTGGATGCTAGCATTGTTCTATTTTATTAATGACTTCAGAATTACAATTGTATGAAAAATTAAGATTAAGATTTTTTATATGGTAGAATCAATCTTTTAAACACTCACTTTGTTAGGTTTTTTTATCTTGTGGAATTAGTCTTTTAAGGACTTTCTTTGTATTTCTCAAATTGTGAGAGAATGGAAACATGTGTTGAATTTAATGTAATTGGATTGGTTGTTTCAAGAGCTTTGAAGGAAGTAAGGGAATCTCCTTTACACAGTAGGGTCAAGTTTGTAGAGTTCTTCGATGTGAGAGATGCCTACCAATCCCTTGAGGCACTCAACAAGATGAGAATTGGGTCCAACCACATGAAAATTCTCTTCAGTCATCTGGGTAGCCGAGGTCTTAAAGGTGTCACTACTTTAAACATGAATCGACCACCTTGTCAACAACTCATTGATAATTCCACATGGAGAAATGGAAAACAAGCTGCCTACACTTACCAAGTTGGTATTATAGCTACACTTGGGAGTTCATATGGTTTTAATGTTTTTTTGGTATTCCAAGGTAAAACAATTATAAATGAACTTGTTGGGCAGGTGTAATTAACAACTACATGGATATCCTCCAAGGAGAGACAACTATAGGAGGTTGGGCCATCGAAAGAATTCCCAATGGTGAGAGAGGACCATACCTTGAAATCACAGGGGAAAGCTACACCAAATTTTTTTTTGCTGAGGACAAAGCACTATCGAACAGTGCACAAGACATAACAAATTTAATGATTAAGAAGATTCTTGATAAATGCAAGTGTGCCTTATTGTGGTCCTATCACATCATTCCAATTACGTTGAGAAATGCTAGAATGTGGAAAATACTATGTGCTACCTAGCTAAAGTTCTTAAACCTAATTTGAAAGCTTCATTTACGAATGTAATGATAATGGATCTCGTATTGTATTTTTTTTCACACTAGTAGAATTTGGGAAATAAATGACTAGGTGACTAAAAATTTTAGTCATGTGACTAAAACTGATCATGTTCTACTATTTTTTTAGTCACGTGACTAAATTGATCATGTTCTACAAATATAAATGACTAAATAAATGACTAATTTCATCATCGGGTAAAATAACAACTAAAATGACTAAATAATTAGTTACCCTAATGAAAATGACTAAATGAATGATTAATATTACTCCTTTACACATTAACATTTGATAATATCATATACTTATATCTTAGAAGTTTCATTTCACTAATAATGTGTGTTCGCCAATAGACTTATTGTACGAACATTATTCCAGCCACTATTTGCCAATATCTCTAAATGGTAACTATATTTAAAATTCATGCAAGAGTTTTGCAATTAGAATTTATATAGATCAGGTGCATATAATTCAGACATTATCAAGGTTGTTTAGAGTGTTATTTGTGGTAGTAGATTGGTTACTATACTGTGGTAGCTATCAAGAGGGGAAGCATTTAAATCTCTCCAGGGTACTTCAATTAACAACTAAAATTGTGTAGTGTACATATGACATCTTATTTGTTGACATCTCACACCTTTTTGAACCAAATTAACAAGCTTTCCATCTAGTCATAGTTTTAAACTATTTTTTCTTTCCAAGCTATGCATTTGTATTTATATGTGAATTTTAATGACATTTTTTTTTCTTTTTTAGGCAAAAGTGGGGTGTCCACCATATTTTATTAATAAAGCTGATTTAAGAACTCCCCCATGGAAGAATCGGGAAGAAACCCCGGGATCAATGTTATATACAAGTATAGATTTGATATTTTTCGGTTACAATTGGATTTACATAAGAGGCCTAAAAAGGTGTTGAATCATTGTTCAAACATATCCCACATACCGGGAAGTTCAAGTTAAAATACTATGCGCAAATTGAGTACGCATACAAAAAAAACCCATCAGCGAGCCAAAAACCAAAAAATATTACAATACAAAATTGGCATCAAACTATACAAAACCAACAAAATTGTGGGAGTATCAAACTATGAGACTCTTATTCGATCATGTCCTCCATACCCCAATCCAAATCAAGAACCTCTGTAGAATGCAAAGACCAGCCCGATGGCTCTAGCGCAGCACTCAATCTAAATTCTGACGAAGTTGGGTGCATAGATTCGCCCTCCATTGAAGAAAAAGGATGCCAGCCATGAGCCAAAGTCATGTCATGAGAGCAGGGCACATCAAAACCAGTAGCACAAATATGTTGATCGCTAGACAAAGACCAACTAACCGAGCCCGAGGGAAGAACATTGAGGTCTGGTACATTGTCTAGCATCCTTGGAAGTTGGCCGCAAGTGGCTGGGCTTGGATGAATCATGTTGCCAACCTGAGAAGGGGGAGTATTTGGGAATTCAAAGAGGTCTAGTAGTGCATTCACCTTAACTTTAACCGAATCCACCATGTGAAAGCCCAAGCGCTGATTCGCAGAACAGAGGGCATTTTCTGCATATCTTGCATCTTGTTTCTCCAAAGATCATTTTATACTTACATACACCAGTATGCAATCATGGTTGGTGAGAAATTCATGATGGGAAAATGAACCACCAACTAGAGCCATACCATCCCAAAGATCATAGTTTTGCAAAGCTCGAATGAGCACATTATTCTGCAAATAATTAGAGTTGATTACTTTCACCGCCAAGGAAATGAATAGGGGCACTGATTGTATGAGGTCCATGGCATTGGACAAGAATATGGCTACTAGTTGTGCTAGGAAAAAGAAATGGCGCACATGTGGTGCAAGGATTTCTTCACCGATAATAGTGCGGATAGCAACCCAAATCACCAGAGAATGGTAGACAAACATGGAATCAAAGGAACCCTCATCAATAATTGCAGGAAGCACCTCCTCCAACCCAATATCTTGTAGCCTCATTCTATAGTTTCTCAACAAGATATCATAATGATACCTTCCGCATTGTCTGCATTTCAAATTTTGAACAACCCTCAACTCCATTGATGCTATGTGAGAAAAACAAAATGACTGAGGTGAAAATGGGATTGGGAAGATATTTAAAGCTGTCAAAGCACACCCATTACTTTAGCCATAGATTGCATAATCCGTCGAATCCCCTCAAATCTCTGGGATGAAATGAGATAATGCCAGATTGTACCTTGGAAATTAAAATTCCCCTATAATATTCTAAGAAAGTACATAATCGCAACTAACAAAAATCCTACACATGCAAGTAAAATGATATAAATGCAGGGGAATAGAATTTAACGACATATCATCTGTGGAAATTTAATCTATCACTAATTCCTAAATAGGTACGTAGCATGCCACACACGTTTAGTACTCAACCACCATCATGTGAAATACATCATATATGTACTCAGTGTCCACTTCATCAATCAAGTATTTAATTTGCCACTTTCACATCTAGTTCTACTGAGGAGATTTCTTTCATATCCACATAAATCAATTCCTAAAATTTAATGTCCTACTTGATGATGTCATCTGATGCAAATGAAGTCATATCATGGCCATCGCAAGCCTTATTGGCAAGGTGGTCTGTCACTGTGTTCCCTTCATGAAGGGTATGGGAGATGTATATTTCATCAAAGGAATCTAATAGGAGCCAAATTTGATGAAAGATATATGCTAACTGCCAACTGTGTGTTTCCTATTTTATACAAGTATTAATAATGATCAAAGAATCACCCTCTACTTGAATTCATTGAAATCTACCTGCTCTAGCCAATGTGAGGCCAATAAATAACCCATGAGCTTTAGCCATATTATTTGTACCATGAGGAAGAGGGCAATATTTTAATGCTATAACTACTCCATGATGATCTTGGATACACACACCTGCACTTGAATCACCTGGGTTGCCTCTAGAACATCCATCAAAATTTAACTTCACAATCCCTTCAGCTGGAGGAATCCAGCGAACCAGTTTGCGATCTTGTGGATTTGAATTAAGAGATTGCTGGCACCAACCAAATGGTACTTGAATATGTTTCCATTCCCTTGATATCACACTATCCCAACTTGTCATATGTAGATTACACTTGAGCTTTGAATGACTGGAATTCACCATTTCAAATATTGACTTTTCCAAATTAGAAAGTACTACTTGAATTGTAGAGGAAATTTTGCGAAAGATTCTTTTGGAAATTTTAATGACATTAAAAAAGGCAAGTGTGAGAATAATATTTTCTTAATGGCGAGAATATTTAACAAACACTTAGTAATATTTATCTCATTTACTCCTATAATGAACAAATATAGAAGGATCTAACAAACTCACATTTCAATATTTATTATAAAGTAAATAAAATAGATTACTTATTAGATATTAACTTAAATTAATATCTATTAAATAATATACTTAATTTACTCATAGAAGTCCCACCAGAAGCCCTACTATCTATTGTTGTCACCACAGTCCTCAACATTTTCAATGATATTACTTTGTTAAGCCCTGCTAGATAGGATCGCTACCTATACGTAACGTTAAATATTGAAGTAGCTCTTAAAAAAACTAAAGATAATAAATTAGTGGCTAGTAAATATAAAATATGAAACACATAAAACTATGTTCTGAAGAAACAAATGATACTTTGTTCTGTAGAATGCATATTTCCTGTAAATATTGATAAATGCATAGACATTTAGATTCATGTATTCATCAACTGCATATAATGAATTATAATTATATTAATATATGTATTCTCATCTTTATACAATTATATATTCATATGCATATTTATTCTTTCACACCACAATAGTTAAGAGATTATATATAGATTGTTCTGCGCTAAATCTTGTGAACTATATTATTTAATTAATTAAATAATTAATAATTATCATAGGGTCGATCAATGATTGGATAGGTATAAAAAATTAAATACAAAAAAAACATTACATGGCCAATCAATATTGGTTGGGTGGGTATAAAAAATAAAAAAAACAAACCAAAACATCCATCATAGTCGTGCAAAGAAAATCAACGCAGGCATTCTCGAGCCAAGCTGAAAACTCCATTCACGCCAAGGCAAAAGTGGTTCACATCGGTGTTTCTTCCATTCATGAGAACTTGGAATGATTTAATGTGAAAAATGATTACAAATTAGGTACATTCAATCTTGAGTTTTCTCTAGCATTCTCGTGCCAATTAGTTGAAAGCCCCATTCGTGTCAAGTTAAAAGTGGTTCGTGATGTTGTTTCTTAGATTCATGAGAAGTTGCTGAAATTGGATTTTCATTGAATGACAATGATGGGGCATAGGAGTCAATGTCATCTAGTAGTAGATTGGAGCCGTAAGCACAATCTTCTAGGCAAAGAAGGGAACTACAACTTACTGCGAGTACTAGACCTTCTATTGGGAAATTTTTCACTAGAATGGGGAAGAGGAAATTGTGAAAGCTTGTAATTTTTTACTTTCCTAGATATGCAATTTATTATGATGATTTTCAAAGACAATCATCATAAGTTCATAATACTTATCAGTCACCTATTTTTTTTGGCTTTGCATGATGGTGTGCTTTCGTTCTCCATTTTTATTCAAGGATCAAATATAATAGAAAACACTTCACCATGGTTTTTTAGACTCATTTGATACATTTTGTAACTGAATTTTTGCAATAAAAAATGTGTTTTTATAGAAATTGAAGTACCTTTTTAAGTTGCTAAGTTTTGCCTAGTTAGATTTTTTATGGCTTGCTTCACACTTTTTGAGTCCGAGTCTCAAACTATGGTTCCACTTATTTTGTGTTGTTTGATAGTTGCTTTGTTTGGTTTTGTATTAATTTGATTGTTTAAGGCCTTAGGCCTTTCAAAACTTCCTTTTTAAGAAAAGAAGCGAAGCTTGTACAAATTCGAAGGAAACTTTTACCTTAAAATGCTAACAATTATAAATACTTGAATGTCTCATTCAAGACCAAAGAGTAGCCCCATGTGGTTAAAAAATATTAATGTATAAATACAATGATTTTAGGATGATTGTACTAACAACACTACATAAAAGTGTATTTTAAGACATTTGTTTAAGACAAAATTAAAATTTGTATTAATATTAAATTTATTATTTTAATTATAATAAAAGGAAATAGAAACTATTATTATTGTACTAAGTTAAAAGTTAAGACAAAATAGCATGCATTTTCATTTAGACCGGAGGAAGAGGAAGGCGTGAGGAAGACATGAAGTAAATTTTTAGAGGAAAATCCAGAGATTTTGTGGACTGGTTTGAGATCATTTCATTTGGGCACTTTTCAAAACCATCTAGTTAGGTCTTTGGAGAGCAAATTTCATTGACACGACTTGTAACCTATCTGTATGTCATTGCTCTCTATTCACAACTTATATTCACAAGCTCATTTCTCATATTCTTTCCATTTGACAGAGAAAGATCTCTCTGTTACTCTAGCTATACATAGGCTTTGGAAAGCGTTTGAGTCATTCTTCAATGATCTTGATTCACCTCCTTTGACAATTTTTGCAGATCTTGGATATATACAGGTATGTATTCAAATATAACATTTTCCTTCGATCTTGACTTGTAGAAAGCCCATCAAATATTTTTCTCTCTGTATGAGTCTTCCTTAATCGCTTCCTTTCCTATGTTTCTTTGAAAGACTTTAATGCCATAATGGATTTGCATTTGTGTATGGTTGTTTCCTTATCTCAAGATTCATGTAGATATTTCATGTTTTTACCTGGTACTAGTGGGTTTTTTTGAGCTCCCTTTTATGATATAGGTTGCGACCCTTTCTGAATGAAATTTACCTCTGTGAGGCTCTTTATGCTTCTTGATTTTGGGTATGCATTTGGAGCATTTAGAGACATAAAATACATCATGAGCCCTTTCCTTTTAAACATGCCATGACTATACATTTTCTGAACTTAAAATGAGGGTTATTCCTAAATTTCTAGAATTACCCAACTGTGTTCTCCGAAAACATTGGGTATATGAGTATATACAATCCCCACATAAACCTCAAAAGATAATGGTGACAACTTACAAATATGAGTATATGTTTAAGAAAACAATAAAACTTCATAAACCCTTGAATATCTATTTTTATGTGCTCATCGGGAAAGAAAATAATGAGGGCTTACTATCACCATACATGTCATATGTTTGCAGAAAATATATAGTTCACTTTCATTAAGAATAGAAGTAAACATGAACTTCTTTGTGTGTGAATATATATATCCTAAAGAACTCAATTCCTCAATTCCTCACGACAAATCTTGCTACTATTATCCAAAATAAGCCAGTCCCAAAGGTAGTTACTCCAATGACTACATACTGATAATGATTTGAGAAAGATCTCACTGTAAGACTTTTGTTAGGTATATAACATGCTCTTTGGGGAATTAATCAGGTCTCTATGATAATGTTGAATTGACAATTACTATTTCTCATGTTCTCATGGTGCTATAGATGGTACCTTTCAAGCATATTTAATAACGATTTCTTTTTGTTGAGCTATTCTCTGTTCGAGAAGGAATTAAATTGACAAAAGATTCATAAATATAATTTTCAGTAAGTCAAGAATGATTTCCCAAGAAGGTGATTGAAGAATAATTTCTTGCAAAGGAACTGGCTTTGTTAATTCATTAGTATTTTTTGTTAGCTGTACATGAAACTGCTTGTTTAATTAACCTGAACAATTTGACTGTTGCTTTTTCAATATATGTTTCTTATGTAAATTCCTATGGAATCTATAAATGCAATCTATTCTATTACTTTTGTTAATTATTATTAGTGAATTTCAATATATTAGTGTTTTTCATGCATTGAAATCATTACTTTGGTCTTATTTTGTGTATTATTGATTTGCATATTCATAATATAACTATTATTAGGTGTTGTAATTAATTTTGTTTTGGCTCTTAATAGCATGTTTTGTATTTATCCTTACTAGTTAGTCATGCCTTTTATCATAGTTTTGATCTCCTCCTTCAATGAATTTAGTAGTGACCATTCTTATCAAATGTTATTAAGGCTTCTCATATCACAGATGCACTGTATTTGCTGTCGTTCATGCCACTATGTTGGTCTTTTTTTGTCGTTACATATCTTGATGGAATGATTTCAACCATTCACTAATTTGGTGACTAATTGTCATTATTAAAGATTTATCTCCATTAGTATGTTTAGCTACCGATTGTGAAGTCACAAAATGTTTCTAGACAATCAACACTACCATTTCTTTCCTACTCACAGTTAGACAGTCACTTCAAATGGCCTTGAAGAGTACAGAGGAGAGAATAAGGGAGAACCAAAAAATATTTTACAAATACTTTACCAAAGGGAAACATAAAACACCAAGTCCAAAGATGAGTGAGATCAAAGTTTATTGACAATAATAATCTTGAACCCTCTAAGAGGATGTCTAAACAAATAGAACACTTGGACTGACAGACCAAAGTTTTGGCCTTGCTTATGAAGAGAAGGGTTTCCAAGTCTGATTTAACGTCCAATATCCATCATCTCTATTTGGGTTGATTGGGCATGTCTCCATTTCAATAGTTTGTCTGGATTTTCTTACCCAAACAACGTTACAAGTGTTGCATTTTGATTGTCCTTATTTTGATTGCATAACTGGTTTAGTTTTCATGTGCTGCCAGGGCCAATATTTTTAACCTTTTTATGTACCAAGTCTGCACTGTGCTTCTCTTTGATTTTTGTTTTAGAGCAATATAAAAAACATTGTAGGAGAAAAATATTAGACAATTCCTTTCTTTTTCTTAGATTAATAGAGTGCCTAGAGTTATTAAGTTTGGACATAAGGTTGCTGAGTGGTCTAAAAATCAGAAATAATTTTTATGCCATGTCTTAAGTTTTAAGGATCCTAACAATATTCTCAGCAAGGCCAGTAACATAAAATAATAGTTAAAATTCATGGGAAGTTCTGTCGCAAGGAGAGATTGATATAGGGGCCTAAGGAACTCCCAAATATCAATCCTAACACTCCATATCTTCACCACAAAGTAAGCTCCATTGTAAATATGTAAAATGGAATAGCAAGGAGCTCAAACTTGCACATGAGGGGCATCATGTTGACAAGGAATGCAAAAAGTTATGATATGATGACTATAGAGCAATGGGTAGAAAATATCAAAGAAGCGACATCATACAACTTCAAAGCTATAGAAGAATGAGTATTGTCATAGTACTAAACATGACAAGATTAGTAGATATATTGACAATAACTCCAAACCATGAAAGAGAAAGACAATGTTTTAGGTGTCCATGATAGTGAAAGAAAATAGTGGTTAGCAACTTTAATTGAAAAGAAGTGATTTACAAGAAATAATGTGATATATGATGTAGGTGTTAGCACAAGTGAAAAATTCCATGGCTTTAACATTTTATTGGGCCTCTGTAGTTATTTTCCCCATTTCCCTGCTAAACCCTAGGCAAAATTTCAAAATTCTAACCGTTGGGAAAGAAAACCATAGTGTGCCCTAGTCTTATTCTATTTTTACGTTACTTTATGGGGCCACTTAAAAATCTCATAAAAGCATGTGCGTTAAATTTTTATTACACCGCGGAGGTTTTAGCTTTAATTTTTCCTAAGTTTTCTTTCCCCCTGGAGGATTTCATTTTCCTAAGTCTCAATGTTTGATATTTGCTAAAGTTTCCGGCCTTTATCCTTTCCTGGGCCCAACTTTCTGACACTATCTTGATCCAACGATAGGCGTAAGATCTTATGGAGTGTGTCAGAGGGTTGCAAAGTTGTGCTAGCTATTGATTCTCTTTCACGGCAAAGGCTTTTCAATGTAATGGGTCCACATGCTAGGTATGCTTAGTCAACACTTTCTCATTGGTCCACATATTAATGACTCAGAATATTGTCAGTAGGGCCAAAGATTTCAGAGGTTCAGTGGTTCTGATAATGGCAAAGCATCGACGATCAGCGTATGATCTGAAGGGTTATTTCTGACACATGAGGCTATAAGACCAACCGTTGATTCTTTTCTGTGTTAGGGGATCTATCAAAGTAGTATAAAAATGTTCATCCAACGGTTGTCGTAAGATCTGATAGAATATGTCAGAGGCTTGCAGTTTTATGACAACCGTTGATTCTGCTTCGTGACATAATCTTTTCTTTCAGTGGGTCCACTGCCAAGTGTGCGTAGTTGGCCATTTCTTATTGGTCTGCACGGGAAAATGTCAGGTGTGTTGTCAGGCTAGCCCAGGGTTATAAAGTGTTTTCTAATTTCTAGCGGCTCAGACAAGGTTTTGGCGCCACCGATAAAGTCTTTTGTGTCTGCTTATTCACAAAGTATTTGGCAGAGTTCTAAATTTTCTAATGAATTGGCGATTAAGGTTTTCATGCATTCGCTAAATGTAACCTAGGGTTATCAAAATATTCAACGATTCAACGAAATGCTTTGTTCGCTGAATTGTTTGACTTGACCATGGTTAAATAATATATCTAGCGACTTGAAATTTCTTGCAGTCACGTGCTCACCAAATTGGTCAAAGGGTTAGGGGTCAGCCAAGAATTGTGGGACCATTTTTCCAGGTGTTGCTGAGGTGTGTCAGTTTGATTGGCCATGGATTTCAGGTATGCAGACATGTCAGTGGGCCTAAGAGATTCTAAAGGGATGCCAAGATGGAAGATTTGACGGCCGACATATCTTCGCATAGGATCTTTTGAAGCTATGCGATCTTACGCCAGCCGTTCGATTAGAACCTTATGAAGAGTGGGTCCAAATTGCTACGTGGGGCCTTTTTTCTCACTAATGTGCTCTATTTTCATTGGTTCGAAGGTTTTATGAGGTGGAAAAGCATTTTTTTAAAAATTTTGTTGATTGTTGTGAGATTCTATGAGCCGCTCGATCTATCGGGAATAAGATAGATCAACGGTCACATTTTAAAATTGAGTCGGTTACCATTTTTATTCAAATTCAAATATCCTGTAGGGTTTTGTTAAGGTTTTTGAACTAGTGAGTCATGTAAAATGATGCAGTGGCTAGGAATTGAATTTTTGAGTACAGATTGCAGTTGGGGAAGGATACAGAAGGCATATATTACTGCTAGAATCTAATTTTTTATTCCTATGATGCTGAGCCAATTGAATTTTATGGTTGAAAAATTGCAGAAGGGCATTCATTGCAGTTTGACAGTGAGATAGTAAAATCAAATTTGTTGAAAAGAGCTGAGGATAGCATTGAAGACAAAAATCCTGTTGACTCAATCACAAAATATCTCATCTATTTCACTAGTGTAGTTATTGTAAACCCTTTAGGGTTGTTGTAAAGTCTTTGAGGTTAATTTTGGTAGCCCTAGGATGATGAGTTGCTTGTTGCAACTCTTGGTATAAAGGGATTTTTTATGATCATTCTAAGGGATTGGAGTTTAGGTGTTAAAAAGATAAAAAAAAATTGAAACCCTAGCTTTTCAGTCAAGGATTGTAGTTTTTGATATCATTTTATCAAACAATAGAGAAGAAGTACAGGTTGTTCTTATCTTGCAAGCTTGTTATTGAGGATACTGTATGCACATGGTGAAAGGTTATACTTGATACAAATCTCAGATCTTTGCTCTCCTTTTCTCTATTCTTTGAATCTTTAAATCTTTGCATAAGGTTTATATGAATGTATTGAGGCTTTGAGTTCCAACCTAGAGTTAGATTAAATATTGCTCAAAGTGGGATATGTGTTCTTGGAGTTTATTTGAAGGATTTTCATAAGTAGGAAAGAGTTGGGATATTTGTGTTTATGTCTAAAGACCAATTTCAGACATGATTGTATTCATCCTTTTCCTTAATATTTTGCCCAATGGATATGGCACTGGCCTATATTCTCCTATCTTTGTGTTGAGAAGAGTGATTCAAACCTTGTAATCCCCAATCATTAAATCACTACCAGTCTTTATTTACATTTATGTATTGCTCTATCCAGTGATGGAGAGTCAATGAACAATAGGTTGTTGTTTAGTACTTTCTCATTGTATTCATCTGTTGAAAGATCCAATAAAGAAATAAGGGGTAGAGTTAGAACTATCAATTAGAGTTAATACATATTGGATCAAGTGCACCCGCCTTGGTTTTGCAGAGCCAGAAGGAGAAGAGGGTAGTCTTATCCCTATAGTTGGTCCAGTTGCTTATAGATTGCCCATATTTGGAGCTAACCATTCCTTAACATCCATCATAAGAATATTGGTGTCTCATGGATTGTAAAATCCTATCCAAGAACCAACAAAATGGTGACTCTACTAGGGACTAAAGCATAACAAACAAGTAAAATTAGTTCTAAATCATTGTTTATGTTATGAATTCCAATATCTCATTACCCACTTGATTCAGCCCTTCCAAGTCACCATCAAATTAGTGATTCTACTGGAGAATAGAGAAATACTGTCAAGAGCAAATAGTGTAGGTTTCAAGTTGAGCTTGAATCCTAACCTACCTATTTCAATCATTTGATATCTTTGGTGTTACAAATCAGCATAGATAATGCGGGTACAAGTTGAGCTTAGATTGTTAGCCATCTTATCATTTATCCAGTGGTCTTCATTAAAGAGTATAAGAGTTAGTTTCAGTAAGGTTTCAAATTATCTCACATATTGTGAGTGGTGACTCTAAACATCTATGTAACTAGTGCTTTAAGTAATATATAGTTATGAGTTTCAAAATCACAAGGTCTTGGAGGAAGGACCACCCAGAAGAAAGCTTGCAGGGTGGGCTTCCTGCCACATCAAGAAGAACTCAAGTTAGAAAAGAAAAAAATGTTGACGATATGTCTCTAACTTGGAAGCAAAGGGGAAACCCAAGATGGGAAGGTCTTACTCCTCCTAGTCAGCAAGGAAATGCCTCATAATATGAGGAGGTAGTTGATTTAGGCCTGAACCAGTATGAAGACTATTACTCTCCCACAGAAAGAGAGGGTGATAGACCATCCCAAAATAGAAGGATTTCAAGAAAATTTAGTAGGTCTAGAAGCAAAAGTAGGGGTGGACAAGATTTTTTTCCTCCTTTAACCCTTGATTCATCAATAACCCAAGGCCCCCATAAGTCTCGGGATCAGCAAGAAGACCCTCAAGCATAGGAGGCTAAATCTGAAACAACTTTGCCTGATTCTGAGGAAATATTTGAGGAGATATATGAATTGGAGAGAAGAATTAAAGAAAAAGTAGCCATTAGGCAAAAGAGAGAAAATGAGAAGGAAGAAAGGGTCATACATGTCATGATGAGAGTTGATCAATTAATAAGGCAGTTGTTAGATCTAGAGGCTATAAATCATGTTCCCATTCTTGAACAAACAAAGGAATTACCTGTTGTCCATAAGACATTTGAAACAAGAGTTCCCAAAGATAAAGGGAAATAAAAGGAAAAAGACATTTCAATTAAAGAACTTGTAGCCCCTAAACTCCCTAAAGACTAGGCCTTAAGATTGGAAGCCAACCTTGAAAAGGCCAAAAGGGAACAAGAATTGCTAGCTAAGGAACTTGAAAAAGAAGAATTAGAAGCCGCAACATTAGAAATGAAAAAGAAAATTGATTTTCTTAAAAGGTCTGCAAGACCTACAAATTTTACTAATTCTAACATGACACAAGGGGCAAATGTCACAAATTCAGCAAATCAGACAACTGGTGTTCCCCCACCAGGAGGTTTCAATGGTTCTGCCACCACCAATAATAATGCATCCACATCTCAGGGTGCTAGTTTTCCTAACTCAAGGATTATACATGAAAGATGTAAACAATTGGTTTTTACTAGTATCCCTGGTTATCCTAACCCCATCCCTGAAGAAATCAGAAAGAAGCTTCCTAAATTCACAGGAAGCAATGTTGTAACTTGTGAAGAACATTTAAAGAAATTTATTGATGTCATTGATGATTATAATATTGTGTCTGATGATGTTATCATGAAGCTATTTGTGCAATCCTTAACAGAGGACTCAAGGGATTGGTTTAGAGCCTTGCCACATGGTAGCATAGGTTCATGGAATTAGCTTAGGCATTGTTTTAAGGAACAATATGGTGACAAAACTCATGAAGGTTTTATGCTAAATGAGTTCAATAACATAAAAATGAATTTCAATGAAGATGTTATTGAATTTAATGTTAGATTTCAAAAAGCCATGCATAAATTGTTGCAAGTTATCAGATTGGATGACAGGGTGTGCCTTGTCACATATTTAAATACTTTTGATTCTAAGATGGGCTACCTATTGAGAGATAAGAATCCAAGGAGCCTAGTTGAAGCTTACAAGTTAGCTATGAACATAGAGAGCAATTTCAGGAAAGTTGGGAAGGAGAGAAGATAATAAGTCTCCTTTGTTAAATAGAAAGGATCCGGGAAAGCCTCAAGGTGTGAAACCTAAGGATGATAAAAACCTAAAGCAGATTCTAAAAGCAATTAGGGATCTGAAGCCTATTGAAAATAGAGGTAATAAAGCTACAGGAGGGGACAAGCCCCCCTTTAATAATTTCAACAAATTGCCAAAAATGTAGAATTACCCCTACAACACTCAATGGAAAGATGGGAAGCCTTTTATTCCTGAGAAAAGAGATAGACCAAATGATAGGACCCCTGATCCATTGCAAAGAAATTCAATGAATGTGGTGGAGGAAGTCCCATGGTGTGTTGCCTGTCAGTAACCACATGATCCTGATTATTGTGCCATATCCCAAAATGTCTCTCCTCAAGAGGAGTAAGAGTAGAATGAGGAACAGCCTTATGATGACCAGGGTTGTGGGATGTTCTCTTCTCATGTTTTGATTGAAGTAGATTCTACTGAAGAGGATGAAAATCAGGATGTTTCACATTCCCAAACTAGAAATGAATCATATCATCAGCAAGTTTTTTCAGATGATGAAGATAGTGAGCCTGACAATATCTATTGTAATGTTCAAAAAAATGAACAAACAACTACTTTGAGAAGACCTTCTGATGAGGAAATTGCTTTGATAAAAACCAATTTGGTTACTCAGGCAAAGGCAAATTATAACTTAAGGAATAGAGTTGTTGGTGATTCAAATCCTAAGCTAGCTGGTATTTTTATCAAGAAAACTGACAAGAATGTAAAAAATTCACAAGAAAATACTAAGGATGCTAATCCTATTGATAAAGTCAAGGTAAAGAAAGTTGATAAGCCTAATATTGTTTACAAGGTAAAAACTAAGCCTACTGCTGAGGTTGTACCAGTTTTGCAAAAGAAAAACAAGGCCCAAACTGACAAACCTACAAATTCATACACCAAAGAAGCTGATAAAGAGATTGCAGATTCAAAACTAGATGTACCTGATTTAAAGTATGTTCCAGTTGACATGAGTAAATTATTGTCTCAAATCACTGTCAATGTTCCATTATTAGAGATAATGAGAATAGAAGAACATAAGAAAAATGCCTTGAAATGGGTAAAAAGTTTAGTACATACTGATTCTCAAACAATAGAAAAACTTGAGAAACAAGTACTAATTGTGCATGAAGAAGATGAAAATTGCAGTAAGGAGATTGTTTCTAAAATCCCTCAAATACATTTGGACACAAATATTGTTAGTACTACAGTACGATCAATTGATCCTTTTTTCTTGACTATGCAAATAAATGGAAAGTTGCTAAAGAATTGCATGATTGATTCCAGAGCATCAAATACTGTTATGCCTATTGGTATTTCCCTTTGATCTTCAACTTGCAGATTTATACTTTGATGGATAACTTTAATATAACTTTGACTCTATCACCACTCCAAAGTCTACAAGGAAGAGGGCCAATTAACAAGGATCAAAAAAGATCCTCCTACACTTTGAGCCTCAATGCTCAGGCGGGTGTACCCTTGATTCACTTCTTCAAAGGAATCATAAAATGTTATACCGATATACTCTATACTAACTGATTTAAGGATTTGATCATTTAATTTGTGTGTGTGTGTGTGATTGATGATGATGGACTGCCTCTAGAGAAGAGATCGGTGCCTTATCCCAGGGTAAAGAGTCACTAAATAACATATATCACCCTAAAAACTTAACTCAAATACATATGAACTTAGAGTAAGTGCTTTGCCTATTACTCCCCTCACTCCCAAACATGATCATCAAATTCCAATCTAATAATGAACTCACTGAAATCACGCTAAAGGCTTTAATCCTAACTTTGTTAGGAACTCCAAGCTGATCTCACAATACTCTTTGTTTACCATATGCTAATACACTTTGTGACCTTAACATATATGAATCCACAATCAGAAAAGAAGACAATCAGAGATTTGAAATAGGAATTCAAGTGTATTCTCATTAATTTTTAGAAATCAATGCATTACCAAGCAATAAAATACCAAAGGAAAAGACCCAAAATCCAAGCTCTCTTTACTCAGTATAATACCATCAACAACAACCAGGGACCAAAAAATTTTGGAACCTCTACTAAGTCAAAAATTCTGCAATAAATACCCCCTAATCATCTTGGAAATCCAAAATAGGTTCCAACAAGCTACAGATGACTAGGGTTAGGGTTTCACCCACCAGACCCACTAGGAACAGTCACAAATTTATTATAGGGGAAGAAACCTAGGAAACCAAGAGAAAGAAAATCCCAGAGTGATCCATAATCATGAGAAATCTCAAAGAGAAGGTACTAAAAATCATAAAAACATCCAAAATGTCAACCCTTTCAGTCACCTACAACACACCTCGAGCACAAAACCACATGGTACAGACCCCTGCAAACAATCATGGAACACCCTGGACCACACCGTAAGAGCAAGTGCCACCAAACCAATCTAAATCAACTTTTAAAACCATAAATTTTGTTACTTCCTATCACCAAAAACCCTCAGAGAATTCAAATTTGAAATTAAACGGTCATTTCCATGGTGCCAATAGCAAATCGACGGTCCACATTTGAAATCAGATCAACTTTAAGTCATAGCCATTAGATCATCCCTTTTCACGGTCTTCATGTCCTTAACTCAACCAAACACCTCAGGTTTACTTCAAGCGAACATGCGACAAGGCATTTTCTTATTCATAGAATGAAATCTTAACTCACCACTTAACCCTGCAAACTAGCAACTGCAGGAAAATAAACTTATCTCGATTACATTTGGTGAACTGGTGACAAAAGGCTTTCACCAGTTCGCAAAACATTCTTTACTTCCGCCAATATATCTAGTGATTACACGACCCTTCTTCACTGAATCGCTAATCATTTTGGATCACCGCCATTTCATTTCATGAATGAGCGAAAGGCATTGAATTTTGTCAAGTTGCTAACCTTATTTATTCAGACCGCTAAGACCTTAGACCCCACTTGGGCCCGCTTTATGCCACTTGTCATTACCTCATTCATGGCTCATGCTTGGTCACATTGACATGGGACCCACTTTTTGTAAGCCTTATAATCAGATGGCAGGCGTAAGATCCCATATCTCTGACAAAACTCATGAGAACTTACGCCGACCGTCCATCTTGTCCTCATCATTGATCTCTCTGACAATGACCCCACCGTGCTGATTCCTCATGTCGACCAATAAGATTTGAACAATCCTGCACCACCTAGAAAATGGCCCCACTAAGAACATTAAGCCACCTGGAAGATCGGACAGCTGGCACAAGATCTGAAAGGCTCAAAAGATTCTATGTGCTTACATACCAACCGTCGATTATGAATCCTCTGATTGAGATACCAGGCCCACCTGACAACATGTCCAACTCACACAATGTGGACCAATCATAGTACAACAAATCAACATATATGGTAGATGGACCTGCCAAAAGAAAAGGTTACGTCATATAAACGAATCAACAGTTGTCTCAAAATCTCATACGTCTGACACATCTCATAAGAATTTATGCCCGCCGTTGATTCACTACAAGTGTCAGGACCCTTTGACAAGCCAGCAACCCAGGTCCCACTAAGAACAGCCAATGTGTTAAAACATGGACCAATAAGATGTCACCATTTATGCATACATGTCAATGGACCCACCTGTTTGAGAAGCTCTGTCATAAAGGAGAATCAACGACTGGCGTAAGATCTCAAGCTCTTGACAAATCCTATGAGAACTTATGCCAACCATCAGATTGAGATGTTGTTAGAAGACTGCACCTAGGAAATTATTAAGCCAGAACATAAGAAAAATTAAAGTGCAGGACATAGGCTTTTAGGAAAAATTAGGCATTGAGGACCTTACAAAATATTAAAGGTCGCTGGGGGTTAGAGACTTAGGAAAATAAATCAAGGGGGGCCAACATAAAACTTTAGTCGCATGATCGCAAGACATGAAAAAGGTTCACGTGATCATGTGACAAAGAGGTCACCAATTTTAACACATGTGTTAAAGGACTTTTAAGTGGCCTGAATAAAGTAACATCAAATTAGAACAAGGCTAGGGCATAACAAAGGGTTTTTGAACATAACAGCTAGATTTTCAAAAATTTGAACTAAGGGCTTATGCTAGAGGCATGAAAAACATTGCAGAGACTAGGGGGAAAATGCTACAGTCATGAAATTTTTTGCATGTGCTAATAGTGGCTCTGTCTGGGGATGTATGCCTCCTGCAGGCATAGCAAGGATCTAGAATCACTGGTAAAAGTAGACCATCCCACTGGAAAACTGATAACAAAGAGCAACAGGACCAAAACATTACAGGCCAGGACAAAATAGGGTAGGGGCAAGCAACTTATTTACAAAATTTACAAAATGTACAGACCTAACTACTGTTCATGGAAAATAGAATACCTTCAATTGAAGTATTTCTTCAAGAATTGTCCATGAACAAGCAATTCCTAAATATCACCATTTAATTCCTTGACAATAGATGAATCTTGGCCCCATTTCTCATGAATTAGATATGGCCCTAGCTAGATGGGATCATACTTACCATGTTTTCCTTTATCCTCCAATCTGACATTCCAAATTAACACCAAATCACCAGGTTCAAACTTTCTATCAACAGTCTTCTTATCATACAAATTCTTAACCTGCAACTGTAATCTCGCATTTCTTGCAACTGACTCTCTTCTAGTCTCATCCAACCTAATGAGGTCCTCAATTCTCAACTGCATCTCATCATCTATGTTATCATCATACAACTACACAAACTTGTACATTTCCAATAAATTATTTTGAGGCATCCTTGCATGTATTCCATATACTAGGTCAAATGGTGCACAACCAATTGCCCTTTTCATAGTTACCCTATCAGCCCATAGACCTAATGGCAGCTTTCAATTCCATGCCCTTGTATTTTTTTAAAGAACCCTCTTTAGGATTTTAATCAAACTCTTATTAGTATATTTTGCCTGACCATTTCCTTGTGGATGATAAGGTGAGGAATTCGAAATCTGAATTCCTAAACCTTTGTAGAATTTATTGTATTCAATAGACCTGAAGCACATGGCATTATCACTTACTATTCTCTTAGGGAAACCAAACCTTGTAACAATATTATTCAATAGAAAATCAATTACCACCTTACTAGTTGCATTTCTTGTAGGTATAGCTTCTACCCACTTCGTAAAGTAATCAGTGGCAACCAAGATCCATGAGTGTCCTCCACTAGACTTGTTTGGTATCTCCCCTATGAAATGAATTCCCCATTGTAAGAAAGGAGCCTATACTTCTACTAGTTTTAATGTCACATTGCCTAAAAATTTTAGCTTACCAGAGAACCTTTGACAAGCATCACACCTCCTTACCAACTATTCTACATCTTTGAAGATTATGGGCCACCAGAATCTTGCTCTCAAGATTTTATGAGCAGTTGTTTTACCCATGTAATGCCCACCACAAACCCCCTCATGCATTTCCTTTAACAATTTTTTAGCTTGATTCTCATCCACACATTTCAAAAGTATGCAATCTAAATTCTTTCCATACAATTTACATTTCACAATTAGATACTTGATGGCCTATACTTTCAATGTCCTCTTCTGATTATCATTCATTCCTGCTGGACATTTCATGTTTCTCAAATAGTAGATAATATCTTGATACCAAACATAATCATCCATATCACATGTATAATCAATTTCAAAATGATTTACCTAATTTGCATCAAGATTGGATTGAGCCATCAGTTTTTCCAATCCTTGTCCTCTAACCAATTTAGTAATTTGGACATCAACATTGAATTCTTTGATCCTATTGACCCATCTACATCTTCTCCCAGATACCTCTTGCTATGAGAAAATATCCTTCACAGCTACACTTGACACAAAAGCAATCACAACTGCCCCCATCAAGTAACACCTAAAAGCCTTGATTGCCTTCACAAGTGCATAAGCTTGTTTCTTATTTATGTCATATTTCAATTTAGCAGCCTGCAAAGATTTACTGAAAAATGCAAAAGGCTTCTCAAAACCATCCTTATTATTTTGTAACAAAATAGGAGCAATAGTGTGAAAAGATGCAAAGGAAAAGATGTGCATTGGGACATTATAATCAGGTGCCTTAAGCACTAGTGCATCTTTGATAGCCTACTTGATATTTTTGAAAGCCTCATCAGACTCACCCTCCCAATTGATTGCAGATCCCCTTTTCAACATCTTAGAAATACGTCTAATAACCTCTGCAAAATTTGTCACAAACCTCCTTAAGAAATTGACCTGACCAAAGAAGTACTGAATCCCTTTAACATTCTTTAGTCTCTAAATTTTATCAATGGCTGCTACCCTCTCAGGGTCAATTCTCACTCCTTGCTTCCCAACTAAGTGGCCAAGCAACTTACCTCCAATGACAACAAAAGCACATTTCCTTGGATTTAATGAAATTCCAAATTCCAAAGCCCTCATAAATATTTTCTCTAAATGTGTACAATGGTCTTCTTCCTTCTTGGAATAGGTAGTTAAATCATCTTGATATACAACAAGGAAATCATTGATAAAATCTGAAAAGGCAACATCCATTGCCCTCTGAAAAGTAGCACCAGCATTTGTGAGACCAAAAGGCATTCTCACATAAGCATGTCCCCCAAGGTGTAGTAAAAGTTGTCTTGAATTGCTATGATTCTTTGACAATGACCTGATTGTAACCATAGAAACCATCCATCATAGACATCAATTCTAATCCAGTTACTCTCCGCAACATAGCTTACATATTGGGCAGATAATAGTTATCCTTTAATGAGCTAATGTTCAAATTCCTAAAGTCCACACAAAGCCTGATGTCACCATTCTTCTTTCTCACAGGAACAAGATTTGAAACCCAAGAAGACTGCCTTAAAGGATTGATAATTCTAGCATCTCTTAGCTTCATCAACTCTTCTTGCATCTTGGGTGCTAAAGTAGGATTAATAGGCCTTTGTTTTTGCTAAAAAGGTTTAGCATCTTCTTTCAAAGGAATAATATGCTGAAATAAATCTTCCCTATAAACCTTTAAGTCGTCATATGACCATGCAAAAACATGCCTAAATTTTCTCAACAATTCAATCAAAGATTTCTTTACCTTTTGAGATATATCTCTACCAATGTATACTTTCTTAGGTGCTTCATGTGTTCCAAGATTTATCTCCTCTAGATTATCATGATCTTCTCTTTTGATATTCTTTTGAACTCTATCCTGGTTATCAAAGATAGTATCCAAAACAACAAGCCCCTTGGGCACCTTGTTAGTTCTAAGCTGAATGACCATATTGCCAAAGACAACCTCTTTTCCTTCTATAGATTCAACCAAGGCTGAACAATCAAATTCCTAACCATGATACCGATCTTCTCAACTCATAAACTTCAAGATATCATTATCATCATCAAAAACTTGCCAATTTTCAATATTGTCTGGTATACAAGGCCTAGCTTGAATTTCAACTTTACAAATACCAGAAAAAGTAATATCAATGGGATTGATTGCAATTTTAGCTAACAAGTCAGCCATCTTATTGTTACTCCTATCCTTCCACTCAATATTGAAGGCATCAAAATGTTCAATCAAATCCCATATTGCATTCCTATATTGTTTCAACCTCTTATTCTTGGAAGCATATACTGACCTAACTTGGGACACCACCAACTTAGAATCACCAACAACAATTATGCATTTAATACCATGCTTTTGTGCCAACCTCAGTCCTAACAACAAAGCCTCATATTCTGCAATATTGTTGGTACAAAAGAAATTCAATGTGAAAGAAAAATTGTAGGTTTTTCCATTAGGAGAAATAAGTAGAATACCTACTCCTGCTCCATCTTTGCAATTTGCACCATCAAAGTACATTACCCTGAAATCACCCTTCAGAGAATTAACAGTTACCTCAATAGAGATAAGTGACAAAGTAGGTTCATTTTCAAATATAGGGATCTCTACCCTAAAAGCATTAATATTAGTATCCACAAAACATGTAGTCTCATTGTCAATATTCCTCTCAATCATGTGGCATACTCTTGGCTCTCGATCAATCTTGACAAACTAGTCATCAATCTTGAAAGTGGCATAGGAAAAATCACATTGTAAACTTCCACCCATGGCAGCACTCCACCTTCTAGATACTACCATCCCATAATGAAGAGGGATGTCCACCACCAAAACACTCATTGTTAACTCTTTCTCTGAATATGCTGCTAGCCTATATGGCATTGCATTGATAGTCCCAATGACTGGTACCTCCCTTTGATCCATTGCACAACATCTGCCTTGAATCGTATCAACTTTAAGGCCCAACTTCTCCATGATTTTGAAAGGCATGATAGTATTAGAGGTACCACTATCAATCATACAATTTCTTAGCTTCATTCCATTCACAAGAACACTTAAAAAGAATGGATCAATGTTTTCAAGGATAGCATTGACAGAACTATCCAAATATATAGGGGGAATTTGAGACACAATTCCCTGAGTAGCAATACCTTTTAAAGCTTTATCCTGAGATCCATTGCATGCAAAATCATTGTTATGAACATTATCTACCCATCCAATAGCTCTATCTTTGTGTTTATGGATCCTCAACAATTCTAACATTGGAACCTTAACTATAATTTGGGACAATATAGCCAACATATCAACAGGAGTAGAGGAAGGAATCTCAATCTGCACTGCCTTAGCATCCTTTTGCTTGTCTGATACATTAGGTGTATTGGCCACTCTCATTTTTTCAATCTTAGCCATTGTGTTAACTGGCTTCTCAATCTCATTAGAAATTTTTTCAGTTCCAACTCCCTTAGGCTCATAATTCTTACCTTTTATATTCTTGAATTTCACCATGTGATCACCTTTTGATTTGTTCTCATTAGGTTCTCCAGAGTTGGTACTCTTTATAAACATTCCTGTAGCTTTATCATTTGTATTCTTTGCCACCATGCCTCTAGTTTGCACTTGGGTGGTCATTTCTGTAGTAATCCTATCCATCTCTTCTCTAGAAGGTCTTCTTAAATTTACTGGCTCAGAAGAAGAGTTCATGTTACATGTCTTCTTATCAATGTCTTCACTATCAGAAAAAACCTCTTGATGAAAAAGGGTTTGATTATGTCTCTTCACATTTACATCTACCTCTTCATCAAAATTAGAATCATCTTCATATCCTAGATATGAAGTAGTCATGTTGCATCCAACATCATTTTGATCTTCTTCTTGATCTATCTCCTCATTGCCACAATCTTGATTTGCAGCCATAGATTGTGCAACCACACAATGCTCTACAAAATGAGGGGACTGGCATGCAACACACCAAGGTATGTCCTCCATGACATTTATTGAAGCTTTATGTAGAGGAATGAGATGATATTTCTAGATTTGATTGTGTGTGTATTTTTAGCATCAACATTTCAGATCACACTCTGTGATCCATCATCAGGATAGAGAAAGTGCAAAGAAGAATAGTCTTCTTGGCACTTTCTCTATCCTGATGATGGATCACAGAGTGTGATCCGAAAATTTGATGCTAAAAATACACACACAATCGAATCCAAAAATATCATCTCATTACTAATGGATTGTGGAAATCTCATGCTGTTAATTTTTGTAGAGGGTCAGTGACACCTCTGTCATTGTTATTTCTTGTAGCAGGGACAATAGGCTTTCCATCCTTCCATTGGGTGTTGTAGGGGTAGTTCTACAATCTATTCTGGTTATTGAAATTGTTGTTGAACTGAGGCCTTTCATTGGTAGGAGCACTGATGTTCCTATTTGTAGGTGCCTTCAAGTCTTTCAATGCATTGAGCACCTTATCCAATTTATCTTCTTCTTGCCTCCTAGTTCCAACACTCTTATCATTTCCTTTTTTGTATTTCTTGTCCCCAAACAACTTAGGGTCATCTCTCTTCCCACCCAACTTTCCTGATATCTTCATATTATTCTCAATATTGACAGCAATCCTAAAAGCATCTCTAAGAGTTCTTGGCTCTTTGTCCCTCAACAAGTATCCCATCTTTCCATCAAATGCATTGAAGTATGTGGTTAGATAGACATTTTCATCTAACTGCATAACTTGGAACAACTTATGTATACCCTTTTGAAATCTCATGTTGAATTCAACTGCAGACTCATTCTAATTTTTCCTTATGGTATTGAATTCATTCAATGTGAAACTAGCATTAGGCCTATCACCATACTGCTCTTTAAAAAATCTCTCAAAGGAATCCCAAGTATCAATACATTTATCAGGAAGTCTCTAAAACCAATCTCTAGCATCCTTCATTAGAGATTGAACAAATAATTTCATGACTACATCCTCATGCTCTACCTCATAATCATTAATCATATCAACAAATAACCTAAGATGCTCCTCACAACTAATAGCATTATTACCAGCAAACTTAGGTACCTTATCTCTTATATCATTTGGAAAAGCATTCGGGTAACCAGTAATTCCATCAAAACTAATTTTCCTATACCCTTCTAGTTGCATAGGTCTTCATTGAAAACTTGAACTAGTGTTAACCCTAGGATTAACATTTGCATTTACATTTCCATCTACTTTTGCATTTGACTATTGTCAAGGATCACCACCTATCCTTGCAGATGAAGAAGGAATTGAACTAGTAGTATTACTAAGTGGAATAGTAGTAGTGATAGATGGAATACCTAGTTCAGTAGTAGATGGACCAAGAGCATTGGCTGATGAAGCCTTCAAGAACTGGATCTTTCTTCTCTTTTCTGTAATGGAAGCTTCAATTTCAGCCCTCCCTAATTCTCTTGCAAGGTCCTCATCTTATTTTCTTCTTCTTTCTATCTCTATGTCCTTATTTGAATTGGGTGGTGGGACCCGTGGTATTTTCAATGATCTACTTGTTTGATGTCCCACCATCTTCTGCTTTCCTTTTTCACCAACGGCAACAACAGGCCTAGTGATCTCATTTCCATCTTTATCTTTAGGGAGGGAAGCATAACTTTGAACTTGTCTAACCACAGGGCCCTCCTGATCAAATTCATGATCTTGCAGTAAGTGCTCTTGCTCACTCCTCAAATCCTCAAGATCACAAAAGACATCATGTTGCAAAGTCTTAGGAGTAGAAGCAAGCATCTTGTTTCTCTCCTTCATTTCATTAATCTTTCTAAGGAGAGACTATCTTTCTATTAGAGAATTTACCTTTTTAGCTTCTCTTTCCTCTTGTAACCTCTTATGTATGGCATCCTGCTCTGCCAACTGTAACCTTAGTGCATTTAAATCATTTGGGTCTACCATAATGTCATCAAAACCTGATGACACATCCATATCAGTAAGATTTTGATATGGAAAGTGAACTTGCCGTGGTCTCATGGGCTCCCTTCTGAAATTATCTTCATCAAGATCTAAATCAATCTCCAAACCCATTTCTCTAGCTTGCTCATCCTGACCTATAGGCAATGGACCCTTGTCTTGAAATATAGCCTCTGGGGTATCATAAAATCTATCTTCAGAGTGACCACATCTAATCTAGAAATTGTATCTTGTGAACCTTCCTCACTTGAGGAAACATGTGGTGCTCTTCCTCTGGTATTTCTTTGTTCTCTTATGGGAGCACTAGTAGACTCACCATTCATTTTAATCCAATTCTTCTTTTCCTGTCTAGGCAATTGCTCCAAAGTGACCTCTGAATTCTTTCTGACAAAGGACCTAGTATTCCTCCTCTTATCCATGATTTACAATATGACACTGGTTCTAACCTCTTCATTCGCCACCCACCAAAGATTGGAAATCTTTAAACTAAATACAATAGGAAAACAAGAGTGCACTTGAAAACCTTTATCTCTAGACTCTCCCCAGTAGAGTCACCATTTTGTTGGTATTTCCATTTGATCTTCAACTTGCAGATTTATACTTTGATGGATAACTTTAATATAACTTTGACTCTATCACCACTCCAAAGTCTACAAGGAAGAGGGCCAATTAACAAGGATCAAAAAAGATCCTCCTACACTTTGAGCCTCAATGCTCAGGTGGGTGTACCCTTGGTTCACTTCTTCAAAGGAATCATAAAATTTTATACCGATATACTCTTTACTAACTGATTTAAGGATTTGATCATTTAATTTGTGTGTGTGTGATTGATGATGATGGACTGCCTCCAAAGAAGAGATCAATGCCTTATCCCAGGGCAAAGAGTCACTAAATAACATATATCACCCTAAAACCTTAACTCAAATACATATGAACTCAAAGTAAGTGCTTTGCCTATTACTCCCCTCACTCCCAAACATGATCATCAAATTCCAATCTAATAATGAACTCACTGAAATCAGGCTAAAGGCTTTAATCCTAACTTTGTTAGGAACTCCAAGCTGATCTCACAATACTCTTTGTTTACCATATGCTAATACACTTTGTGACCTTAACATATATGAATCCACAATTAGAAAAGAAGACAATCAGAGATTTGAAATAGGAATTCAAGTGTATTCTCATTAATTTTTAGAAATCAATACATTGCCAAGCAATAAAATACCAAAGGAAAAGACCCAAAATCCAAGCTCTCTTTACTTAGTATAATACCATCAACAACAACCAGGGACCAAAAAGTTTTGGAACCAATACTAAGTCAAAAATTCTACAATAAATACCCCCTAGTCATTTTGGAAACCCAAAACAGGTTGCAATAAGCTACAGATGACTATGGTTAGAGTTTCACCCATCAGACCCACTAGGAATGGTCACAAATTTATTACAGGGGAAGAAACCCAAGAAACCAGGAGAAAGAAAATCTCGGAGTGATCCATAATCATGAGAAATCTCACAGAGAAAGTACTAAGAACCACAAAAAAATCCAAAATGTCAACCCTTTCAGTCACCTACAACACACCTCGAGCACAAAACCACACGGTACAGACCCCTGTAGACAATCATGGAACACCCTGGACCACACCGCAACAGCAAGCACCACCAAACCAATTGAAATCAGCTATTAAAACCATAAATTCTGGTACTTCCTATCGCTGGAAACCCTCAGAGAATTCAAATTTGAAATTAAATGGTCATTTCCATGGTGCCAGTAGAAAATCAGTGGTCCACATTTGAAATCAGATCAACTTTAAGTCGTAGCCATTAGATCATCCCTTTTTGCGGTCTTCATGTCCTTAACTCAACCAGAAACCTCAGGTTTACTTCAAGCGAACATGTGACAAGGCATTTTCTTATTCGTAGAATGAAATCTTAACTCACCACTTAACCCCACGAACTAGCGACTATAGAAAAATAAACTTATCCCGGTTACATTTGGCGAACTAGCGACAAAAGGCTTTCGCTAGTTCATAGAACATTCTTTACTTCCACCAATATATCTAGCGATTACGCGACCCTTCTTTTATGAATCGCTAATCATTTTTGATCACCGCCATTTCATTTTGTGAATGAGCGAAAGGCATTGAATTTTGTCAGGCTGCTAACCTTATTTATTCAGACCGCTAAGACCTTAGACCCCACCTGGGCCCACTTTATGCCACTTGTTGTTACCTCATTTGTGGCTCATGCTAGGTCACACTGACATAGGACCCACTTTCTGTAAGCCTTATAATTGAATGGTAGGTGTAAGATCTCATAGCTCGGACAAAACTCATGAGAACTTACACCGACTGTAGATCTTGTCCTTGTCACTGATCTCTTTGACAACAATCCCACTGTGCTGATTCCTTGCGTTGACTAATAAGATTTGAACAATTCTGCACCACCTAGAAAATGGCCCCACTGAGAACATTAAGCCACCTGGAAGATCGGACGGTGGGTGCAAGATCTGAAAGGCTAAAAAGGTTCTATTTGCTTACACGCCAACCGTTGATTAGGAATCCTCTGATTGAGATACCGGGCCCGCTTGACAACACGTCCAGCTCACACAACATGGACCAATCATAGTACAACAAATCAACATATTTGGCAGATGGACCTACCAAAAGAAAAGGTTACGTCATACAAAATAATCAATGGTTGTATCAAAATCTCATACGTTTGACACATCTCATAAGAATTTATGCCTGCTGTTGATTCACTGGAAGTGTCAGGACCCTCTGACAAGTCGGCAACCTAGGTCCCACTGACAATAGCCAACATGTTATAACATGGACCAATAAGATGTCACCATTTGTGCATATGTGTCAATGGACCCACCTATTTGGGAAGCTCTATCATAAAGGAGAGTCAACGACTGGTGTAAGATCTCAAGCTCTTGACAAATCCTATGAGAACTTACGCCAACCATCGGATTGAGATGTTGTCAGAAGACCGGGCCTAGGAAAATATTAAGCCAGAACATAAGAAAAATTAAAGCGCAGGACTTAGGCTTTTAGGAAAAATTAAGCGCTGAGGACCTTAGGAAATATTAAAGGCCATCGGGGGTTAGAGACTTAGGAAAATAAATCAAGGGGGGCCGACAGAAAACTTTAGTCACATGATCGCAAGACATGAAAAAGGTTCACGCGATCATGCAACAAAGAGGTCACCAATTTTAACACACATGTTAAAGGACTTTTAAGTGGCCTGAATAAAGTATCAAATTAGAACAAGGCTAGGGCATAACAAAGGGTTTTTGAACATAATGACTAGATTTTCAAAAATTTGAACTAAGGGCTTATACCAAAGGCATGGAAAACATTGTAGAGACCAGGGGGAAAATGCTACAACCATGAAATTTTTTGCATGTGCTAATAATGCCTACTAAGATTATGAAGTCTTTAGGTTTGAAAGTGGATACACCCCATGGAAGATGTCAAGCAGTGGATTCAAGAGAAGTACCAGTTGTTGGTACTATTAAGGCTTTGCCTTACAGATTGGCTGCATACCCCAACAAACAATTGACCATGAGTGTTTTGGTAGTAGGTATTCCTCCCCAGTATGGAATGTTGTTATCAAGAAAATGGAGTGCCTCTATGGGAGGTAGCATACAGTGTGACTTATCATTTGCCACTTTTAATTTTGAAGGATAGTATATCAAAGTCACTAGGGAGTCCAAGACCCCTCATATGATTGAAGAAGAAGAGCAGGACAACATGAATTGTTTCCTTGATACTGATATTAATGCCTTCAAGGTCCAAGATAAGGAACAAAGGAAGGTGTTGAGCCTCCCCACAAATCAGAAAGCCAAGAGGGGTGGATTGACCTTGATAATTTTTGGACCATGTATTTTGATGGAGTAAATAGCAAAGAAGGATCTGGAGCTAGAATATTGCTCATATCTCCAAATGGTAAAACTTTCAAGTTCTCATTTACTTTGTTGTTTTCATGCAAAAATAATGTTGCAGAGTATGAGGCTCTATTAATTGGTCTAACATTAGCATCAAGGCATGGCATAAAGTGTTTGAGAGTTATAGGTGACTCTGAGTTTGTCATATCCCAAATTAGATCAAAGTATGCCTCAAAAAATTAGAATTTGAAGCAATATACGAATGCGGTATGGGATGAGATTGAAAGATTTAGTGCTTTTAATATTTTTTGGATGGAAAGAAGTCAGAATAGGATGGCAGATTTGTTGGCTAATATAGCCCTTAGACCAGAAGATGTTACATTTGCAGATGTTTCTAATATAGAGGTACAAGCCAAACCCTCCATTCCTCACAATCTAGATAACTGGCAAGTTTTTTCTGATGACCAAGATATATTAAGGTTTCTCCATTGTGAATCTCACTTTGGTGATAAAGAAATAGATTTCAGTGCTTATGTTAATACAGTGAATGGAAAAGATGTCATTTTTGGGAAAGAGGTTTTGCAATTAAAATCAAACAAGGTTCCTAAAGGACTAGTTGCTCTTGAAAGGGCATTTGACAACAAAGACAAGGCCTTCTCAGCTAGTACTGATAAAATCAATGAGCTTGAAGAGATAAAATTGGGCACATGGATAGCTCCCAAGAAAGTTTATATAGGCAGGTCTCTTTCTCCAAGAACTAGAAAAAATCTGATTGACCTTCTCAAAAAATTTAGGCATGTTTTTGCCTGGTCTTATGAAGACCTTAAAGGTTATAGGGAAGACCTTTTCCAACATGAGGTTCCACTCAAAGAAGGCACAAAACCTTTCAAACAAAATTTGAGACCTATTAACCCTACCTTGGCACCCAAAATGCAGAGTGAACTCAAGAAGATGATAGATGCTAGAATAATCAAACCCATTAGGCATTCCACTTGGGTTTCAAATTTGGTGCCTCTCAAAAAAAAGAATGGTGATATCAGAATATGTGTAGATTTTAGGAATCTTAACATAAATTCTTTGAAAGATAACTATGGATTACCCAATATCAAGAACATGTTACAAAAGGTTACTGGATTAGAATTGATGTCCATGATGGATGGCTTTTCTGGTTATAATCAGGTTATGGTCAAAGATACAGAATAGTTTAAAACTGCATTTACAACTCCATGGGGAACATATGTTTATGTAAGAATGTCATTTGGGTTGACTAATGTAGGTGCCACTTTTTAGAGGGCTATGGATGTAGCCTTTGCAGATTTCATTGATAGATTTATGGTGGTATATCAGGATGACTTGACAATTTTCTCAGCTAAAGAAGAACAACATTGTCAACATCTTGAGAAGATTTTTATCAGAGCATTAGAGTATGGGGTGTCTTTGAACCCAAAGAAATGTGCCGTTGGTGTGACTGAAGGAAAACTTTTGGGGCATATTGTTTCAAAGGATGGTGTAAGGATAGATCCTGAAAGAGTGGAGTCTATTGACAAACTAACCTTACCAAAAATTATCAAGGGAATTCAGTCCTTTTTAGGACAGGTCAACTTTTTAAGAAGGTTTATTACCAACTTTGCAAAAATTAGTATTCCCATATCAAGAATGTTAAAGAAAGGAGCAAAGGTTGAATGGAATACTAAAGTAGTTCAAGACTTCAATGACATTAAGAGGGCCATTAAGCATGCCCTGGTCTTGAAGACACCATATTATAGCAAGCCAATGGAAATTTTCTCTTTTGCATCTTCTCATACTATTGCTACAATACTATTACAAAAGAATGCTGAAGGTTTTGAACAGCCTATTTCCTTTTTCAGCAAGACTTTACAAGTAGCAGAATTAAATTATGATATCATTGAGAAACAAGCTTATGCCTTAGTCAAGGCCATTAAAACATTTAGGTTTTATTTGGTAGGGGCCACAGTGGTTGCCTATGTTGCAAGTGCTGTAGTCAAGGACATTTTGGTCCAACAAGAGGTTTCAGGAAGAAGATGTAGGTGGATTAATAGAATTCAAGAATTTAACATTGATATCCACATTACAAAGTTGGTTAGAGGTTTAGGCCTAGCAAAGTTGATCGCCCAAACTAATTTAAATGCAAACCAGATCAATATGCTAGGAGAGGATCAAAGACCTTACGTGTGTAACATGGACTGCTATGAATGGTATAAAGATATTGTCAAATATTTACAAAGGATGGTCTTGCCCCCTGATTTGGATGACAACAAGAGAAGAACCATTAAACTCCACTCTTTGGGATATGCAATTATAAATGGTGGACTTTGGTGGAAGAGTAATGAAGGTGTTTTGCTTAAATGTGTAGATCAGGAGAAGGCCAAGGTTTTGATGCATGACATGCATAGTGGAATTTGTGGAGGACATTACATGGATAAGACTACAACCCACAAGATCATCAGGATAGATTTTTGGTGGCCTTCACTTTTCAAGGATATGCATCAGTTTGTCAAGAAGTGTGATCCTTGCCAAAGGTTTGCAGGAAAACTAAAATTCAGTGAAAATTTGCCTCTCAGACCTGTTTCTGTTCAAGCCCCTTTCCAGAAGTGGGGTATGGATTTCATTGGTGAAATCCCTAATAAGTTGAGTGGTGGACATTCTTACATCTTAGTGGCAATAGATTATTTCACTAAGTGGGTTGAGGCAATCCCTACAAGAAGAGCAACTAGCAAAGTAGTAATAGATTTTATGATGCAGAATATCTTGACAAGGTTTGGTTGCCCAGAAACTATGGTGGTTGATAATGCATTATGTTTTAGGTCGGAGGAGTTTGCTGAATTTTGTACACATAATGGTATTAAAATTTCATATTCTTCTACTTATCATCCACAAGGCAATGGCTAGGCAAAATCTAGCAATAAAAGTTTAATCAAGATTTTGAAAAGAGTCCTGGACAAAAACAAGAAGGCCTAGGATTCCAAGTTATTACAAGCCCTGTGGGCTGATAGGGTTACAATGAAGAAAGCAATAGGATGTGCCCCTTTTGACTTAGTGTATGGAATATATGCAAGATTGCCCCAAAATAACTTATTGCAGATGTATCAGTTCATTCAAAAATATGATGAAGATGTAGAAGAAGATATGACAGTTAGAATGAATGACCTGATTCAACTCAATGAGGTAAGAAATGATGCACATATCAAGAATGAGAATTTGCAAGCCTAGTGCAAAGTCATGTATGATAGAAGGACTACTCAAAGAAATTTTGCAGAGGGAGACATGGTATTAATGTGGAATGTAAGAATGCAAGATAGAGGAAAACATGGGAAATTTGATCCCATCTAGTTAGGCCCATATATCATTGAAGAAAAATGGGGAGCAGGTTCTTACATTCTGAGAAATTTGATAGGAGAGCTCTTGGAGCTACCTGTCCATAGTCAATTTTTGAAGTTCTATTTCTCCTAAAGGTTTTGGCAGTTTCTATACAGGTTTTGTTTAAGTTTTTGTGTACAGTTTCCTATTTTTTGTTCAAAATTTTGGTTCTGGTCTGTTGTACCAGGAGATTCTAGTTTCTCATTGTATCTATAGGAGATACATGTCCCCGACCATGAGCCACTATTAGCACAAGTGAAAAATTACATGGCTTTAACATTTTATTGGGCCTCTACAATTATTTTTCCCATTTCCCTACTAAACCCTAGGCAAAATTTCAAAATTCTAACCGTTGGGAAAGAAAACCCTAGTGTGCCCTAGTCTTATTCTATTTTTGCGTTACTTTATGGGGCCACTTAAAAATCTCATAAAAGCATTTGCATTAAATTTTTATTACCCCGTGGAGGTTTCAACTTTAATTTTTCTTAAGTTTTCTTTCCCCCTGGTGGCCTTCATTTTCCTAAGTCTCCAAGCGCCCAGCTTTATTTTTTCCTAAGTTCAGCAGCAGTAATTTTTCCTAAGTCTCAATGTTTAATATTTCCTAAAGTTTCTGGCCTTTATCCTTTCCTGTGCCTGACTCTCTAACACCATCTCGATCCAATGATAGGCGTAAGATCTTATGGAGTGTGTCAGAGGGTTGTGAAGTTACGGCAGCCATTGATTCTCTTTCACGACAAAGGCTTTTCAATGTAATGGGTCCACATGCTAGGTATGCTTAGTCAACACTTTCTCATTGGTCCACGTATTAATGACTCAGAATATTGTTAGTAGGGCCAATGATTTCAGAGGTATAGTGGTTCTGATAGTGGCAGAGCACCAACGGCCAGTGTATGATCTTAAGGGTTATTTCTGACACATGAAGCTATAAGACTAGCCGTTGATTCTTTTCTATGTCAAAGGTTTGTCAGAACATGGGTAAGATTATTCATCGACGGTAGGTGTATGTTCTGGTGGAATCTTCATGGCTTATGAGGGCTTAAGCCTGGCCATCGATTATTTTCTGTGTCAGGGGATCTGTCAAAGTAGTATAAAAATGTTGATCCAATGATTGTCGTAAGATCTGATAGAATATGTTAGAGGCTTGCAGCTTTATGACAACCATTGATTTTGCTTCGTGATGTAATCTTTTCTTTCAGCGGGTCCACTACTAGGTGTGCGTAGTTGGCCATTTCTTATTGGTCCACATGGGAAAATGTCAGGTGTGTTGTCAGGCAGGCCTAGGGTTATAAAGTGTTTTCTAATTTCTAGTGGCTCAGACAAGTTTTTGGTGGCACCGATAAATTCTTCTGTGTCTGCTTATTCGCAAAGTATTTGGTAGAGTTCTAAATTTTCTAGCAAATTGGCGAATAAGGTTTTCATGCATTCGCCGAATGTAACCCAAGGTTATCAAAACATTCAGTGATTCAAGGAAATGCTTTGTTCGCTGAATTGTTTGACTTGATAGTGGTTAAATAATATATCTAGCAACTTGAAATTTCTTGCAGTCGCGTGTTCGCCAAATTGGCCAAAGGGTTAGGGGTCAATAAAAAATTGTGGGACCATTTTTCCAAGTGTTGCTAAGGTGTGTCAGTTTGATTGGCCATGGATTTCAGGTATCTAGACACCTTAGTGGGCTCGAGAGATTCTAAAGGGATGCGAAGATGGAAGATCTGATGGTCGGCGTATCTTTGCATAGGATCTTTTGAAGCTATGTGATCTTACACCAATCGTTTGATTAGAACCTTATGAGGAGTGGGTCCAAATTGCTATGTGGGGCCTTTTTCCTCACCGATGTGCTCTATTTTCATTGGTTCAAAGGTTTTATGAGGTGGAAAATCATTTTTTAAAAGGTTTTGTTGACTGTTGTGGGATTCTACGAGCCACCTGATCTGCCAGGAATAAGATAGATCAACGGTCACATTTTAAAATTGAGTTGGTTACCTTTTTTATTCAAATTCAAATATCCTGTAGGGTTTTGCTAAGGTTTTTGAACCAGTGAGTCATGTAAAATGATGCGGTGGCCAGGAATTGAATTTTTGAGTACAGATTGCAGTTGGGGAAGGATACAAAAGGCATATATTACTACTAGAATCTATTTTTTGTTCCTATGATGCTGAGACAATTGAATTTTATGGTTGAAAAATTGTAGAAGGGAATTCATTGCAGTTTGACAGTGAGATAGTAAAATCAAATTTGTTGAAAAGAACCGAGGATAGCATTGAAGACAAAAAGCCTATCGACTCAATTACAAAATATCTCATCTATTTCACTGGTGTAGTTATTGTAAACCCTTTAGGGTTGTTGTAAAGTCTTTTAGGTTAATTTTGGTACCCCTAGGATGATGAGTTGCTTGTTGCATCTCTTGGTATAAAGGGATTTTTTATGATCATTCTAAGGGATTGGAGTTTAGGTGTTAAAAAGATAGAAATTTTTGAAACCCTAGCTTTTTAGTCAAGGATTGTAGTTTTTGATATCATTTTATCAAACAATAGAGAATAAGTACAAGTTGTTCTTATCTTGCAAGCTTGTTATTGAGGATACTATATGCACATGGTGAAAGGTTATACTTGATACAAATCTCAGATCTTTTCTCTCCTTTGCTCTATTTTTTGAATCTTTAAATCTTTGCATAAGGTTTATATGAATGTATTGAGGCTTTGAGTTCCAACCTAGAGTTAGATTAAATATTTCTCAAAGTGGGATATGTGTTCTTGGAGTTTATTTGAAGGATTTTCATAAGAAGGAAAGGGTTGGGATATTTGTGTTTATGTCTAAAGACCAATTTTAGACACCATTGTATTCATCCTTTTCCTTAATATTTTTCCCAATGGATAAGGCACTGGCCTATATTCTCCTATCTTTGTGTTGAGAAGAGTGATTCAAATCTTGTAATCCCAATTCAGTAAATCACTATGAGTCTTTACTTTTATTTACATTTATGTATTGCTCTATCCAGTGATGGAGAGTCAATGAACAATAGGTTGTTGTTTAGTACTTTCTCACTGTATTCATCTGTTGAAAGATCCAATAAAGATATAAGGGGCAGAGTTAGAACTATCAGTCAAAGTTAATACATATTGGATCAGGTGCACCTGCCTTGATTTTGCAAAGCTAGAAGCAGAAGAGGGTAGTCTTATCCCTATAGTTGGTCTAGTTTCTTATAGATTGCCCATATTTGGAGCTAACCATTCCTTAACATCCATCATAAGTATATTGGTGTCTCATGGAGTGTAAAATCCTATCTAGGAACCAACAGTAGGGAAAAATTATCATTTTCTTGAAGACATATAAGATGGTAATGATCACAATGCACAAAAAAAAAATAGTGAATGGCACTACTAAAAGACAGTCACAGAAGAAAAAGAATGAATGACAATGATATGTGATTCAACAAATTTAGTTCCTATGAATATGATAAATGGTGTGAAGAACTAAGCATATATATTTTTCAAGGTTTTATTGTCACAAGAACCTAAGAATAGTTGTTGTGTAACCATTATTGAGGATAGGAGAATGATTGTCAGTTGGATAGGGTTTTAAACAAAACAAATTATTTGAGGGTCCAAGCTACATTATACTATGAATTAACTTGTCAAAGATGCACTATTGTCCAATGTCAAGACAAAAGATTCAACTTGATCATAAACAATTTGTTAGAATAATTGAGAGGGTGAATTAGTTATCCACTATCCCAAATACAAAATGTATATCCAAAAACAATTTAAACAAACTTCTGTAGCTCGGTAACATATAATAGTAAACTATCGGTGCTTTTACCAATTACTAGTCAATAACATATAGTAACTACTGATCAAATCCAATATGCAATATGTAAAGTATTATAATGAACAATCACCACAATAAACACATAACACAAGATATTTTATGTGGAAACCCTGTAAAGGGAAAAACCACTTAGGACCGGGAACCCAAAAATTGTTCACTCTTCTGAAGTGAGGTCGGTGAAGACCCAACCCTGTTAAAGGTTACAAAACACACTATAAGGTGTGACCTTGTTAGAGGATTTAACACTAACCATTATCGTCCAACCAACATTCACTATGGGGTTGAGAGGAAAACAAATGTGCATTCTATGAATGACATTACAAGACTTTCAAGTCTACTTGGTTAAGAGAATTATCTGATTAAAATGGTTAAATTGTAACAGTAGGTGATCTGATTACAATACAACTTGATTTGTAGATGTATAGATCTATATTATGCTCATTCAAATCTCTAATCAATATATCAATTATGTTTCAACAATATTCAGTAACTTACTATCTCTCAGTTATAGCTTTCTAATGCTCGGTAATCTCTGCAATTCGGTTCTCCTTAACCAGTTTGATTAGGCATGCATGAAGCTTGTTCATGCTATATCTCTAAAGTATCATTTCCTCCATCATAAGTTTCATAATGAAACCCTAGTTTCTTAAATAGACAAGTAAACCATTTTATTTTCGTCCAACATATTTTTCCACTTAATCTCTATTGTTGGTTTTGCTGCTTAAACCTTTCTTGAATGATGTGTCAGTAACACGTTTCAAATCTATCCTTTAGATCTTCCTTGAATTTTGCTAGTCGTTGATCTCATAAAAAACTTTATCTTTCACTCCGTGATCATACACTTTATAGCTCATCAACTTCTATCGGCTAAACAAATCATTCTGTTGTTTTGTTCATACTCTGGTTAACAAAGAAATGCATCGGTAAACACAAGCTCATTTTATACTATGCTTGGTATACACTACACTGCTCGGTGTCTACTGGAATGCTTCATTAACTGACAACATTGCTTTGTAACATTTTGCTCCCAACTCCATAACAGATTAATACAACATAATCAAGTCAACCATATGAAGTCATAGACTCATCAATAAGTTATCAAAGGTATTCCTTATCCTCATCTATCATATCCATCTTCCTCAATGTAGATATCTTGGTTCTTCATCTTTCTCTTTTCTTCTACAGATGTGTTAGATGTTTGCAACTCCATGAAAAGTATTGTCAAAGCTAGTTGACATCAATGACAACCTAAAACTGATTCAATTATTTTGCATAACAGTTCAGTGCTCGGTGATGTCTAATCACTTGAAGTTCTTCAATCAGGTTCTCAATCAGTTGTAGTTCATCATCATTATGACTTTAACTATGGATTTGTCTTGTGTTGGGATATAGCTTTTCCTAATCCTGATGTTGCAACAAAAAGTGTGATGTGAAAATTTCACACAGCTAAATCCAGAAACACTTATGGTCACTAATATCCTATTGTGAATGCTTTCAAAACATGAAACAAGATTTAGCTATGATAGCAGCTAAAACATCTGATATGTATTATTGCAAGATATACATTAGTAAGTTGCTCTATGATGGAGGTTAAATAATTTGCATCAATCTAAGATTTTGGGATCTCTATACAAGGTTTCTTTGTTCGATAACATTGCACTCATGGATAGATGACCTCTATACCTATTGGCCTTCCCTGACTAAAACATGTAAAATTCAAAGAAGAATGTTGTAAACTTTGGTATGTCAGAAGGCTCGAAAATTTGATTATCTATTCTTTCCTTGTCAATGATCATATAGCTACTTAGCTTTGAATAGAATGCTTGAAAGAATAATATACATCATGTGAAAGGGAAACCAAAAATCATCTGGTGACATTTTCAGGATACTGGTTAAGAAGAAGAGCTTTCCAGATGTTCTTCAAAGTGGTATGTTCAGTAACAAGAATACCACTTTCTAAAAACTGTCATTTTAATGAACTATTCCTTTGATTGAAAAAAATGAAGGTTTCACAAAGATATTTTAGCTTCAACCTTGCAGCATTGGCTTGGATTGGATTTCTCTGCAAATCCAATGCTTCAAGAATAGATTATAATTAATGCATGTCAATGAGATTCCTACTTCCGAAAAGCAATACAAGTGTCCTTCTTTGGTTTCTGATTCACACGAGATATTGAACAGCATTTTTCTCTAAGTGTCACTTGTACTGGATAGCAGGTTCACCCTATTTCAACTGTGTTTTCAAGAAGGTTGTCCACATCTGGAACTAATGTTACTCACTTATTTATATCACCTAAAAAACAACACTATTTGGTAACTGAATTGATCGCAGCAACATCCTGAGCAAAAATGCACTCAGATCTAGGCACAGTCTGAAGCAATTTTGTGATAAAAAAGTCACGACAGGGAATCAGATATGCGCATGAAGAAGAATATTATGTTCATTGCAAATATAACATGCACAAAACAAATTCAAACCCTTGAATACAGAAAAAGAAGCATGGAAACAGTTACAACTTACATCCAAGAGTATGTCACGAAGCTTCATTTTTACTGCACCACTCTCATATACAAGCAGTTTCCCCATGAATCCCGCTAGCAGCCTTTCAAGGATAAAACTTTCTTCATTACTAGTACTTGAAGCACCAGAGCTGCTAGCTAACTTATCATTTGACCGGCTAACATCTTTACCATTTGCACCAGTACTAGTTTCAGTAGCATTTTCGGCCTTGACAACTGGTAACCTGCCTAATGGAAGTGAACGTAGAAGCTAGAAAAAGAAAATTTTGTCATCAGTGCTCTCATTCTGCAAGAAAATAATGTTAACACTTGAATGGTTTCAGAAGTACAAGAAGAATAAATTGCAGATAGAAATCTGCAGTTTAAGTTTGCGTATTCGCAAAAATAATTAATCCCAAGTAACAAACCCATAAGTCAAGCTCTTCTACCGGGACTATGGTATCCTTGTCAAATGTGTTAGTTGATCCTTCTCCAAATTCGTCTTCATCTAGCATCTCTGTAAATAATATACACAAATTAACCATTAATACAACTACAACTATAACATCTCCATCAAAGAATTGTTGTTTTTTATGCGCTTAAGGATTACTGTAAAGAACATTGAAAAAGGACACTACCAGATTTACCAGAGTATGGCTTTCTCAAAGGAAGAGAAATAGGATAGTATGTAGAATAATCCTGCAGGACATCAGGTTGTCAAACTAGCCATCAGAATATTGAAAGATCACTCTGTAAATGTTCCAGCATAAATTTTGAGGAATTCAAAGAATAACTATAGTAAGTTCACACATAATAGAAGCTTACCATGGGTTCATCATATTGCTTTGATCATTTTCCATTTTTGTCATCTATAAGCATTCCTTCATAGGCATCATCTGACCAGAAATGTTATGCAAACAAATCCATAGAATGAACAAATAAAAAGATCACATCTTTAGAAATAAAAAAGAAACTTTCATTTACACTTTGAGGCAGCTCTAACATGATAGAAAAGAAATTTCTAACTTGTATTATTTTTCAGAGGCACAATAATTTTGAAATATTGTCATCCATTTATACCATCGATTGATGGCTTTATCTCCAGTCCCCGAAAGCTTCCTGCAGCACCTCCACCTCCTCCCCTGGAAAAGCCTGGTATTGGTCTTCCAAAGGAACCACTTGATCCATACCTAAATGCAACTCGTACAGGTGCAACTGGTACACATTAATAACTTCAATCATTACTCAAATTTAAAATACAACATAGCAATTTGACATAATCTAAGATTGTCCCAATAAGTTATTGTGTTATAAAGTATAAACTATAAGTATCAAATATAGAAAAATACTAAAATAGTATAAGTCCCAAGCACAATCAACCTAGCAAAACCAAATATTTGGAAAAATTAACATATTAGATAACAATTGCAACAATTTGCTTTTAAATAATAGTAAAATGGTCATGCTTAGTCTTTAGTCAAACATGGCACTAACATAGTAGATATAAAAAATAGTTTATTTAATATGTAAACAATAGTGAGTTCAATGACATGAATGGTACCAAAAAGCTAGTGGCATTCAAGGATCAAATATAGTGAACCTTGAAGGTTATAAGATGTGATTCTATAACAACAAAATAGTGATTCAATGTCATGATATACAAGGATCACCTTGAGATTGTGAACAAGACCCACAGTATACCATAGAGTAGTCATGAACAAATCCATGCATATGAAAAAAGAGCAGACTTGTGAATATAAAACATCAAATTTTGTGGTGAAAGGATGAATTAAAGTTGCTGTAGAAGCATCTTTCATAGAGGAACCACGTGTTATTTGAGGAAACATCAAGTTGGAAGAACAAAGACAACACTAATCGATGTGTCAAGGATAACTTTTTGGGATAAACAGTGACATTCAATGTACAAGGAGCATATACATCATTGCCTTGAGGCATAACGATCAAGCTATTGATTTTAGGAATAGAGGAACATCTAGTCTTCTTGGAAAGCACCAATCTTCATTCAATAAATCTGATATTCATAAGAATATACTAATAAACCTTATAAATAATTGTCATCAAAATCAAAGACACTCTTGCTATGAGCAATGAAAAGGATGGATGAAGTAGCAGTCTTATGAAGCTGATGAGAAAGACAATGACGTTCAAAATAACCAAATGAGGGTAAAGGACCTTCATGCTAGACATTGTATACATTAATGGAGCAGGGCCTCAAAACTTTTGGATAGTCTATCATGGAGATCTGGAAGTGGAAAGAGGTGTAAGATGGGGTTGATTCAAATGTCAAAAGGAAGAAGTAAGGTGAAGAGACATGGAGATGTGAAGGGTACAAATCACTGTCATAGTGAATGAGAAGGGGCAGCAGCCTAATAAATCCAAGGACATGGCATTGATGTCATTTTAAAGGCTTCATTCATGGAGACAAAAGATAAATCAGGGCTAGAGATAATGATTCTAACAATCAGAGTGACCAGGTCTGCTTGCTGAGAAGTATTAATGAGTAGCCACTTAAAATTTCCAAAAGCAAGTCTTAGGAACAATAGATATGGAAAGATATAGCACTGCCACTTACAAGTAACAAAACCATTGTGGACAATCTCACTGAGGGATCCAAGTTGTTCAAATTCCCAAGGCACAGTTCATGGTGATATCAAAAGCAAGATGAAGGGTAAAGAGTGGACTCAAGAGTTCCTTATATTGATACCTCTATACCTTTCCATATATATATATATATTGATAATCTATTTTCTATATATCTACTATGTGGAGCCTTCTAAGATTGCTATTTTGTCTTGAGGCAAGCTTGGTAAGAAATTACTGAACCTTTTCTAATATGATAATTTATAATACTAATCACTTTTGGTAATGTGTTGGGTTTTGCCTATTTGCAATTTTATGCTAATTGGTCTTTTTACATTGACTCCTTGTGCTCATTTATATAGATGCATAAGTTATTTTGGTTCTGTTACAAGCCCTCATAAATTCAATGAATTGGTGCTAGATTTGTCCTTGGTATTTTGCATGTCAACATTCTGGATGAGATTATTCAAGTTTGTTCTCTCAAGTAATCTTGGGATGTTGGGAGCCAAGACAAGGTAGTCTTGCTTTGAGAGATTCTTTAAATATTCATAATTGAATATCATTTCAAAATAAAATTCCTTGATTAGAGGCTGACCTTAATTTCTCAAGCATACCCAAGTAACAAACTGCCATTTTAGTGACAGTTTTTATAGACCCTTATTCTGTCACACATAAATTTTTAACCAGATATTAATGTCAAAATCACTCCAGTCATAAGGTGTGCAATTAGGTTTGTGAAGACATATTAAAATGTTAAGAGAATCCAATCGTTAAAATTTGTTTTATGGTCTCTGTACCAAGACCTATTTCAAATTGACTTTCAAGATTACTTTTCAAACTTTAACTTCATAACCCAATTTAAATCCCATAATCTATCTATCTCCAACAATCCACTAATATGTTTAGGAATTCAAATTAGATTCTAAAAGAATCGATGCCATTAAAATTTGGAACTTAAATTGAAACAATATTTAAACTTAAATTAAAAGTTGGTACTACTACTCGATATTGTTTTTTTGAGTAAAGTTCTTGCTTTATGAGATTTTTAAATAAGAACCCTAAGTAGTTATGATTGATCAAATAGGTTCATAATTCAATGCATTCTAGCAAAAATTGATAGCATTCTTAGAGAACAAAGATTGAAGTTTCTCATATCTTTGGTAGTATAGAGTTGTTACCAAAGGTGTCATTTTTTTGCTCTCTAAAATGAAATTATGTGTGAGCTATGTGTGCATTAAGAGAAAATATATCTCTAGGGTTGATTTTTAAACCTTTTATTAACAAAAAAATTGTATTTTTTGCCTGTTGTTTTGACTTTATGTAATAAACAAAAATTCATGGTCCATAAGAGGTTGCAAATTAGGCAGTGTTATTGGTACAATAGTATTGCCTAGTTTGCAACCTCTTATAGACCCTGAATTTCTATTACTCTCTACTATTTGTAGTATCATTTAGCTATGCTTACTGGGATCTGAATGTGTGAACTGAAGTCAAATAGAAGTTGGACTTCTTTCTGATAAATGTAATGAAAGGTTTATGTTTTACTTACAGTTACTTCAGATCACGCGAGGCATAGAAACATAGGATAGAAGTTAAATCTAGATAAGGAAAAAAAATATCTTCTACTTTGACTTGGTTTTGACTGGTTTTTTGAAAAGCTGGGCAACACAGGTGAGACATACATGGCCCAGGTGGCAAGTCCATTTAAACATGGGTACCAACATGCTTTTACCATTCCTTTGATCATGGACTTCACCTTCTTCTAGATGGAGTTATTACATGCCAATATAAAATTGTTAACTTAGCCTACAATCACCCCAGTGATGCCATTGGCTATAGGCAACCCAATGATGTCAAGTTTCTAATCAATTAAAAAAGTGCAAATGGCTAGGTAGAATGTTCCTATGAAACAAATGTATGAATAACTTGAGTACAACATGTCAAATTTTCATTTTCACTCACATAGATTTCTTTAATTCTAATGTTGCATAACCGAATATGCAATTGTTCTCATCTCTTCAACTACAAGAACAAGGCGAAGCTAGCCAATATACTTATAGAAAAATTAAGGTGTCTATTTTGTATGACTATGCAGATATTAGGTTACATGCAACTGCATGTACTGCCACCATGGTAGATAAACTATCTGGGGAAATAAAGTAGTTTAATGAACAAAAAGGTTATGCATTTAGTGCACTTGATGGAGGTAGGAAAGTTCTATTTGTTCACCAGTAGTTGCTTCACGTTGAAGACTTATGTTGCTTAAAGGAAGGCATGTGTATAAACTTTTTTGCTGAGCTCTATAGAGATAGCCATCCAAAGGTAGTTGATGCTCAAAGTTTCAATGTTAGTAGCAGTTTTAGTAGTGGGGATGCTTCTAATTTTCTCCACCCTTGTGTATCATTATCCTACTTCCCTTACCTTGTTTGCAGATGCCCTTCCTCCCCCCTGTAATCCCAATTGCCACTTGCATCCCTTTTCATGTTTTATTGCCCATCTACACTCTTCCATTTCAATGAGTTGGGTCTCATTGCTTTTCATTTGTCCTCTATGATGATTGATTCCTTTTTCAAATTGATTCCCTTGCTATAAATATTATTTAAAAATCAAGATTGATCCCTACTTTGGGGCTTAGGTTGGATGTTTTATAACAAGAAGAATACCGAACTAAGCATGGTTTAATTTGCAGATTTTAAAAAATTTGGTTGTCCCTTGTGGATATCCATTACTGGGTTTTGAGATCTTGTAAACCTTTGGTTGGATTACTGTCTCAAACAAGAAGACTTATTTTGTAAGAAGACCTCCTGCCACATGGTAATTAGCTCCCACAAGAAGAAAGTAGAGTTGGAAAATCCTCAGTCATGGCTCGTTAGTTAGTAGTGGATTTCCTACTGGCTGTTGTTTTAGTGAAGCTTGTCCTCGACATTTATGCTTTAAGTTACTTTACTTGAATTGTTGCAATTCTCTATAGTAAATTATCTATTTTCATGTTGTAATTATGACCATGTTTGGTCATCTTTAATAAGGGTAAGGACCTCAATAGACCCCTCAATCTGAATTAAGAAAAATGTCATATGTTGACACTTGATGGAAAACTCACATATGTTGAGATCCTAAGTAAACTTCATATGTCTAGCCACAAAGTACAACATGCTTTAAAAATTAGTAAAATTCTTCAAGGAAAGTTCACTAATGGTTTGTTGATTATATTAAAATAGTAATAAGACATGTTGGTTAGTTATTAATGAACATTTGTAGTGTCTTTGAAATCCAAAAATACTTGCCAAGAAATTAATAACTTTGAACACAATTTAAAAGGTAAGTAGGTTCTTGTAAGTCAATTTCATCATTTGCTTCAGTTTATGTATAGGTACTGTGCTAGTGGCTCCTCCATAGGTTAGTAATTTTGTTATTTTTAGATGAGCAAGAAGGGGGCTGGTACTTGATAGGCCACTCTTTTGTATCAATTTACAAGTCTTCATCTGGATCAGCTTCCTATTGATCTGGATGAGATGATTCACAATACACATCTTTCACTCATGTACATTGTCTTTTGAATGCTTTGGGTTGTCCTCTTCTGACAAGAGTGCTAATTTTACTTATTAGAAATCTTAAAAATAGTTAGCTAATTTGACATTGTGCAACATTCTTGAATTCAAATTGTTATTTTGATAATTTTATGTTTGAATTCTAATTTCAAAATTGATTTACCTTAATGCACATATTTTGGATTTTCTAAGTATTTTAAATATTTATTGAAGTGTACAAAATTTATAGTTTTTTTCTTTTCTTTTGTGTACTTTCAGGGTGGAATTAGCACTAGGTACAAGATATAGATTACAAAGAAAGGGATTGATGATTATACCTATAAAGAAGATTGAATTGCACTCTTTAGGGTGCAAGGAACTGATCTATATTATATGCATGCACTTCAAGTTGAACAAGTAAGATATCATTACAATTCAAGTTGAGGTATAACATATATGTTGTATTAGTACAAGTAGTGTGTCTAAACAATGTTGTACTTGCAACTGATGGGCACTCATCGATGTCTCTTTAGTATGTTGAACATGGTTAAACCTAACCAAATAGTTGGCATAAAAGAGATGTGAGACAAATTTAGCATTTTATGATTGATGTATTAGATAGAAGTGCAATAGATTGGTAGGTTATCAGGAGTGTGGACTTTTGAAGAAGTAAATCTTTTGATAGGTTAATTAGGAGTGGAAATTTAGAAGGTATGATCATTGGTACATACTTGATCTCTATTTAATGTGGCTATTTTCCCCTAAAGATAGATGATTGTCACTATAATAAGGGGAACGGGCCACATGTAATGGATTTTCCAATGACATCATTCACTTCGTCCTTATATTTCACATTGAATAACTTCACCATTAAGTTTAAAGTATCACTAGTCATCCTCCCCTTAGGATTTTCTACCCTTGAACTATAGATGGAAAAATTTGAAATCATGTTTAATTGAAAGTACTATTATACATGGTATAATTATTCTTTAAAGGGTACTAGCTTAATGGAAGAGCACCTATTTTACAAGTAGGAGGATGGTAGTTTGATTCCATCGTTCCCTAATATGACTAAATAAATGACTAAATATATGACTAAATAAATGACTAAATAAACAACTAAATATATGAATAAATATATGACTAAATAAATGACTAAATCAATGACCAAATCAATGACCAAATAAATGACCAAATAAATGACCAAATCAATGACCAAATAAACAACCAAATAAATGACTAAATCAATGACCAAATCAATGATCAAATAAACAACCAAATAAATGACTAAATAAATGACCAAATCAATGACTAAAATAGTTTAGTCATAAATTTGGTTGTGAGATAAATGACCGACAATAAACTACTACTGGTCACATGACCAAAATTAGTCATTTATCTACAATTTTTAGTAGTTTATTTAGTCATATATTGTTGTTTTTGTACTAGTGTCAGTCTAGATATGATTCTAAAAGTGCTTGACAATCACTGTATGTAGTGCAATTAGAAGATTACGGAAGCCGATGAACCTCTCTCAGAATATGATTTTGTATATTTGCCTATAGATTTCAAGTATGTTAAAATATCATAGAATCACTTTTCATTAATTTTTCTATTAAGTTACTATATTTTAAAATATTGCGACTAATAACAAGGTTAATTTGGTTATGGTCTCTCTCTCTCTCTCTCTCTCTCATCACTTTTGTGTTTCTTTCATAGGGCACACATGATATAGCACGCTCACTCTATGCAAGACTATGCTTTACACTTTTCTGGTTTTTGCATAGGGCACACATGCTATAGCATGCTCATTCTATGCTAGACTAAAATAAATGGTCTTATATGTTAGAAATCTTGTGAAAGAGGCCCACATTTTTTGTACACTATCTGATTTATGAGTTTTATCCGACAAATATTCACTTTTCATGGTGTTGAAGGTGGAAAAGAAGCATATTCTATCAATTTGCACTACCTTTTTGTTTAAAATTCAACATCGAATTATGAAAGTCAATCATTCTTTACCAAAATTTATCGATTGAGGTAAGTTTTTTTAAATTTTTTACATGTGAAATGTGAATAAAGAGTCTCTTGGTTTATAATTAGTATGATGTAGACTTGTTCGATACATAACTTGATATAATTGTGATAAATTTATATTATAATTTGTCATATTGTAAGAGATTTATATTATAATTTGACTTATTGTAATATATTTATATTATATTTTTAAAATTGTAATCACGTCATATGTAGAAATTATCATCATGCCGAGGAAATGAGCAAAGACTCTAACACGGGAAGAGCATGAAAAAGACAAAGAGAAAAAAGAAAGAAAGAATGAGACAGCTTCGTGAACACAAAAATTTTCATGCCATAGAAGAAGATTTTTCTTTGGATGGGGAACATGAAACATCAATACAAAGCAAGAGAGAATTAGAATTGGAAATAAAAAGACAACAAATGAGAAACTTGTGTGCAACAAGAAAATTGAATTATGAAGATGCGGGCACATCCTCTATGAGTTCTTAAGTTGAAGAGACATCATCATCCAATGTTAGAGGTACACCATTGTATCATGTTGAAGGCACACCATTGTCTAATTCCCAAGGTGTGGGAATACCCTTGTATCATGTTCAAGGCACACCATTGTCTACATCCCAAGGTGCATGTACCCCCTTGTATCATGTTGAAGGCACACCATTGTCTACATCCAAAAGTGGGGGCACACAATTGTATCATGTTGAAGGCACACCATTATCTACTTCCCAAGGTGTAGGCATAACAACGTGTCATTTTGAAAGCACTCAAGATGGTACGCAATTCATACATAATGTTTTTGATGCTCCTAGAAAGCCAAAAAAATTGATTGATATTCATACTAACATTTTGCAAGCAATTCCTGACAAGATTCCCAAGTGTTCTTGTCAAAGAAATGCTAATTGTATTTGGAGATAATTTTTTGAGAATTTAAACATGACAGGAAGATGTCAACTATTTGTTTAAATGATGAGAAATTTGAAATTTAGGCCCATCATGAATATTCTTGGGCTAATAACGATGCATGAGTCAAGTGAAAAATATATTGTAAAGAATATAATGACTGCATATGAGAGTGTAGGTTCTACATCATGCTTGAAAGATAGTAATTTCACACGACGTGTATTTACATAAACAATAACAAGAACTCAAATGAAGAAATATCGACTCATTAGAAAGACAAGAAAAACATTGAAAATAAGTAGAAAGTCTCTAATGAGAGCTCTAGGAAGGCGTCAAAGAATGGAAGATCCAAATAGCAATGAGTTCTGAGCATTTTCTGGTAGACTATCGTGAAAAGATAAAGCAATTGTTGAATCTTTGAAATCCTTGATTGAATAATTTTGGAAAAATAATACACGGGTATCTCCTAATCAAAGATATGTTGTAAGAAGGAGGATTGGTATTTGAGTTCGTGTTCCACATCCAAAACATTTTTGGATTCAACTCAGATACAATTCTTTGCAAAATTTGTGCATATGTATCCTCAAATCAAAATTAGTCAGAGATATTTTGAAATGTGTAAGCCTTTTTATGTGAAGATAAATCACACATGCACAAATTTTTGTTGTAGGGTACATGTTGAATTTTCTAACCATTTTGAAGTTTATAGGAATATATGTGTAGATTTGCACTCTAACATGTTTTGCAGGATTGCAACATAAATTTCCCACCTAGATCTTCAAGGGAACTAATATCTACCATTTTATTTGAAAGAGTGGATGGTCAACAATTTTACAAGCTCTCATGCTTGAATGGGAGAGTACGCATGCAATCAGTAATGAAATAGTGGAATTTGGAAAATATAAGACCGTGACATAAAATCTAAAAGATGGAAAAAAAAAAAAAAGATGTGATTAGTAATTGAAAATATTCCAGTGTATCAGTTCATGGATATTTTTCATACAAAAATTATTTATGAGTATGCAAGGCATACACATAGAGCGTGATGGTTGGATATGCAATTCATGTTGTTCAAGGACACATTCTCACTTGGTACCATTGTTTCAGTTGTGGATTTTGTAGAGAAATACACACTACAACCACCAAATGAGGTGCAAGCAAAGTATTACAACTCTCAATAGGTTGCTATATTTGTTCATATAGCATTCATGCATTCACCTGACAATATAGATGAGAACATAAAGATATTGAGTGAGTATCATTTTTATATCATTGATGATCACTCACATTCTATAAAGTTTGTACATGGTTGATTTCAACTATTTTATGGTGATTTGGCTAACAGGAGCATATCATATCATCAACATATCATATGGTCAGATAATTGTGCATCACAATTCAAGAATTCTTGGATGTTTTATTCATTGTGTAGGATGCATAAGATTACTGGAATTCAATATATGTGAAATTTCACAAAGGTCGGTCATGGAAAGGGAGAGCATGATGGTGCAGATGCATGTATTAAAAGAGCCTTAGCATGTGAAGAATTAAAGTACAAAGAGAAAGCAACATTGTCAGATGCAAGATGTATTGTCTAATGGTGTAATGCTACAATGGGTCCATGTAATGAAGGTGAGTCTACAGTTTGTAGATTTTTTTGGTTGATGGATTAAACTAAGATTGTACTATATGAGGATTTTTGTACATTGACAAGATCGAGTGAGCTACACTTTTTTAGAAGTTGGAATATAGGTTCATGGAATATCCACACACGACATATGGCATACTTTTGTTTATCATGTGTAGATGAAGATTGGGATGGGTGGGAGTCAATGAAATGGGTTGATGAATGGTATACACATATTTTGAGTTGACTTTCCTCCTATCATCCCCATGAATCACTACAACTAATATAAATGGAATCATCCATTGACTTTGATTGCTTATCTGATCTAGTAAAATCGGGTAAATTTTCCACATACAAATAATCTCAAATTTAGTACATTATCATATATATTCAATAAACTAATGTCCTCATTATGTTTATATCATTACAAGCCGCATTTTTGTTGTTATTTCACCTGATGATAATGAAGAAGGGACATATTATTATTTGTGTCATTATGTTGAGGAAAAAAATTAAATTGGATCACTCAGTTATTGATGGTGAAGAATTAGAGTACCCTAAGGAGAAGTGGTTGTAACTGGTACATGGCTTAGGTGGTATGCTATGAAGAACCCTAGGTTGTGGTTGTTCAAGGATTAGGAGACACACAGAAAGATTATTCATTATTCAAACCTCACAATTGCATAAAATGTCCACTTGATCAGATATGGGGGAAGACCACATAATAAAACTCTTTGGAAGGTTTGTGAGTTAGACCATGAGGCAATACTCGAGAGAATCAAGGGTAGGGCAGATCCAATTGGTTCATTGGACTAAATGGAGATACAAATATTTTAATGTCAAATCTATTTGAATACATGTGCATATAACATGTATATTTATATAGCAATGTAAAATGGGTGGACTGTAAATTGCTCATGCATTACCCCGTATGTATAATGGGAAGTTTGTAAGATTTAATGACAATGTTTCTTTTCTATTTTTTAGGGCAATATCAGAGGTTTTCTTTTCTCATCTCTTTCCTCCCAGTGCTCTTAATGAGCTGAGTTGTAAAAATATTTTTCATTATTAATAAAAAAACTTTATGATGTTATGCCAATGACTCCCATGCACATAATACTTGGAAGACCATGAAAGAACCTTAAGAGGACTATTCATGATGGTTTCAAAAATAAATATATAGCACAAAAAAGATGGAAAAAAGTACAATCTCAAAATTCCACTATGTTCCTCAGTTGAAATGAGAAACAAGTACACTACTAATTATTTAAACTTTCAGTCATAGCATTAAACCAGCTATGCTAACATATTTGATTGGCTAGATAAAAGCTAGTGGCAACCTTGTTTGGCATGTTGGCTCCTTTTCTTTCCACTTGCAGATTTACAATACTTTTGACAAACTAGTGTCATTAACTCTTCTAAAACAACTCCAAATCATACAAGAAAAAGGGGCCAATTAAGAATGATGAAGAGTATGATCCTCCTACACTTCGAGCCTTAATGCTCAGGCAAGTATACCTATTTATTCACTTCTTGAAAGGAATCAGAAAAGTTATTTTGTATCATTCAACACAATAACTATGCATTAATGTGCTTTCCATGCTAACTTAAAGATATAATCATTTATAAATTTGTTTTGATGATGAAGAAATTACCTATCAAGAACATACCAGTGTCTTATTCTAGGGCATAGAGTCACCTACAACATATATCTACAGAAGATTTAACTCAAATACATGAAAAACCCAAAACAACTGCTTTTCATATTACTCTCACTCTCACACCCAGACATCAAATTATAATAATGGTCATGAATTATTTGAAATCACTTTTAAGAATTTAATCCCTCTCTTGAAAGGAACTCAAAGACAAATTCAGAATCTACTTTGTAGACCATACAATAAATTACTTTGGAAAATTGATGTATAAAAACTTAGACTCATACAAGAAGACATTCACAAATGTGAGAGGGAATCCTTTTGTATTATCATTAAAACTCATCAAATATCAGTACATTGCCAATGGCAAAATGCAAGAACAAAACCTTGGAAACACTCTCTCAATTCAGCTCTGAATTTCACCATCCATGTAACAATGAAAAAGAAGAGAGATATAGGAGAAGAGAGCTAGTTCAAAAAAAACTGATAGATGTCAATCCTCCATGAAATATCTCCATCTTCTCATTAATTTTGATTCTCAAATTGATCCTCTATAAACCTCCTTCATGCCTCCAGTCACTTTTTCCAACTGATTTGATCTTGTTCCTCAACAAGCAATGATCACAATATGCCTTCAAAGTGTTCCCATGAATGCTTCTCTCACCATTTTAAAATAAAAATCATTTCCATACTATAGAGAAGACTACACCAATCCTTTTAAATCTTTCACTTTATCTCATTTTACCGGTTGGTTGCATGGTCACCATGACCCTATCTTTGACATTTGATCTAGAGATTTGGTGACCTCTTCATTCTCCAATTCTCTAAATTCCTTTTCTAACCTTGGTTACATTTGGAGAATGGGTGAATAGCGTATTCTCCAAATCTCCAAATCATATCTTGGACCATGGTTATATCTAGAGAATGGCCGACTAAGCTCATTCTCCAAATCTCTGAATTTTCCTTCACTAACTGCCAAGATCTAGAGAATGTGCAACCAGGCCATTATCCCATTCTCCAAATGCTAACACCTTGACTACAACCATTCAGAGATTGGGCGAGTATCCTATCTCCTAATCTTTGAATGTTACCCTCTTAACTGCTTGGATTTAGAGAATATGCGACCATAGTCATTCTCCTACTCTCTAGATGTTTGGCCCTTGACCATCAGGATCAAGAGAACCAATGACTAAGCATTCTCCAGATCTCTGGATGTGTTCACTATCTGCCGATTGATTTAGAGAACAAGTGACTAGCCGCCACATGTCATATTTCTAGCCAATCATAAGCCAGTTGTCCTACAAAATTATGGAGTCTTTGGCCCACCGGTATGCTTCCCGAGGAAGCCTCACACATGCACACATCTAGAGCCTTCTGCTCTTTCTTCAAAATACCATATGAGCGTTGGGTCATTTAAACACCTGAAATCTCCCAATTCTGGCCAATGTGGGATTAATCTTGTGAAGATTTTTTAAATTTTTCATTAAAATTGTCCTTATGTGCCCAGCTAGCACACATATGGCATGGTCCCACAGGCTCAAGAGGCAACATTGCCTCCTTTCTTCTTCAAGTTACCTCTAGTCTGAGAACTATTGTATTTAAAAATCCATTCGAACTCAAACGGGGTGCATGTGGCATAAACCCACATGCACACCCCTTCACATTTTTGTCTTCCTTTGCTACTTGTGTGTGCGCCCAACTCTTTTCATTTCTTGGCTGTACTTAGCATACGCACCATCTATTAAACATTCATCATACACACCTTCCAATGTGCACATCACATCCTGCTCTTTTACTTTATGTGCTGCTTCCTTCTAAATTCATGCACCCCTCATGTATCTTGGTTTATCTTTGTTTACACTGCCTTCCACTTTATATTGGTTTGTTCTATCCCGTGAGAAAAATGCACCTCCATTACACTTCATGCAGTCTCTGCCAAGCCTCACGCACTCCCCTCCCTCTTGCCTGGTCATGCACCAACCTAATTAGAGGCCTCCTCTGATGCAGTGGAAGCTCACACAAATATGTGCACTAGAAAATGAACTAGTGTGCACCCCTTTAGTTTTCATTTGTTCCTCCTTCAATTCTCATGTACTCTTTCATAGTGTATACAACCTCTTTAATAAGAATTTTGTGTATTTTGGTCCCACGCACCACATAGTCTTGGGTAACTGAGAACCCAACATGGCTCCCATCAAACCTAGATATTATCCTCTTGTTAGAGGATTTATATACCAGCCAAAGAAAAAAAAATCAACTTTCTGTTTACTGGCTTTTGAGTCAGCCAATGAATTGTTGTGAGGCAAAAACCAGTGGGTTACAAGTGTGATTCCAATGATCCCTTCTCTATTTTTTATTAATACTTGTCTCTCTATAGTTTAATAGTAGAGGCATGGAAAAGAAGTAAATTGTGGGTGTCAATATAGCATTCAATAGCTGAATTCCTAGCACTGCAGTCTCCAACTAATTTGGAGCAGCGGCCAGGTGCAAGACTACCAAAGAAAACTAGCATGCACCCCTTTTTAGATTTTGTCTTATGCGATGGTTCCTCAAAAACAAGCTCATGCACACGGTTTGGACTGGCAACCTCATTTAACTAGATTGTAGAATGATCTTCAATATTTCTAGGAATTTTTTAAGCAGTATTTATTCTGATATATTTATTAAACTTTCATCTAGTTGAGATCTCATCATTAATGCTAGTTTGCAAGTCCCAATTCAGGAGCTATGCTATCTTGAATTAAGCTACTAGTAGCACTAGATACTGGTTTAAAATTTCTTCCTCATCTTCTTCCATTGGGAAATCCCTTGATGAGAACAAACCACAGTGCATCAAAAAAATCAACCACACCACCCATTCTTCACATCTCTGCAATACTGTCTAATTACACTAACTGGCCTCTAGAAGTGGGCTGAAAAACTGACTAGAGAACCTCACAAGAATATACCGATAGAGAATTAAGATCATTTCCATCATGTAAGTACACTCACCAAAGGATATTGCTCAAAAATACTTGAGCCAAACAATATTAATGACCGAACATGGCCCTTCACAATATTGTTTTTGTCCACATTGTCAAACTGCACAAGTCACCCTCAGAACTTGCTCTGAAAACTTGCCAACTAAAACCCTCAAGATTTAAAATCTTGGATACTAATTCACTTCCATTAAAATATAATGAATCCACAACATGGTCCCTCAGAAGATCAAAAGGAGAAATACCATTAACACAAAAGTCAGCTTGTTAAAAATATTCTGGACAAATTTAGTGAAATATGCAGAAATCTGATTTAGAATTGGCCCAGGAAAGTTACTAGACGGATTGGTAAAGATCTAAAATTATTAAGGGAGATACACTCCTATGTCTACAATGAAGAACAACTCTCAATTTCACTTGACCTTGAACTGAGTGCAAACTACAAGACACCAAAGTAAGCCATTCAGAAATCTGGACTATGCACACTTAGTGAAACTTAACAATCTGCAAATGGAATGGCTTTGGAAAACTAGATAAATGGGCACATGGGAGGCTAAAAATGGATATGGATACTCTCTTCCATGCCTAAAATATAGTGAAATAACCCCCATGTTATGAAAATCAATTGGGCATTTAATGTAAACTTCTGAAGTGGGCAGCTTAGTGAAATTTTGGAAACACAATGCAGATTTGGGGAGACACCTTCAAATAGCCACTTAGGAATCATATCATAACTAAAAAATAGGACCTCAAACCTATTACATATGTCAAATGATAGGTGATGAACACCCTACCCAAGTGATTCTTCATGAAAAAGAACATGCCCTTTTATCCATGCACTTCAAACTAGGCTTTCCACAATGATTTTCAGGGGCATAAACTTACACTTAGAGAAATTCTTCAAATATGGACTCAAAATCACACCCTAAATTTTTGAGCTCCAACATGGCACATAGATTCACTCGAACACTTTCGACCACTCTGGGCCAAAGTGTCCCTCAAGGTCCCTTCAGCATGAAATCAATGATGTTTATGAGGTCATATCTCTGAGCTTGTATGAGGTATCGTCAAACCGTCAAGAGCTACAAGACCGTGTTGCCGAGGCATACAATAACCTATCTCAATTTTTATACATTCAAGTTCATTTATATTTGGCAACACATTCTTGATTGATGTCAAAACTTGAAGTGTTCCTCAGTTGAAATGAGCAACATTGCATATCTTTTAAACCGTCGGTCGTAGAATCAAATCATCTGCACCAATAGGTCTGATTAGCCGAGTAAACACTAGTGGCAAGCTCATTTGGCACACAGAATCACTCGAACATTTTTTACCAAGGAAAAATTTAAGAAACCCCCTCCCTAGAAAAAGTATTAAATCCTGGCGAATCCTACATTATTTTGGGTAAAAAAAAATAATATTGTAGAAAAAAAAATTTAATTTGGAAAGAAAAAATATTATTTGTACTAGCAAATCTATATGAAAATTCTATAAAATATTGGTGAATCTTTCATTATTGAAGAAAATCATGATGACAAGAACCTATACCTAGAAATCATCATTATGGTAGGAATTCTATTTCGGGCCAAGATTTTAAAGGACGCAAAGATTCCCTTGAAAGTCTCCAGAATAGAGACGTGTCAAATATATTTCAGGCCAAAGTTTTAAATGCCATAAAGTCTCCTTGAAAGTCTTTGAAATAGAGACACATGTCAAATCTATGTACTTAGCTCATACTCTAACTTCAATTTTGACTGCATATTGGCAAATGTGACCATCGATTAAGACAAGCTTAGGAAATTGTAGGTGAAAATATTCAATTTATTATGTGGAAAAATTAATTCATTTGGCAAAGTCATCGCTGAAATAAAAATAATTCCATGTCACTATTGGTGATTTGCCTATGCATGGGACCCAATTTTTATAAAGCACGGGCGACATGGCCACCCCGAAAGTCCAATTTTTTTCACCAAATTTTTGGTCCCCAATGAGTGAAATGCACCAATTGGTGAATATTCACCACTAAAATTATCCTTGTTGTCGACCACTCTGGGTTAAAGTGTCCCTCAAGGTTCCCTTCAACATGAAATTGGCGATCTTTACAACGTCATATCTCTGAGCTCATGTGAGGTAGCATTGAACCATAAGGTGTTGTAGGACCATGTTGCCAAGGCCTACAATAGCCTATCCCGATTTTCATAGATTCAAGTTTGTTTATATTTGGCAAAAAAATCTCGATTGATGTCAAAGCTCGAAGTGTACCTCAGTTGAAATGAGAAACATTGCATATCTTTCAAACCGTCGATCATAGCATCGAACTATTTATGCCAACAACTCTGATTGGCTGGGTAAACGCTAGTGAAAACCTCATTTGGCACACAGAGTCGCTCGAACCCTAGCGACCACTTTGGGCCAAAGTGTCCCTCAAGATTCCCTTCATCATGAAATAAAAAATGTTTATGAGGTCATATCTCAGAGCTCATATGAGGTAGAGTTGAACCGTCAGGTGCTACAGGACCATGCTGTCAAGGACTACAATAACCTATCTTATTTTTTAAGGATTCAAGTTTATTTATATTTGGAAACACATTCATGGTTGATGTCAAAACTAGAAGTGTTCCTTAGTTGAAATTAGTAACATAGCATATCTTTCAAACCATCAGTCGTAGCCTCAAACTATCTTTGCCAATAGCTCTGATTACCTGGGTAAATGCTAGTGGAAACCTCATTTGGCATACAAAGTCACTTGAACACTGCTGACCACTCTGAGCTGAAGTGTCCCTCAAGGTCCCTTCAGCATGAAATCAATGATCTTTACATGGTCATATATCAGAGCTCGTGTAGGATATCATCAAACCATTGGGATCTACATGACCATGTTGTCGAGGCATGTAATAACCTATCTCAGTTTTCTAAGATTCAAGTTTTTTTATATTATGCAAAACATGCTCGGTTGATGTCAAAACTTGAAGTGTTCCTCAGTTGAAAGGAGCAACATTGTGTATCTTTCAAACTGTCATTTTTAACATCAAACCATCTACACCAAAAACTCTAAATTGTAGGGTAAACACTAGTAGCAACATCTTTTGGCACACAAAGTCCCTCGAATGTTGCCGACCACTCCGGGCTAAAGTTTCCCTCAAGGTGCACTCAACATGAAATCAGTGATCATTATGAGGTCATATCTTGGATCTCATGTGAGGTAGCATCAAAACATCAGGAGCTACATGACCATGTTTTTGAGGACTATAATAACATATCTTAGTTTTTAGATATTCAAGTTCGTTTATATTTGGAAACACATTCTCGTTTGATGTAAAAAATCAAAGTGTTTCCTTAGTTTAAATGATAAACATTGTGTATCTTTCAAACCATCGATTGTACCATCAAACTATCTTTGCCAATAGCTCCAATTGGCTGGGTAAAAGCTATTGGCAACCTCATTTGGAACACAGAGTCACTTGAACACTGCGAACCACTCCTGGCTGAAGTGTCCCTCAAAGTACACTTAGCATGAAATCAACAATCTTTATGGGGTCATATCTCAGAGTTCGTGCGAGGTAGAATTAAAAGGTCAAGTGCTACAAGGATGTGTTTCAGAGGCATACAATAACCTATCTTGGTTTTCAGAGATTCAATTTCATTTATATTTGGCAACACTTTCTCGGTTGATGTCAAAAATGTTGGAAATCTATTGGAAAATGATGCTGAGAGGGGGGGGGGGGTGAATTAGATATCACTTATTGATCCATTTTAACATTACTGAAAACTTGCATAGCATTATCACATACTTCATCAATATAATCAAACTAATAAACTAAACATCATTCATGAAAGTAATCATAACATAATAACTTGGTTACCTAGAAACCCTTGAAATGTAAAACTGGGGTGGGGATGACACCCACAAATCTTCACTACTGCAATATAAAATTTGCTTGTTAGGGCTACAAATTTGATCACAAAATATTATCTACCCTGAGGGGTCTGCTTTTTTAAGAGCTTAAAGACTTATAAAATCTACCTTGCAAAAGGATTTTAAGACTTACAACTAAGTAAGCACTCTATCAAGAGATTAAATAAGGTCTATTAAAACCACTCTCTTAAGAGATTTACCATGATACACTTGTTATAATGTTTCAGTACTTGATCCTTTGGTCTGCACTGTATGTTGATTATAGATCTTCTCTTTCAAGTATTGATTTGATCTTATCTATCAAGTTTATCTTTGCTATGTCATTCACTTCTTTACTCTATTTCACTCAGTCGCTGAACTCTATTAGAATACTTCATTGATCTGAATATATTCTCTCTTCTCTTTTCATTCCTCTCATTCCTTTCACATCCACACTTCTCATTAGGGTTCAGATCTTATCTTATATAGAAAACTAAATTCCTCCAAGTTTTGAGATCTATGATCCAGATTAACTCATTTTTCTACTTAACCTTTCCCTAATTCTGATTGGCTCCAAGTGTTGCATAGGGATCAATGATTACAAAATAGAAGCGTGATCACCTCCATGATTTCCTCAACAAACAGTAAACAAAATATGAATGTCGGCCAAAACATTTTACCTAGGTGTTTGTGCCATAACAAACACATATGTTAATTCTGGCTTGCTCAGCATTTGATATCTTTTCCACTTAGCATTCACTATTCTTTATACTCTGGTGCTTAGCATTGTCTTCTTTACATAGCTCACCAAAAACTCACTTAGCTAATACAAAAGTACTCGGTGACCATCGTTTTACTCGGTAGTGACTACTGCTCGGTTAATGTACATTACATGACTTAGCCTATACATGATGACTTAGTCACATTGATGACTGACCAACATTGCCTAGATAATGACTAAGTGTAAGACACTAATAGACAAAAAAATATTACGGATCTACAAAAACTTGAATTGTTCCTCAGTTGAAATGAGAAACATCATGTATCTTTCAAACCATCGATCATAGTATCAAACCACCTGCACCAACAACTCTGATTGGCTTGGTAAATGCTAGTGGTAACCTCATTTGGCACATAAAGTCACTTAAACATTGCCGACCACTCTGGGCCAAAGAGCCCCTCAAGGTTCCCTTCAGTATGAAATTGGTGATATTTAGGAGGGAATATCTCAGAGCTCATATGAGGTAACATCAAATGTTAGGAGCTACCAAACCGTGTTACCATGGCCTACAATAACCTATCTTGATGTTCAGAGATTGAAGCTCATTTATATTTGGAAACACATTCTTGGTTGATGTCAAAACTCAAAGTGTTCCTTACTTGAAATGAGAAACATTGTGTATCTTTCAAACCGTCAGTCATAGCATCAAACCATCTGTGCCAACAGCTTTGATTTGCTGGGTAAACACTAGTGGCAATCTCGTTTGGCACACAAAGTCACTTGAACGATGCCAACCAGTCTGGGCTGAAGTCTCCCTCAATGTTCCCTTCAGCATGAAATCATCGATCTTTATGGGGTTGTATCACAGAGCTCATATGAGGTAGCAACAAAATTTTAGGTGCTACAAGACCATGTTGCCAAGGCCTACATTAACTTATTTCAATTTTTAGGGATTGAAACTCATTTATATTTTGCAACATATTCTCAGTTGATGTCAAAACTTGAAGTGTTCCTTAGTTGAAATGAGAAACATTAGGTATCTTTCAAACCACCAGTCATATCATCAAATTGTCTTCTCTAATAGTTTTGATTGGCTGGGTAAACACTAGTGGCAACCTTGTTTGGGACATAGAGTTTCTCAAACATTGCCGACCACTCCATGCCGAAGTGTCCCTCAAGGTTCCCTTCAACATGAAATCAATGATATTTATGGTGTCATATCTTGGAGCTCATGTGTGGTAGCATCGAATAGTTAGGTACTACAAGATTGTGTTATCAAGGCCTATAATAACCTATCTCAGTTTTTAGGGATTCAAATTTATTTATATTTTGCAACACATTCTCTGTTGATGTCAGAACTTGAAGTGTTTCCCAATTGAATTGAGAAACATTGTGTATCTTTCAAACTATCATTCGTAGCATCAAATCATCTGAGCCATCATTTTTAAGCTATTTATATTCAATTAATAACCCTTTAGAGTGCATTCTATGTGATTGACCTATAGCGGCAATGGGTTTGTGCATTGAACAGAGGATGAATTAGGTGGATCCATCTACTTTCTATGGTTCCTATGGTTTTGGGATGGATCCAAAACTTGTATATTATGTAATTTTCCCATATTATGTATGATTTTAATAAATATGTTGCTTAATTATGAAATTGTGCAAGTTGACACGGTGAAAGATGCATGAAGTAAGGGGCATGGGTATAGAAAGAGGATTTTGGGTAGAATGAGAGGGTGTTTTTCCTTTTGACCATGTTAGGACATGTTGAGGACATGGTGTAGGATCAAAGAGAGTGGATCCCAAAAGAGATTTTTAAGCAATTAGTGAGAAAGTCATAGTTATGGGCATGATTTGGTGAGGGTTTGTGACTTGGGGTATGTACAGAGGGTCCATGGCCTAAAGGATGTTAAAATACTTGGTTTTACTTCATTTCAAGAGACTATACTAAGTGGAAAGGTCAGGGGATACAACCATGATAGGTTTGCTTTGTAAAATAGGGCTATTAGGGATGAAGCCAAATATATATATCCAATAATGTCATACATCAAATATATACAATATAGTTAAACTGGTTTCCTCAAAGCCAAATGGATGTGCAATGTGTAAATTATACAATATATAAAAAATATGTCCACTAATGCCATATAGGCATACAATCTATATCCCTAATCTAGTCATTTCCCGCCATGGGAAGAAAACAAATCCCAAGCTATCTTCGATCTTTGTGTCAATGGAGATGTAGTGGATGTTGTAGTCTTCTAACTGCACTCACTAGTCCTCATATCTAGAATCTTCTGCAACTTGAGTTGATAAAAAAAATTTAATCATCAATAACTAATATGCATCAAAATTGAATTATACAATGACATAAAATAGAATATTCACTTAGCGCCAGGAAATAGTCACTATGTACATCCACCGAAGGTGCATATTGATGATCTAGAGTAATAAGTCCCTACAAGAATGATCAAAATAATAATTAAAATACATACATGAATATCATTATAAAATTCAATAATAACTATTAAAATAATAGTTAAAATTAAATGATCTCTTTCATACATTAGTCAGTGCTTCAGAACTAGCTACTGCTGCAGCTACTCCATGATCCAAAGTATCACGAACAGAAGGAGGAGTCTCTGATGTCAATAGATGAAAATGAAAAAACAAAATTATTATGTAGATATCAATATTACATATATTTTTTACAACCCTACTAATGAATAAATGGTACCTCTGTGAAGGTTCCATTGCATCCTTCAGTGTGCAGTGTTGACGTTGAAGCTCCAACATTAAATGAGTGCACATGTACATGGAAATTTATAAGACAATAATTCATATAAGAATGTACTACTAACATGTTAATTATAATTCATTATTACATATATACCTATAGACTCAATGATGAATTCACAAATCCATGTGAAGGAATGTGATCACTGTAATGATCACTTTGCATCTGAATTTTGATCATAATTTGTCTAGTAATTTAGTTATTAATTCATTTATTAATAATATATAATCAAGTAAATCAAATTAATATGCAAATAAATATACCTCAAGGAAAGTGGCATTATTCCCTTCACTATCTATTGTGAATGTCAATGGTCCACCAATGAACTAATCCACATGCACAATAAGTTATGATACAGTCATTCATATAATTACATAATAATCAAATATATTAATTTAAATTCTTTATTTGATACATATACTTGGATTTGATGACGAAGTGTAGAAGGGTAATGGAGGGTCATTGCCACTACCACTAACACTTTTGATCTGAATTTTGATCATAATCAATAGATACTAAATTAATTAGTTATTCTTTTATAAACAAAATATGATCAAAAAAATTTAATGAACTTGGAAATATTTACATGTATGTCAATGCCAAATGTCACATTTAGAAAATCATCAGTCATCATTCCATGATCATCTTCCTCTCTCACGACAGTACCAAATGTGCATAAGGATCCACCTAACTGAAAAATATGCCCCCACAAAGATTGACCATGGTGACCCTCTATAAAGGATAAAATAGTGTATGGGGTCCTAGAACAATGTTTTGCACATAAAAGAGACCCCAAAGCCAATATTTTACACTTACATGAAATTGTATTGATATAGAAAGTAAATACAAATGACTAATATTGAAATTAAGAAATAAAGGTACTTACCTCCGAAAAAGAATCAGCTAAAAACCCTGTCAGTTGATCTCAAAAACTACTAATTCTCGCTTGCCTAACTCGAAACTGTGAGATCTACAAAACTCAAAAATATTTTCCCAAGATGAGATCAGGTCAAATTTGACCTTTTAAAAGGTCAAGGATGACCTCAGGAAAATGATGGTCGACTTTGAATTTGTTCACGGATCTTGGAAGTTCAGCAAATAGGGTATCCAAATCTACTCTCAGATCCAAAGTTTTGCACCTGTACCTACAAGAAAAAGAGGGTTTTTGGTTATTTGTTTGGGGGGTTTGCCTCAGTCAAACCCCAATTTAGGAATTAACCTTGAAATTGAATTGAAATTGCTGGAGTAAACAAATTAAATGTAACAATTCACCTTGCTATTGAAATCAAAAGATAATGTTATTGAAATCAAAGGGACAAAGGAATCCTCAAGCCCCCAGAGACTCGAGTCTTCATCAACTCCAAGATTGCAATAAGAGAGACATAATTGAAGAATACAGAGAAAAGGAGAGAGAGGAGTGGTTAGCTTGCCCAGTAAGATCTATATATCTCACTGTGAACCAGAAAAGGATAGGATGGCCCACCAAGAAAACACTTGACAGTCACCCCATAATGTTGTGCACCTTCTGACAGCTTTACACATGTATGTAGTTCATCTTCTGATAGCTTTTATAAAGTACTCATGAATCCACCTTCTTGTATCACCATGAAATACAAAATGCCCGTCTCCTCAGGATTTAGCAACTTATGTGCATTGCCTTCAGAGGATTTAGCATATTTGATATTGGAAATGCATGTCCCTTCAAGATTTAGCAAATTATGTGCATTTCCTTCCAAGATTTAGCATGCTGCAAAACAAAAGGTTAGAACAAAAATACATAATATAAAAAGAGGAAGGCCGTATATATGCCCCCCTCCTTAATATGCAAAAACATACTATTTTGACATGTTAAGGAAAGAAAAGAACAAGGATAAAGCCCTCTTCAACATCAAGATAATATCCTTAGACAACACCCAGCCCAAGCCAAGAAGGTCATAGCCCCTATGAGGCCATGGAAGGGACGAATGCAAAGAGATATCATGCAAGAAGTGAAAAAGTAACCCTTGTGAGGGATAGCACATTATTCAGTTTCCAAGGTGAGAGATTTATCCACCATGGAAACCCAATGTCAAACAATGAAATAGGTTGCAATCAAGGATATACATCCTCAATGCAAAAAATGTTCATGTATGATTGGATATCACATAATAGATAGATACTGCTTAACCAAGGAAAGAGGTGAATCCTGAAAAGATAGAAATGAAGGAGATAACATCCTTGCCCCCCAAGTGTAGGAACAAGGATGGAAAGGGACCTATTATATCACTCACAACACTATGCAAGACAACGAACCCTCAAGTATTAGGCTACCATTTCTTACATAATGTGGAGTTCTATAATAGGAACATAAATGTTATTTAGAGAAAATAGGATTAAAATACAACTCATTGTCACATGCTATATAAATAACTTTACTATCAATGAGCTGCCTAATCTTATAATGTAAAGCTTGACATTCATTAGTAGAGTGATCATGAAATCTATGATATAAACAAAAAGGAAGAGTCTTCAAGTGTGGACTATGTTTCTTTTTGCGTTTAGGTCTAGTAATCATCTTAGCATGAAGGAGTTTAGGCAAAAGAACTTCTTGGTCTAATTCCTTCACAGTTTCGTCATGTTTTGAAGAGTTATTTGAGATGTTGTTAACATTGATTTGTTGTCGAGGATTAAATCCCAATCCATAAGAATGCTCATGCCCCCCAGTGTGTAAGGGCATTTGAATTCCTTGTTTATGTTTACCACATCTTTGAGCAATTAATCCTTGTTTAACTAGGAAGTGATAACCAGGACCATAATGAGAGGCCATATCATAAGAAGTCAATGGAACTTCAATAGTCACCATATCATCATTAGTAGGTTTGATAGGTTCATTGTGGGTAGAAGCAGTGAAAAAGTTATTAAAAAGGGGTTTAGAAGTAAAAACTCATTGTTCAAACTCTCTTTTTTTCTTCATAAAATCAAGATCATTAACCTTATATTCTCCAATAAAGGTAGGAGGAAAATCCAAGGTTCCCCAATCATCACTAGGAATAGCATTAGAGGAAGGAGGCTTACTATTAGGAATAGGAGTAGTGTGGGTTTGAATATTAAGACAAGGATTAGGTGCATCATATGCATGAAGTGTATACACCTTGTTGTTATGTATAAACTTGACTTTATGGTGAAGGGTGGAAGGGATAGTCTGCATCTCATGCAACCAAGGTCTACCCAAAAGAAGGTTATAATTGAGAGGTCCCAGCATAACATGAAGAGGAGTATTTAGGATGACCTGTCCTACTTTAATAGGTAAGGAAATGATGCCTAAAGTGTTCTTAGCAATGTTATCAAAGCCATGTATAGGAACATTATCAGGTTGAATAGTTGAAAGATCGACGTTAATCACTTTGAGCATGTCCATGCTACAAATAGTAAGCCTAGATCCATTATCAATCAAGGTCCTATGAATGATAGTTTTATTGATAGTAACAACAACCATAAGAGCATCATATTGATTTTGAACTTCTTTAGAAGGTAGATCCTTTTGAGTAAAGACAATGTCAGGAGGACCCAGGATAGCATGCATGCATTGTAAGAAGTTATTGATGTTCTCTTGATTAGGAGGTGGAGTAGGAAGAGTTGCTAGAGCTTTTTGCAAGGCTTCATAGTAGGTAGGTGAAGTGTGAAGAAGCTCCCATAAAGAAATCTTGGCAGGAGTATTTTGCAATTAGTTTATCAAATTATCCTCCTTGCTAGGAAGATGGGGTGGAGGAGGAAGAATAGGTTGAGAAGGTGGCAAAGAAGTAGAAACCACCGAATTAGGTTGAGGGTTATTCCTTGTACGATATGTGTGACTTATCATATCTTGATCATTGAAAGAATCCATAGGTTTACCTTTAATAATAAGATGAGGACAACCTTTGACAGTTAAAGAGGGTTTAGGATAAACCATATTAGTTGTCTCAACACTACAAATAGATTCACAAGAAGGAAGAAAAGAGGACATCCTAGGAGGAGATGAGGTAAGATCTTGATTCTCCATAGGATCATCACTAAAAGGGAGAGCATTAAGGGAATTCATATCATTCTCCACTAATGCCTCATCACTAGAAGGAATCTCAAATGGAGGTAAAGCATCTATAATATCATCTTCTTTCACTAAAATGTCTGCATAAGGGGAGTGTTTTGTAGAAAAATTCATGTATGAATATTTCATCTATTAATAAATCACCCTTGTGTATCAAATATTCTTCATGAGGAGGGGATAAATCAATTTCTTTATCTAAGGGTTCATTGCAAATAGGAGGATTATAATCCCTACCAATAAAGCACATTGTAGGGTCCCCATAATTCACTAAAGCTTGATCCCTAGAGGGGGAAGAAGGACATCTATTAGGATAATAATTAACATTAATCCTCAACTCATTTCCATAAAGAGAAATGTGATGGAGATATAGATTAAGGTCATCTTCATTCTCTAATATATTCTTATAAGGTAAAGCAACATCACATGCACTAGATGAAGTCTTGCTAGGTGTAATGCCATGCGATGGTAAGGTAAGAGGAGGATGTTGTGTAATCCCAAAAGTGTTGGAAAACATTTGAGACAACATGTGCAACATGATAACAAATAGATCTAGATATATCCAAATGTATTCAAATAAACTTTATAAGCATGAAAAGGAAATCGAACACACAATAGGGCATCTAATTCCACAAAAGAAAGAGGATTCATAAAATGGGTTCACCAAAATGTAATAGATAAAGGTGAACACTTAAGATACAACAAACATAATAGGGCATCTAAATCCACAAAAGAGAGGGGGTAAGTTTGTCGGGTTCACCAAAATGTAAAGTATAAAATAGTGTATGGGGTCCTAGAACAATGTTTTTCCCATAAAAGAGACCCCAAAGCCAATATTTTACACTTACATGAAATTGTATTTATATAGAAAGTAAATACAGATGACTAATACTGAAATTAAGAAATAAAGGTACTTACCTCTAAAAAAGAATCGGCTGCAAACCCTGTCAAATGATCTCAAAAACTACTGATTCTCAAGCAGCTAAACTAAAACTGTCAGGTCTACAAAACCAAGAAATCTTTTTGCCAAGATGAGATAAGATCAACTTTGACCTTTTAAAAGGTCAAGGATGACCTCAGGAAAATGAAGGTCAACTTTGACTTTGTTCATGGATCTCGGAAGTTTAGCGAAAATGGTATCCAAATCTACTCTCAGATCCAAAGTTCTGCACCTGTACCTACAAAAAAAAGAGGGTTTTTGGTTGTTTGTTTGGGGGATTCACCTCAGTCAAACCCCAATTTAGGAATTAACCTTGAAATTCAATTGAAATTGCTGGAGTAAACAAATTAAATGGAACAATTCACCTTGCTTGAGTTGAAACCCTTGTGGAGGATTCGAATCCTTGAATCCACAAGAATGGATGAATGTAGAATCAAATGTAGGATGTCTCCAATCAATTTTCTTTAGATCTTCAACACCAAGCTTGAATGGATTTTGAACTTGGAAGAGGCTTGAATGGAAATGGAGGAATCTTCAACAAGAGAGCTCCATATAGCTTGAATCCTTCAATGGCTACTAATGGATCTCCTTGATGAATTAGATGCTTGAATGCTTGAAGGCTTAAATGCTTGAAGGCTTGAATGCTTGCACTTGAGAGCTTGAGAGATGGATTGCAAAATGTGATGGAGAATATGAGAGAGGAAGGCTCCTTGTAATAGTGATCTAGGGCATAATAGGGGCCTCGTAGAAAACAATAATTAAGGGCCCATGGAACAAAACTCTAGAGAGGTGCACATGGAAAGGAAATTAAATTAAAGTCTTGACACAAAAATTTAGGAGGGGACCACCCTTAATAAATAAATAAAATAATTATTTGAAAGCCTTGTTACGAAATTCAAGGTAAGGCCAACCCCAAAGTTAATTTGATTACTAGGCACAAAACTCAAGAAAGGCTAATCTCCAATAATAAATTAGAAATCCTATACAAATATCCAAAAAGGTCCACCTCAAATATTAATTTGAGAATTCGATGCTTAATTTGAGAAATAGTGGCACCAAATAGGGAAAGTGGAAGATTTTGATGTGATCCCAAAATTGGAAGCTAACATTGAAGATCCCAAACCCTAGGGTCAAGGTCGAGGTCAACACTCACTAGGTCAAGGTCGAGGTCGACCTTGACCTTATGGTCAAGAATCTTAGGTTCACAGTTCAGGATGGAAGAAAATGCTAGGAAGACGTGGAAAATGGGGTAGAACTGGGGGAAAAGCTAGATCCAAGTTGAATATCCATTCAAGGCATTCGACATGAACCCAAACCACTTACTCGGAGGGCTAAACGCTCTTACCATGGAAGTGCTTCCATTTTAAGACAATACATTAAGCCCCCACTTTAGCAAGAGTACAGACTCGATGCAAACTCTTGGTAAAGGATATCATAAAGAAAAAGATAATTTTATTGAAATCAAAGGGACAAAGGAATCCTCAAGCCCCCAGGGACTCGAGTCTTCATCAACTCCCAGATTACAATAAGAGAGACATAATTGAAGAATACAGAGAAAAGGAGAGAGGAGTGGTTAGCTTGCCTAGTAAGATGTGTATATCTCGCTGTGAACTAGAAAAGGATAGGATGGCCCACCAAGAAAACACTTGATTGTCACCCCATAATGTTGTGCACCTTCTGGCGGCTTTTGACATGTATGTAGTGCATCTTCTGATGGCTTTGAGAAATTACTCATGGATCCACCTTCTTGTATCACCATGAAATACAAAATGTGTGTCTCCTCAGGATTTAGCAACTTATGTGCATTACCTTAAGAGGATTTAGCATATTTTATATTGGAAATGCATGTCCCTTCAGGATTTAGCAACTTATGTGTGTTTCCTTTCGATATTTAGCATGCTGCAAAATAAAAGGTTAGAACAAAAATACATAATATAAAAAGAGGAAGGCCATATATATGCCCCCCTCCTTAATATGGAAAAAACATACTATTTTGACATGTTAAGGAAAGAAAAGAATAAGGATAAAGCCCTCTTCAACATCAAGACAATATCCTTAGACAACACCCAGCCCAAGCCAGGAAGGTCACAGCTCCTATGAGGCCATGGAAGGGATGAATGCAAAGAGATATCATGCAAGAAGTCAAAAAGTAATCCTTGTGAGGGATAGCACATTATTCAGTTTCCAACGTGAGAGATTTATCCACCATGGAAACCCAATGTCAAACAATGAAATAGGTTGCGATCAAGGATATAGATCCTTAATGCAAACCAAAATGTTCATGTATGATTGGATATAACATAATAGATAGATACTGCTTAACCAAGGAAAGAGGTGAATCCTGAAAAGATAGAAATGAAGGAGATGACATCCTTGCCCCCCAAGTGTAGGAACAAGGATGGAAAGGGACCTATTCTATCACTCACAACACTATGCAAGACAATGAGCCCCCAAGTATTATACTACCATTGTTTACATAATGTGGAGTTCTATAATAGGAACATAAATGTTATTTAGAGAAAATAGGATTAAAATACAACTCATTGTCACATGCTATATAAATAACCTTACTATCAATGAGCTGCCTAATCTTATAATGTAAAGCTTGACATTCATTAGTAGAGTGATCATGAAATCTATGATATAAACAAAAAGGAACAGTCTTCAAGTGTGGACTACATTTCTTTTTGCGTTTAGGTCTAGTAATCATCTTAGCACGAAGGAGTTTAGGCAAAAGAACTTCTTGGTCTAATTCCTTCACAGTTTCATCATGTTTTGAAGTGTTATTTGAGATGTTGTTAACATTTATTTTTTGTGGAGGATAAATCCCAATCCATAAGAATGCTCATGCCCCCCAGTGTGTAAGGGTATTTGAATTCCCTATTTATGTTCACCACATCTTTGAGCATTAAATCCTTGTTTTACTAGGAAGTGATAACCAGGACCATAACAAGAGGCCATATCATAAGAAGTTAATGGAACTTCAATAGTCACCATGTCATCATTAGTAGGTTTGATAGGTTCACTGTGGGTAGAAGAAGCAAAAAAGTTATTAAAAAGGGGTTTAGAAGTAAAAACTCGTTGTTAAAACTCTCTTTGTTTCTTCATAAAATCAAGATCATTAACCTTATATTCTCCAATAAAGGTAGGAGGAAAATCCAAGGTTCCCCAATCATCACCAGGAATAGCATTAGAGGAAGGAGGATTACTTTTAGGAATAGGAGTAGTGTGGGTTTGAATATTAAGACAAGGATTAGGTGCATCATATGCATGAAGTGTATACACCTTGTTGTTATGTATAAACTTGACTTTACGGTGAAGAGTGGAAGGGATAGCCTGCATCTCAGGCAACCAAGGTCTACCCAAAAGAAGGTTATAATTGAGAGGTCCTAGCATAACATGAAGAGGAGTATTCAGGATGATCGGTCCTACTTTAATACGTAAGGCAATGATGCCTAAAGTGTTCTTAGCAATTTTATCAAAGCCAGGTATAGGAACATTATCAGGTTGAATAGTTGAAAGATCAGCGTTAATCGCTTTGAGCATGTCCATGCTACAAATAGTAAGGCCAGATCCATTATCAATCAAGGTCCTATGAATGATACTTTTATTGATAATAACAACAACCATAAGAGCATCATATTTATTTTGAACTTCTTTAGAAGGTAGATCCTTTTGAGTAAAGACAATGTCAGGAGGACCTGGGGTAGCATGCATGCATTGTAAGAAGTTATTGATGTTCTCTTGATTATGAGGTGGAGTAGGAAGAGTTGCTAGAGCTTTTTTCAAGGCTTCGTAGTAGGTAGGTGAAGTCTAAAGAAGCTCCCATAAAGAAATCTTGGTAGGAGTATTTTGCAATTGGTTTATCAAATTATACTCCTTGCTAGGAAGATGGGGTGGAGGAGGAAGAATAGGTTGAGAAGGTGGCAAAGAAGTAGAAACCACTAGATTAGGTTGAGGGTTATTCTTTGTACAACATGTGTGAGCTATCAAATCTTGATCATTGAAAGAATCCATAGGTTTACCTTTAATAATAAGATGAGGACAACCTTTGACAGTTAACAAGGGTTTAGGATAAACCATATTAGTTGTCTCAACACTACAAATAGATTCACAAGAAGGAAGAAAAGAGGACATCCTAGGAGGAGATGAGGTAAGATCTTTATTCTCCATAGGATCATCACTAAAAGGGAGAGCATTAAGGGAATTCATATCATTCTCCACTAATGCCTCATCACTAGAAGGAATCTCAAATGGAGGTAAAGCATCTATAATATGATCTTCTTTCACTAAAATGTCTGCATAAGGGGAGTGTGTTGTAGAAAAATTCATGTATGAATATGTCATCTATTAATAAATCACCCTTGTGTATCAAATATTCTTCATGAGGAGGGGATAAATCAATTTCTTTATCTAAGGGTTCATCACAAATAGGAGGATTATCATCCCTACCAATAAAGCACATTGTAGGGTCCCAATAATTCACTAAAGCTTGATCCCTAGAGGGGGAAGAAGGACATCTATTAGGAGAAGAATTAACATCAATCCTCAAATCATCTCCATAAAGAGAAATGTAATGGAGATATAGATTAAGGTCATCTTCATTCTCTAATATATCCTTATAAGGTAAAGAAACATCACATGCACTAGATGAAGTCTTCCTAGGTGTAATGCCATGTGATGGTAAGGTAAGAGGAGGATGTTGTGTAATCCCAAAAGTGTTGGAAAACATTTGAGACAACATGTGCAACATGATAACAAATAGATCTAGATATATCCAAATGTATTCAAATAAACTTTATAAGCATGAAAAGGAAATCAAACACACAATAGGGCATCTAATTCCACAAAAGAAAGAGGATTCATAAAATGGGTTCACCAAAATGTAATAGATAAAGGTGAACACTTAAGATACAACAAACACAATAGGGCATGTAAATCCACAAAAGAGAGGGGGTAAGTGTGTTGGGTTCACCAAAATGTAAAGGATAAAATAGTGTATAGGGTCCTAGAACAATTTTTTTCCCATAAAAGAGACCCCAAAGCCAATATTTTACACTTACATGAAATTATATTGATATAGAAAGTAAATACAAATGACTAATACTGAAATTAAGAAATAAAGGTACTTGCCTCTAAAAAAGAATCGGGTGAAAACCCTGTCAAATGATCTCAAAAACTACTGATTCTCAAGCACCATACTGAAACTAGAAGGTCTACAAAACCCAGAAATATTTTTCCAAGATGAGATAAGATCAACTTTGACCTTTTAAAAGGTCAAGGATGACTCAGGAAAATGAAGGTTGACTTTGACTTTGTTCATAGATCTCAGAAGTTCGGCGAAAAGGGTATCCAAATCTACTCTTAGATCCAAAGTTCCACACCTGTACTTGCAAGAAAAAGAGATTTTTTGGTTGTTTGTTTGGGGGGGTTTGCCTCAGTCAAACTCCAATTTAGGAATTAACCTTGAAATTGAATTGAAATTGTTGTAGTAAACAAAGTAAATGGAACAATTCACCTTGCTTGAGTTGAAACCCTTGTGGAGGATTCGAATCCTTGAAACCACAAGAATGGATGAATGTAGAATCAAATGGAGGATTTATCCAATCAATTATTTTTAGATCTTCAACACCAATCTTGAATGGATCTTGAACTTGGAAGAGGCTTGAATGGAAATGGAGGAATCTTCAACAAGAGAGCTCCATAGAGCTTGAATCTTTCAATGGCTACTAATGGATCTCCTTGATGAATTAGATGCTTGAATGCTTGAAGGCTTGAATGCTTGCACTTGAGAGCTTGAGAGATGGATTGCAAAACATGATGGAGAAAATGAGAGAGGAAGGCTCCCTGTTATAGTGATCTAGGGCACAATAGGGGCCTTGTAGAAAATAATAATTAAGGGCCCATGGCACAAAACTCTAGAGAGGTGCACAAGGAAAGGAAATTAAATTAAAGTCTTGACACAAAAATATAGGAGGGGACCAACCTTAATAAATAAATAAAATAATTATTTAAGAGCCTTGTTACAAAATTCAAGGTAAGGCCAACCCCAAAGTTAATTTGAGTATTAGGCAGAAAAATTGAGAAAGGCTAATTTCTAATAATAAATTAGGAATCCTATAAAAATATTGAGAATGGTCCAGCTCAAATATTAATTTGAGAATTCGATGCTTAATCCGAGAAATAGTGGCCCCGAAGAAGGAAAGTGCAAGATTTTGATGAGATCCCGAAACTAGAAGCTAACATTGAAGATTCTAAACCCTAGGGTCAAGGTCGAGGTTGACTCTGACTAGGTTAGGGTGGAGTTCAACCCTGACTAGGTCAAGGTCATGGTTGACCTTGACCTAAAAAGGTCAACCTTGACCTTATGGTCAAGAATCTCAGGTTCATAGTTTAGGATGGAAGAAAATGCTAGGAAGAAGTGGAAAATGGGTTAGAATAGGGCAAAAAGCCAGATCCAAGTCAAATATCCATTCAAGGCATTCGACATGACCCTAAACTACTTACTTGGAGGGCTAAATGCTCTTACCATGGAAGTGCTTCCATTTTAAGATGATACACCCTCAACTAAAGGAGTGGCACACTGAATGAGAGTCTTTGTTAGATCACTAATCATGCCTAGTGTGTCCACCTCTACATGTTCATTCATAACAGAAGGAATACTAACATGATCCACCTATGGCTTGCCAATAGGAACCCTAGGTGTCTTAGGGTCATGATGTGCCCCCACTCTATCAAAGGATGACCCCCCTCCTCTACCCTGAGAATCTAGAAAGTCACAATAATTTGGCACCTCCTTGAGTATAGACTCGTGATTGAGTTTCCTCAAGAAGCATATAGGAACCTCATGATTGTTACAGGGAGGGGAATCAAAGACCATCCATCATCTCTCCCAAAAAAAAATTTTATGTCTTCATTAAAGCACCAATGAAATGGAAACCTCTTTATTGTAGTTATAAGAGTATCAGTGTCCCCTGATTTCTTAAAGAGTTTTCAAATGTCATCTTTTGTATTTTTTTTCTTTTTTATGTCCTCATATGATAATTTATTTGCATAATATTTATTTTTCTTCTCTTTTATCATTGGATAAATTAAGTTGCCCACTAACTGAACATACGTGGGTCATGATTGATTCCAATGATTTTGCAAGTCTTTCCCTTCCAAGATTTGTAGTAATAGAATCTTTTAACCTCCTAATTAAAGATTCTAATTCTTTTTTGCCTCTTTCAATTTGGTTGATCAAATTTTCATGTCTTCCAGGAGGAGTTTTCATGATTGGTGGAGGCGGTTGAGGTTCATTTTCTTGGATATTTTCTTCATTCATTTATTCATGAGGAGAAGATGGAGTTATGTTGAGGGTTTTGTTCAAGGAGATCATTTCTTCAAGGAAATTAAAACAGTAATTAAAATCTTAATTACACTTAAATTCTAAGAAAAGAAATTTTAACAAAACAAATTGCTTCAAAACTAGAATTTCAATACAAATAAGAGGCATGGGCTGTAAAAACACTTACCTCTTCTTCCAGTTCAAACTTCACGATGTCATGGAGCCATTCTTTATCTAATTTGATGAATTGAACAAGAAAAATGCCTTGCGCATGCACTCTAGTAAGCCCTCTTTCCCTGCAAATGTGGATTTGTGGGATAAAAATGGGCTTTTAAAAGGAAACCAAAAAAAAATATAATCTTTACATAGACTATGCGCGCTATAGTGCACACACACTATGTTTTGAATTGTCCAATTGTAAGGCTTGGACAACCCAAGCCATAACATAGGCACTATAGGGTGCATGCATTGTAGTGTGTACACATTATGGTCCTTGGGGAGCCAAAAAGGAATGTGGCACCTTCTTGTTCCCCCATCTTTGTGCATATAACCATGTTCTTGGCTTTATTAGCAATATTTTGTCTACTTGTCAGCTTTTAAATCACAGACTTAAAGTAGAATTTTAGGTCTAAGATGATGTTAAATCATGTCTTATATCTTTAGATGGTTTGGTTATTGCTAGAGGTTTAAAAAATAGTCATCTTTTTTCTCTTGATGCCACTTCCTCATGTGGTGTTTCTCTTTGTGCCTCTAACATTGAATCTACTTCTCTATGGTATTATAGATATGGAGATCTCTTAGCCAGCTCACTTTATCAGTTGAGTTCACAAGCGATGGTACGAGGTCTTCTTCCTCTCTCCTCTTGTTTTCCTATATGTTCTGACTTTCTTTTAGGGAAAAAATATAGAGATCCTTTCCATGCTAGCACCTACAATGCTTTCGAGCACCTTGTTGATGTTCATATAGAAAAGATTCAATATGAAAATTCTATTATATATCCTTTTATGCATTCCTAGTTGATAGATTCCTTATTCTTGTATTAATTTTTCAAGGCATGATTCATAATTGAATATACATTTTTTGAGCATATTTTGATGAAAGCAGAAAACCTAAATTATGTGAATATAGATTTTTGTTATAGTAATTTGAGTACGCTACCATCTACGATAAAATGTATTTATATTTTCACCATAGTTTTTTGATATTGAACTATAATTTATAATTTATTATATTTTTTAATATTTATTTATTTCATCTCCATATTGTTTCTTAGATAAATATAATATAATTAGGTAGAAATAAAAATTTATGAAGTCAACTTTGGACAACAACTGAAAACAACTATGGTATGATTGGGGGGTTGTGTCCCAACTTTATCTGCGCTCTCCCCATGATCACTCTCATAGTTGGTAATATGATATGGGGTTATGACAAATCCTATCATGTTTACTTTGTGGATACTATTAGTAAGATTATTTTTAGTGATTACATATTTTCAGTGAGCTTTGTGGTTGAATTTAAAGATTTCTTAGTCAATACATGCTTCTAGTGTAGGTGCATATTTATGTGTGGGACTCCCCCATGTATTTCTTATTTTGTGCGGGTGCATATTTCAAACTGGGTATTACCACCTATGATGGATGATGCAAGGATGGCTGGGTTTTTTTCTAAACGTATTTGATTTAGGAAAAAGTGGTTATTTTCAGCATTTGGCTTAGTGGTGAGCTCAGTTATTCTAAAACCTCTGGTTGAACATATAGGTCTTCCTCTACTAGCATTCTACTTTAATTCTATTGTGTTTGAAGATATGTCTCTTTCTTTGCCATTTTTTTGTCTTCTTTATCCCATCACATGATGTTCATGGGCATGTATGCTTTGTTCACAACCTCTTAAGCGTCTAGTTTATAATGGTTTGGTAATTAAGTTGTTCATGTTTTTTGGATGCTTATATTTTGATGATGATGTTCCATTTTTGTAGCCATATTTTCTAGGTGTATAGGGGTATGAAGTAATGTGTGCCCTATTAATGGATTTTCTCTGTAGTACACAAATTCAATGTATTCATAGGGGCTAAAGATGGTTATTTTATTTATTTGTATTGAGTCATGATAACAGGTTTTCTTGTTGGTTCTTTCCTCCTTGAGCTCTACAACTAGTTTTATATTAATAAATATGGTGGCTTGCCATTTTTTCTTAAACATAATAATAATAATTAGGTAAAAATAATTTTTTTTGAAGTTTTAATTATTGGGGCAATCAAAAGATGTAAATTTCTCATTACTTGGGAAGCGATTTTCATTCCTGAGAGGCACAAAAACTATCAAAAGGAGCAATGATATAGGATAGAGAAGAGTAGGGCATCAAAAGGAAAATTCAATTCTTTCTAAGTGCAGTGATTCTGGGTAAAAAGAAAAGATTTTTTAGAGATAAAGGAGGGTGTGAAAATTAAAATCTAGGTATGTTATGCATTGAAAAAATTAGTTATATTTTGAAAAAACAACACAGAAAACTTGATAAATCGAGCTCTTCCTTAAGGAATGAATTATCTCTATATTTGGCAGTGAATTTCCCCAATTTGACATTGAAATATCTCTGCAATAGGAAACAATATTATTTAGGAGTTTGATTACTAAGAGGGGAGGGCTAAATCATTAATACCTAATCCTGAATACCTAAAAAAAAATTCTCTGATTAACTCGGTAACATCTCAGTAAAACAAACTTTATTATTTACTGACAACAATACATAAACTTTAACAATAAGTAAATCATACACACAAATCATCAATCACATGTAACACTAGTATTTAACGTGGAAATCCATCTTTGGGAAATACCATTGTGGTAATTGTCACCTAGTAAGAAACTAATCTTCTGAAGTACGCTTGTTTAAGAGCCAATCTTGTTAAAGATTATAATACACATTGTTCGGTGTGACCCAGTCAGGAGATTTACCTCAGATATGTTATGATCTTTACCTTGCTAGGAGTGGACTGTTTAGAGGGCTTCAAACACTCTTTATAATGTTACCTTTTTCAAATATTTTACAATAAGACTGTTAAGTCCACTCTATTAAGAGATTTATTTGTTAGAAATGCTAGTAAGCAACAATAAATGATTTGACATGTAAATTTGCAACTATATTTTCTTAATCAGATCCTTTATGCAGTCTTCAATATTCACTTCAATTCTTCACTTTCTACTTGCTTCAACACTTCATCACATCCTTCTTTCTCACTCAAAATCTCTCTATTCCTTCTTCACTGTATCATTCAATGACTCTTCAACTCTTCAATTTTCCAGCCATTTATTCATAAAAATCCATCTGTTATATAGACAATTTTTTCCTCTTAATATTCTCTATTACATTTTTCTTTGATCAATCTTAACCATCTAATTTATTATACCTTGAATCTGGATCTCAATAACACATTTTGTTTTAACCTAGGAACTTGATTTTTCCTGAAACTTGTTCCTTCTTATTTAACCATTTATATCCAAGTTGTATATCTTCACCTTGAATTTTCCTATCCATAGATATTTTTAACTAACTTTCCTTATCATCGAGATCATCCAGCTCATCATGTAGTTAATCATTAAATGTCATTCCAATCCTTATTTAATATCTATTATTTTCTCAATGTCCTCCATCTATATTTTGGTTAACGTTTCTCAGTGCCTAAACCTTTCTTTTCTATTTGGTGCCCTTGATTCCTTTTCCTTTACTGAGTGACATTTCATGCTCAGTAGCCAGAACTCTTTTTATTACCAACTTGACAAATCTTCATCACCATTCTTTATCACCTTAACATAACCATATGTTAGGTAGAAAGTAGTTATATCAATATAATCTCATCATTGTCTGATCTATATCAGTTTCTCATTTAAGTTCTTCAACTTCACAACATCTCATTTCTTCATCTCCTTAACTCATTTAGCATGTATCATTATCCAATGATATGGAAACATAACATAAACTAAAAATCAATTTCTTGATATTAATGACAAGATAATAACTGATCTAACCTTTCTACTATCATGTATTCCTCTGATCTTGGTCATTCTTCATCATCATCAACATCAGATAATAAATCTTCACCATTACAATTAGCTATGGTAAAAATATCCCTCTTTTGCATTGAAGGCTACACTAACAATATTTAGTGTTCAATTAATGATGGTACACTTCACTGTCATTCATGTACTCCCTCTAAATTGTAACTTCTCTTTGTTGTAATTGATATATTTTTGTATTCTTTCTCCCTCTATCAGTAGTAGTTTTCTTTATTGTCCCTCTTTAACAATTTTTTTTTCTAATCCTCATTGTTCATCTTCATCCACAACATTCATCAATAGTATTTTCCCTCTTTGATCTTTTTATCATCAATCTTATTCATCTATATCATATCCTTTTTTGACAAAAATTCCAAAGACATACAAACTCAAATCATACCTCAAATGTATAGATCTCTCATTGTAGTCATAAAATTCTTTGTCACAACTTTAGGCTTCACCTAAAGAGTGAACACTAGCATCAAATCAAAAGATAAATATTCTATTGAATGCTTGAATTCATGCAACATGCATCATGCCTTAGTGAACATTGGATAGGGGAATGACCCATAGCTTACCTCAAAGATACTAAAAATTATCCTTCAATAGTGGTTTTGTAAATATATCAGCTATATGTTCTTTAGAATTCACATACTCCAATATCACATGCTTATCTTGTACTTTCTCTCTTATGTAGTGATACAAAATAGATATATTCCTTGTTTTTTAATGCACATCACTAGATTCTTTGATATGTTAATAACACTTGTATTATTACAATAAATTATAACTGGATCAATAATCTCTTGTTTCATACCTTCACTTGTAATTTTTTTATCCATAAAATGTTAGAATAATTCATAGTTACAACAACATACTCAGCTTCAACAATAGATTGTGCAATGGAGTTTTGTTTCTTGCTTAACTATGTCACTAGTCTTTCTCCTAAAGAGAAATTTATGCATGTAGTTCTCTTTATGTCATCAATATTTCTAGCCTAGTTAGCATCATTATACACCTTGAGATCAAAATATCCTTCTTTAGTATATAACAGACTAAAATATTCAATCCCTTTCAAAAATCTAAATATCTTTTTCACTACAGACATATGTGTCTCTTTTAGGTTGAGAGAAAACCTTGCCACAATACCTACTAAATGTGTAATATCTGGTCTCTTGTGGAAAAAATATTATAGTTTACCAATCATAGATAGATAAAGTGTCTCATTCATTTTCTTTGTGTCATCTTCCTTTGACAATTTACAACTAGTAGCCATGGGTTTTCAGCAAATGATTTAGACATTATCTCATTTCCACCAAATATAATTATTACACCTAATTGCATTAAGTTTTTTCATTAGTGCCACAAATATAATCAATAAAGAAAAGAAAAGAGATAGGTTGGTCAAAGTAATAAGTATAGTAACCGATTATAGCATAAGGTGAAAGATAAGTTAACTGAGCACAGACTTGACTGAGCATCGACACCGAGCCACATGATTACCGAGGACACCAAGTACAGTTACAACATAGTTTACCTTTTTACTAAACATCAATATTTTACCAAGGCAGAGATATGGTATTTACCGAGCAATGCAGGATCGACATAAAAGTTTTTAATGACACTAAAAACAAGGAAAAAAATTTATACCAAGCTAGAAAATGCTTTACATAAATTGAGGTAAATATTTCTTGGAGATCTTAAGTTTATTGGTGTTGATCCTTATGCAGTTTTGAATTAGGTTATTCATATGGATGTTGATGAAATGTTTTCTAGATGTTTCCATAATCCCAAAAAATGGTATCAGAGCTTGTTCTCTGGTTAAATAATTTTAATCATTATAGAGGAAAGATCCATAGAGATGGAAAGGTATAAGCTTGAAAAGATAATTGAAAATCAGAAATTGGAGTTGTAGATTACCCTAGAACAACTTAAGCATATCAAAGAAAAATTGAGAGAATCATTGAGCAAGAGGAAGGAATTTTCATTTTGACAAAATGACACTCATTATTAGGAAGAAGAGATTGAGAAATTATTAGACGGATCTGTAAGTGTGTCTAATGAATTTGAAGCAACAATTTCAGATTTTTTAGAAAAGAATGAATACCTCACTGAGTAGTTAAAAGCACTACAAATTCGACAAGAAACACAAATGGTAAGAATGATTGAAGTTAGGAATAGTACAAGACATGATGAACAAGAGAGAAACATGTCTATTAAAGATAAAAGACAAATGACTAAAAAACTAGAAGAAGAGGAATCAAAAATACTAAAGCTGACCGAGCATCACTTTTAAATTGCTAATTAGATGGTTATCACGAGTCAAGAAGTTAACATGGTGAAAAATGACCTTTCTAGGAAATTGGAAGACATTGGTGAATAAAGAAAAGAAAATGAAAGAGTAAAAAATGAATTGAAGAAGCAAAAAAAAACAATGAATTAATAAATAAAGCTAAGGAAAGAATGAAAAAGATGGATGAATTAGCTTAAGGAGTCAGAGGAGACTAGACAACACCGCTTGATTAGGATATACCAAGCAAGGAGAATCATCAAATCAAGAAGAGAAAAGGAATGCCTATGCAAATCAATGACGAAATAATCTCTCATCCTATCATTAAGGTAAACTAGGCCATACAAAAAATGTCTACACGAGCAAAGTAAAGCTAAAGGTACTCCCAATACTATTCCTAAATTTGATGGTTATTGCTAAAATTGCAACAAATATGGACATCAAGAATTTGAATGTAGATCAAAGATGAACAAGTCACCTAAGAGGAAATACATGGATAGACATTGTAGTATTTTCAACAATCATGGTCATATATCACAAGAATGCAAGGAACCACTGAACCAAGTTTGGAAACCAAAGAGACAAAAAAATACATATCAATCGAGAAGACAAGGTAATTCTTATACTTGGGATTATAACACATGGGTTAATTGTACTGCCTATGGAAGATATATTCATATTTGTACTAATTGTATGAGACTACACTGGAGAAGAAGATCTTCAAATTGGAGAAATTATGGAATGACATGTCTACACTTCCATATGGTCAGCCACTTAAGAAAAGATTGCAAAAACCAAGGACCAAAACAAAATGAAGATATGAATAAAAATATTATTGATGGAATCAGAAGGAAGATGAGCCAAATCTGGAGAATATGAAAAAAATAAAATAGAGGAACAAGCAAAATAGTTGGTGACATCTCATCCTATGGATTAGGTGATTTCACCACTTCTACTTAAGTCACAATCAAGTAAGTATGGGAACTGAATTTTAATCAGTGATATCTTACAACAATTCCTTATAACTATTGCATGAATAACATATCACCATGAATTAATCTACACTAGATTGTTATATGTTATTGTATAGGGTGAAAATGGATCCACACTTTATACATATGAGAGGAAGAATACCAAGATTTATCCTCCAATGAGATCCAATTAACACAAGGGTAAGTGTTAATTCGTGATCTATACAAAGTAGATAAATGACTTGGGTTAACTTCTCCCTCACCTCTAGAAAGAGAGGGTTTAGGAAAGAGAAATTGAGATATTTTGAGAAGTAAATCTAGAAGACTAATATTGAAATGATGAAATAAAAATTAGTTACCTTCGAAAAAGAATTTTTTGAAAACCTTGTCAAACGGTCTCTGAAACTGTTGATTTTTGCGATCCTGAACAGAAACTATGAGATCTAGAAAACTCAGAAATCTTTTTCTTTTTGGGTCTAGGTTGACCTTGACCCAAATGTAGGTTGACCTTGACCTGCACTACTCCATAAAAAATTCTATTCGTAGTTCCCAAAAGTTTGTCAAAAAGGGTATCCGAATCTACTATGTAATACATTGTTCTACACCTGATCTTGCATGAAAAAGGATTTTGATGTTTGGATGAGGGGTTTTCCTTAGTCAAACCCTAGTTTTGGAATTAACCTTGAAGTAGAATTGAAATTGCAGTAATAAATAGTGTAAATCTACAATTCACCTTGCTTATGTTGAAACCCTTGTGGAGGATTCAAATCCTTGAATCCACAAGGATGAATGCTTGAAGTTTTTTGAACCTTGTAGAAGAGTATGAAGTTGATCTACCATGCCAATTCATGGCTCCATGGAAGTAAATGTGCTCATGTACTTGAATTGAGAATGTAAGATGGAGAATTTAGAAGTCTTGAATGCTTGAGAGATCTTGACATTGCTTGATAACTTGTAGATAATAACGGATTGCCTTCCTCCTTTTTTCTTTCTTCTTAGAAGAATGAGAGAGGAAAGCCCTTCTTTTATATTGATCTTGGGCACCAATGCTTAGAGAGGTTGACATAGAAAACAATAATTAAGGGTCCATGGCACAAAAATCTAGAAGGGGTCCACCCCTAAGGTAGAAATAAAAGTAATTATTTAAGAGTCTTGTTCCAAAATTTGAGGTAAGGCTAACCTCAAAGTTAATTTTAGAATTAGGCACAAAATTGGAGAAAGGATAATCTCAACTAATAAATTGAGAATCCTACATAGAGCTTGAGAAAGGTCCACCTCAAATATTAATTTGAGAATTCGACACTTGACTCAAGAAATAGTGGCCCTAAAGAGGGAAAAGATGGAATTTTGACAAAATCCTAAAACTGGGACCTAACACCAAGTACCTTGGCCCCTATGGTGAAGGTTGAGGTCGACCCTGACCTAGGTCAGGGTTGAGGTTGACCTTGACCCATAGGGTCAGGATGTTGGGAAATGTGCCCAAGTCTCAGAAATAGAGAGAAATGGTAGAAAAGAGGGGTAGAACATGCGCATAAGCACATGAAACCCCACAGAAGCATGAAAGTGTCTGGATCAAGATCAAAATAGCCTACTAGGGAGGGCTAAAAGGTCTCAACATGGAGTGCATCCATTTTAAGATGATACATTTAGCCGCTACTTTAGCAACATTATGGGCTCAATGTAGACTTTTGGTAAAGTAGAACAAGAATAGAAGAAAAAAAACCCTATTATGATTAAAGATACAAGGAATCCATCAAGCCCTCAAGGAAATTGAGTCCTTGTTAGATCCAAAAGCATAATAGGAGAGAGAAAAGAAGAGAGAGGAGTGGCTAGCTCACCCAGTAAGATGTGTATATCTCATTGTGAACCACAAAAAGGATAGGATCACCCACCAACTAAGCACTTGATAGTCACCGCATAAATTTGTGTGCCTTCTGGCTTCTTTGTGCATGTATGAAGTGCATCTTTTGATAGCTTTTATGAAGTGCCCTGTTACAAGTAGTGGTTGTCATTGCACAAAAATATCAACCTGTTAATGCCTGATACAACTACTAGACTTATAAAAGACACATGAGACGGTTAAGCCATGTCACGAATCCTGAGGGGAGCGCTGACCATTTTTCCAACAATCTCCCCCTCAGCATTACCCGAGGGGATTCAAACCTATGACCAAGCTCTGATACCACTTGTTAAAAATCATGGTTTTCGTTGCACAAAAAGATCGACCTGTTAATGCCTAATACAACCACTAAACTTATAGAAGACATGGGAGATGGTTAAGCCATGTCACAAATCTCGAGGGGAGCACTGACCATTTTTCCAACGTACTCATGGATCCATATCCTCATATCACAATAGAATACATTTTTAAAATGCATATCTCTTCAAGATTTAGCAAATTATATGCGTTACCTTTCGAGGATTATGCATGCTGCAAAACAAAAGGTTAGAGAAAAAATATAGAGACTGAGATTTCACGTCAGGTTCACCAAAATGTATAAGGTGAAAATGAATCCACACTCTATACGAAGGAGAGTGAGACCTAATTAACACAAAGGCAAGTGTCAATTCGTGATCTATACAAAGGAGATAAATGGCTTGGGTTAACTTCTCCCTCACCTCTAGAAAGAGAAAGACTAGGAAAGAAAAATTGAGAATATTTGAAAAGTAAATCTAGAAGACTAATATCGAAATGAAGAAATAAAAAGTACTTACCTCTGAACAAGAATCTACTAAAAGCCTTGTCAAACAGTCTAAAAAACTATTGATTTTCACAGACATAAATCAAAACTATGAGATCTACAAAACCTAGAAATATTTTTCTTTTCATATCCAAGTCAACCTTAACCCAAATGTAGGTCAACCTTGACCCATTTATGTCGACCTTGACCTGCACTTCTCTAATGAAAATTACGTTCGCGGATCCTTAAAGTTTTCTGAAAAGGATATTTGAATCTACTCTGTAATTTGTGGTTCCACACTTGTACCTACAAGAAAAATGGTTGTGTTTTTTGGATGAGTAGTTTGCCTTAACCAAACCCCAGTTTTGGAACTAACCTTGAAGTAGAATTGAAATTACAGTAATAAACAAAGTAAATAGAACAATTCACCTTGCTTATGTTGAAACACTTATGGAGGATTTGAATCATTGAATCCTCAAGGATGAATGCTTGAAGTTGTTTGAACATTGTAGAAGAGTATGAAGTTGATCTACCATGCCAATTCATGGTTCCATGGAAGTGAATGTGCTCATGTGCTTGAATCAAGAATGCAAGATGAAGATTGTAGAAGTCTTGAATGCTTGAGAGATCTTGAGATTGCTTGATAACTTGTAGATAATAAAGGATTGCCTTCCTCATTTTTTCTTTCTTCTTAGAAGAATGAGAAAGGAAAGCCCTTCTTTTATAGTGATCTTGGGCACCAACTGTTAGAGAGGCCAACAAAGAAAACAATAAGTAAGGGTCCACGGCACAAAACTCTAGAAGGGGTCCACCCCTAAGGTAGAAATAAAAATAATTATTTAAGAGCCTTGTCACAAAATTTGAGGTAAGGCCAACTCCAAAGTTAATTTGAGCATTAGGCACAAAACTTGAGAAAGGATAATTTCAAATAAAAAATTAGGAATCCTACACAGAGCTTGAGAAATGATGCAGGAGCATCCTGGGTGTAAGAGCAATCTTGCATCACCCAAAAATATTTCTATTTTTGTATTCAATAAGGGCTATTTTGTGCAGAGTTGCTATTTATGGAAATTTGCTATTTTTAGTAAGTTGGTCTTACGATCTCGAAATGTTCTAATTTTACATATGGAGGTTCATCTCAGTCATATTAGCTTGCCAGCAAAGTTTCATGGCTAGATCAGGTCTAGTTTTGAAGATATTGAAGATTTTCGGTATTGGCAGCAGGGTACAGAAATTTCAAACTCAATTTTGAAGGCATTAGAGGCCCCGGATGAGGTTGAAAATTTGGGTGACAAGCACTTTACATGGGTCAAGCCTATAGAGCGCTTCATGGCGTTTCTAGAATGGGGTTATAATAGCCAATCGGGTCAACGGGTGATGACTTATGGTCTTCAAAAGTTGGGTCACCTGAAATGGCAGAAAATAATTTTTCTTCAAAATTTCTATTTGGATTTCAAAACTCATTTTGAGCCGACTTTGATGTAATAAATTGTAAAATAAAATAATTCTAAGTTTGGTTGGCCCTAAGGGCTAAATTTCTAGAACCTTCTCGGGTGGTGGAAATCGCCTATATAAAGAAGGCTCGTAGTGTTGTCTAGGGTAGTTCTGGGTAGTAGATCTAGGTATTGATTTGAGGCTTTGTCCTACAGAATATTGTAAGGGAATGCCCATGTGGCTTTGCATATTGTAATTCTGAAAGTTTTTAATTCCACATTTGTGGAGATAATAAGAAGCCAATTTTCTGTTCTTGCATATTATTGTTGTTGTTTCTCTATTTATGTTATGTGTTTGTGGTATTAAGGGGTTTGTTTCTCAGAGCAGGAGTTCTTGAGTGTGTAAACAGATCACCGACTATGAGGTAGTTTTCACCAGGACCATGGTTAGGGTATTAGTGTGCATCGTGAAAATGCCTCCACGAAGAGAACATGGTGGAAGAGCTGGTGCTGTGACACCTGAGGTTAGAGAGCTGCAGAGACAAGTGCGAGCATTGCAAGAAGAGATTCGTAGAGGAATAAATCTTAATTTCAGAGATGAAAGTGAGGATGAAGCTAAAGAAGAATATCAAGAAGGAGAAGCTGAAATTGTGAACTAGGAGGAAGAAAGACTTTTTCGGGCGATTTCCAAGATTGGGAAAAGACCTAAGATTGAGGTTCCTACATTTTCTGGAAATCTTAACCCAGAGGAATTGATCGACTAGATCAATGAATGTGAGGAATATTTTGAGTATGAAGATGTTGAGGATCCTGATAGGGTCAAATTTGTGAAGGCCAAATTGAAAGGTTATGCGAAGATCTGGTGGCAAGAAATTCAATTGGAGTGAAATAGAAGAGGGAAAGATAAAATCACAAGATGGGATCGGATGGTGGATAAATTGAAGTGATAGTTCATTCCTGTTGATTATGAACTTGACCTACTAAAGAAAATGCAAAGTTTGAAGCAAGTAGGAAGATCTATTCAGGAGTATACAGAGGAGTTCTATCGACTCCTCATCAGAACAGGCCATGCAGAAGTTGATAAGGAGAAAGTTTCCCGATACCATAATGGGTTAAGGCCAAGCATTCAGGAGTTGAATCTAGTTCGAATGAATAGTATTGAGGAGGCATACCAGTTTGCCCTAAAAGTAGAGGAAAAGCTGAACAAGAAGTTTGAGAGTAGACAAAATGGAAGAGGTCATGGTGGAAGATCTGGTGGACGGTCATATGGTGGCTGAAATGAAGATCTGAAAAAGAAGGATGAGGCCAGTAGCAATTAGAATCAGAGAGGAAATAATGCCAATCATTTCCAAAATCAGAGTAATAGAGATCAGAGAGGAAGAGGAAGAGGACAAGGATCTGGAAGAGGAGGCTTCCGTGGAACATGTTTTCACTGTGGAGAAGAAGGTCATAGGGCATTTGAATGTCCTCAGCGCCAAGGCAGAACAGACAGGAGAAATGAAGGCCATGCCAGAGTTGTACATGTAGATGAAGATGCCAAATCATCAAATTCTGAAGATGCTGAAAGAGGAGAAACGCTAATTAATAGAAGAGTCCTGCTGAGTGGTGAGAATGAACCTGAACAAAGGAGGAGCCTATTTCGCACTAGATGCAAGTGTGAGGGTAAATGCTGTGATGTGATTATCGATAGTGGAAGCACTAACAATTTGGTGTCAGAAGAGATGGTGATAAAGTTGAAGCTCAAGAGACAGAAACACCCACATCCATATCAGATTGCCTGGGTGCAGGATGACCACAAGGTCATGGTCATAGAGCAGTGCGTGGTAAAGTTCAAGATTGGCGGGTACCAAGATGAGGTACTATGTGATATCATCTTTATGGATGCATGTCATATGTTGTTGGGTAGACCGTGGGAGTTTGACAGATGTGTTGTACACGATGGTCGTGTGAATACCTATTCCCTGACAATGGATGGAGTGTGACATAAGCTAAAGCCATTGAAGGAGACCGAAGAAAAGGTATGTGGTAATGCAAGAATAACATTTTTTGATGGAAGAAAATTCCTAGATGGTATGAGGCATGAGCATGTGTGTTTTTCTTTAATTCTAAAAGTTGGTAAAGAAGTAGAGGATGTACCTATAGAGGTTGTAGATTTGTTGAATGAGTTTTAGGATATTGTATCTGATAATGTACCTGATGGATTACCACCGGTAAGGAAGATCAGTCATCAGATAGATTTGATTCTAGGAGCCAATTTGCCAAACAAGGTAGCACACAGAATGACACCAGTAGAAAGTGAAGAGTTGAATAGACAAGTACATGAGTTATTGCAGAAGGGGTTGATTCAAGAGAGTCTGAGTCCCTGTGCTGTACTAGTGGTATTAGAACCAAAGAAGAATGGAGAATGGAGGATGTGTATAGATTCTAGAGTAATAAACAAGATCACAATCAAGTATAGGTTTCCATTGCCATGAATGGATGATATTATGGACTATTTGAGTGGAGCTGTGTATTTCTCAAAGATAGATCTGAAGAGTGGATATCACTAGATTCAGATCAGAGAAGGAGATGAATGGAAGACTACCTTCAAGACAAAGGAAAGACTGTATGAGTGGTTATTCATGTCTTTTGGGCTAACCAATGCACCGAGCACTTTCATGCGGCTCATGAACGAGGTTCTGAAAGAATTTTTGGGTAAGTTTGTCATTGTTTACCTAGATGATATTTTGATTTTTAGCAAGACATTGGAGGAACATATGATGCATATTCATATGGTGTTTGAGAAGTTGAGAGATGAGAAATTGTTGATTAATTTGAAGAAGTGCAGTTTTGTGAAGAAAGAGTTAGTGTATTTGGGATTTGTAGTTTCAGCAGAAGGTCTAAAACTAGACCCAGAGAAGGTATAGGCTATCCTTGAATGGCCTACTCCAAGAAGTGCTATAGAGGTAAGATTTTTTCATGGTTTGGCTAGCTTTTACAGAAAGTTTATCAAAAAATTTAGTAGTATTTGTGGACCCTTGATTGAAACAATGAGACGGGATAGAAAAGAGTTTAAGTGGACTAATGGGGCAGAAAAGAGTTTTCAATTATTGAAACAAAAAATTACAGAACAACCTATTTTAGCACTTTCAGATTTTAATAATGTGTTTCAAGTAGATTGTGATGCTAGTGGTACTGTAATAGGAGCTGTTATGAGCCAAGAAGGTAAACCTATTGCTTATTTTAGTGAGAAGTTAAATGATGCCAAGAGAAAATATTCTGTCTACGATCAAGAATTTTATGCTATAGATCAGGCATTAAAGAAGTGGAGACATTATTTTCTTCCTAAGGAGTTTGTTTTGTATACTGATCATCAAGCGTTGCAATATTTGTATAGTCAAGGAAAGTTGAATCAGAGGCATTTGAAATGGGTTGAGTTTTTGCAGAGTTATACATTTGTTTTGAAACATAGGAGTGGAAAGTCTAATAGAGTTGCGGATGCTCTTAGCAGAAGGAAACTATTGCTGAGAGAGATGTAGATTGAGGTGGTTGGGTTCAAGGAACTCAAGAATTTATATCGAGAGGATCCTGATTTTGGTGAAGCTTGGAAAGCTTGTACAGAACCTGTTACTCTAGACAGGATGAAATGGCTAGATTTTATCATCCAAGATGATATACTATTCAGAGGGAGTCAGTTGTGCATTCCATGAAGTTCTATGAGGGAGAATCTCATCATGGAGAAGCATAGTGGAGGATTGGCTGGACATTTTGGTCATGATAAAACCCTTGCTTTGGTTGGTGAGAATTATTATTGGCCACAATTGCAGCAAGATGTGAAGAAGTTTGTATAGAGTTGCAGAGTATGTCAGATGGTGAAAGGAGTGAAGCAGAATACAGGGTTGTATCAGCCATTACCTATACCAGAGAAGCCTTGGGAGGATATCAGTATGGACTTTGTTCTTGGTTTACCGAGGACACAGCGGGGACGTGATTCAATTTTTGTAGTAGTTGATAGGTTTTAGAAGATGGCACATTTCATTCCCTGCAAGAAGACTAATGATGCTGTTCATGTAGAAGAATTGTTTTTTAGAGAAGTGGTGAGACTACATGGTTTGCCAAAGACCATAGTTTCAGATCGAGATACTAAGTTTGCTGGATATTTCTAGTGGACATTGTGGAAGAAGTTGAAGACAGATTTGAAGTTCAGCTCGTCACATCATCCACAGACTGATGGACAGACAGAGGTGGTGAATAGATTTGGGAAATCTACTGAGATGTTTGGTTGGAGATAAGCCAACAGGATGGGATTTGATTTTACCACAGGTAGAATTTTCATACAATAATTTTGTCAATAGGAGCACTGGTAAATCACCATTCCAGATTATATATGGAAGTAATCCAAGAAATGCATTTGAGTTGAGAAAGATAGATAAAGGAGAAATAAGTAGTGCTGAAGCTGAGGATTTTGCAGAACACTTGAAGAACATCCATGAGGAGGTGAGGAAGCATATTACCAAGATGAATGCATATTATAAGGCTAAGGTAGATGAGAAAATGAGGCATAAAGAATTTTAGGTTGGGGATGAAGTCATGGTTCATTTGCGGAAGGAGCGATTTCCAGTTGGTACATATAACAAGTTGAAAATGAAGAAGTTTGGGCCATGTAAGATATTGAAGAAGCATGATTCAGGAAATGCATATGAGGTAGAATTGCCTAGCGAGCTGAATATTTCACCAGTGTTTCACATTTCAGATTTGACAGAGTATCACAAAGGAGGTGTTGAAGATGAGGTTGCAGCAACACAATGAAGTATTCCAGCAACCAGTTCAGATTTCAAGGAGATTGAAGACATACTGGATAGTCATGTTGCCAGAAGCAGAAGGAACAGGACATATGAAGAGTATTTGGTCAAATGGAAAGGATGACCCATTGAAGATTCATCATGGCTAACAAAGGAGGAGGTTAACCATCTTGGTTTTCCTCTGCACACTTAAGTCATGACAGGGTCACTTCTCAAATTACCCTGGGTATCTGATGCAGGAGCATCCTGGGTGTAAGAGCAATCTTGCATCACCCAAAAATATTTCTATTTTTGTATTCAATAAGGGCTATCTTGTGCAGAGTTGCTATTTATGGAAACTTTCTATTTTTACTAAGTTGGTCTTACGATCTCAGAATGTTCTAATTTTACATATGGAGGTTCATCTCAGTTATATCAGCTTTCCAGCAAAGTTTCATGGCTAGCTTAGGTCTAGTTTTGAAGATATTGAAGATTTTTGGTATTGGCAGCAAGGTACAGAAACTTTGAACTCAGTTTTGAAGGCTTTAGAGGCCCCAGATGAGGTTGAAAATTTGGGTGACGGGAGCTTTGTGTGGGTCAAGCCTGTAGAGTGCTTCATGGCATTTCCAGAATGGGGTTATAATAGCCAATCGGGTCAACGGGTGATGACTTATGGTCTTCAAAAGTTGGGTCACCTGAAATGGCGGAAAATAATTTTTCTTCAAAATTTTTGTTTGGGTTTCAAAACTCATTTTGAGCTGACTTTGATGTAATAAATTGTAAAATAAAATAATTCTAAGTTTGGTCGGCCCTAAGGGCTAAATTTCTAGAACCTTCTCGGGTAGTGGAAATTGACTATATAAAGAAGGCCCGTAGTGTTGTCTAGGGCAGTTCTGGGTAGTAGATCTGGGTATTGATTCGAGGCTTTGTCCTATAGAATATTGTAAGGGAATGCCCATGTGGCTTTGCATATTGTAATTCTGAAAGTTTGTAATTCCACATTTGTGGAGATAATAAGAAGCCAATTTTCTATTCTTGCATATTATTGTTAATGTTTCTCTATTTATGTTATGTGTTTGTGGTATTAAGGGGAGCACCCTTCATCAAGAAAGGTCCACCTCAAATATTAATTTGAGAATTCAGCACTTAATTGAAGAAATAGTGGCCCTGAAGAGGGAAAAGATGAAATTTTGATGAAACCCCGAAACTGGGATGTAACCCAAAGGAGCTTGGACCCTAGGGTCAAGGTCGATTCTAACCTAGGTTTGGGTCGAGGTTGACCTTGACCCATAGGGTTTGGACCTCAAGAAATGGGCCAAAGTCTCAAAAATAGATAGAAAAGATAGAAAAGAGGGGCATAACAAGAACATAAGCACATGAAACTCCACAGAAGCATGAAAGTGTCTGAATCAGGATTGAAACAGCCTACTAGGGAGGGCTAAAATGTCTCAACATGGAGTGCGTCCATTTTAAGACAATACATTTAGCCCCCACTTTAGCAAGAGTATGGGCTCAACGCAGACTTTTGGTAAAGTAGAATAAGAATAGAAGAAAAAAATCCCTATTATGATTAAGGATACAAAGAATCCATCAAGCCCCCAAGGAACTTGAGTCCTTGTTAGAATGAAAATCATAACAGGAGAGAGAAAAGAAGAGAGTTGAGTGGCTAGCTTGCCTAGTAAGATGTGTGTATCTCACTATGAACCATAAAAAGGATAGGATGAACCACCAACAAAACACTTGATAGTCACCCCATAAATTTGTGTGCCTTCTGGCGGCTTTGTGCATGTATGTAGTGTGTCTTCTGATGGCTTTTATGAAGTACCCATGGATCCATATCCTCGTATCACCATAGAATACATTTATAAAATGCGTATCTCTTTAGGATTTAGAAACTTATGTGTGTTACCTTCCAAGGATTTAACATGTTGCAAAACAAAATGTTATAACAAAAATGCATAATATAGAATGAGGGAGGCTATATAGATGCCCCCCTCCTTAAGATGGAAAAATACATGCTATTTTGACATGTTAAGGAAAGAAAAGAACAAGGATAATGCCTTCTTCAACATCAAGACAATATCCATAGAAAACACCCAGTCTAAGCGAAGAAGGTGATAACTCCTATGAGGTCATGGAAGGGATGAATGCAAAGAGATATCCTACAAGAAGGGAAAAAGTATCCCTTGTGATGGATAGCACACTATTCAGTTTCCAAGGTGGGAGATTTATCAACCAGGGAAACCCAATGTCAAACAATGAAATATGTTATGATCAAGGACATAGATCCTCAATGCAAATAAAAAATATTATGTATGATTAGATATCACATAATAGATAGATACTACTTAACCAAGGGAAAAGTGGATCTTGGAAAGATAGAAAAGAAGGAGATGGCATCCTTTCCCCTAAAGTGTAGGAACAAGGATGGAAGGGGACCTATTATATCACTCACAACACTATACAAGACAAAGAGCCCCCAAGGATTAGGCTAACATTGTTTACATAATGTGGAGCTCCATAATAGGTACAAAAATATTATTTAGAGAAAATAGGATTGAAATACAACTCAATTCCACATGATATATAAATAACCTTATTATCAATGAGCTACCTAATCTTATAATGTAAATCTTGACATTCATTGGTAGAGTGATCATGGAATCTATGATACAAACAAAAAGGAAGAGTCTTCAAGTTTGGAATACATTTTTTTTTGCGTTTAGGTCTAGTGATCATCTTAGCATGAAGGAGTTTAGGAAAAAGAACTTCTTGGTCAAATTCCTTCATAGGTTCATCATGTTTTGAAGTGTTATTTGAGATGTTGTTAACATTGATTTATTGTTGAGGATTAAATCCCAATCCATAAGAATGCTCATGCCCCCCATTCTATAAGGGAATTTTAATTCCCTTTTTATGCTTACCACATCCTTGACCATTGAATCTTTGTTTAACTAGGAAATGATAACCAGGACCATAATGAGAAGCTATATCAGAAGGAGTCAATGGAACTTTAGTACTCACTATGTCATCATTAGTAGGTTTGATAGATTCATAGTGGGTAGAAGAAGAGATAAAGCTATTATGAAGGGTATTAGAAGTAGAAGCAAAATCTTGTTGTTCAAAATCTCTTTGTTGCTTCATAAAATCAAGATCGAAAACCTTATACTATCCATTAATGGTAGGATTAAAATCCAAGGTTCCCCAATCATCACTAGGAAGAATATTAGAGGAAGAAGGATTACTATTAGGAATAGGAGTAGTGTGGGTTTTAATATTCAAACAAGGATTTGACGTGTCATCTACATGAAGTGTATACATCATGTTGTTTTGAATAAACTTGACTCTATGATGAAGGGTGGAAGGAACAACCTGCATCTCATGCAACCAAGGTTTACTCAAAAGGAGGTTATAATTAAGAGGTCCAAGAATAAAATGAAAAGGAGTATTCATGATGATCGAACCTACTTTTAGAGGTAAGGTAATGATTCCCAAAGTGTTCTTATCAATGTTATCAAAGCCACATATAGGAACATTGTCAGATTGAATAGTTCAAAGACCAGCTTTAATCACTTTGAGCATGTTGATGCTACAAACATTAAGCCCAGATCCATTATCAATCAAGGTCCTATGAATGATACTCTTATTGATAGTAGTAGAAACCATAAGAGCATCATATTGATTCTGAACTTATTTAGAAGGTAATTCCTTTTGAGTAAATACAATGTCAGGAGGACCCGGGGTAGCATGCATGCACTGTAAGAAGGCATTAATGTTCTCTTGATTAGGAGGTGTAGTGGGAAGAGTTGCTAGAGCTTTTTCTAAGGCATCATGGTACATAGGTGAAGTTTGAAGAAGCTCCCATAAAGAAATCTTGGAGGAGAAAGAATGGGTTGAGAAGGTGGCAAAGAAGTAGAAACCACCAAATTAGGATGAGGGTTATTCCTTGTACAATAGGTATGAGCTATCGAATATTTATCATTTGAAAGACTCTAAAGACTCCAGAGGTTTACCTTTGATAGTAATGCAAGGACAACCTTCGATAGTCAACAAGGGTTTTGGATAAACCATGCTAGTTGTCTCAACATTACAAACAAATTCAAAAGAAGGAAGCAAAGAAGACATCCTAGGAGGAGATGAGGTAGGATCTTGATTCTCCATAAGATCATCACTAAGAGGGAGAGCATTAAAGGAATTCATATCATTCTCTGCTAATGCCTCATCACTAGAAGGAATCCCAAATGGATGTAAAGCATCTATAATGTCATCTTCTTTTGCTAAAATGTTTTCATAAGGGCAATGTGTTTTAGAAAAAGAGTCACCATCATGTATGAATATATCATCCATTAATAAATCACCCTCTTGTATCAAAGCTTCTTCATGAGGAGGGGACAAATCAATGTCTTTATCGAAGGGTTCATCCCAAAAATTAGAATCATCCACAATGGTTTCATGAGGAAGAGAGTAATAAACATCCAAATCCAAAGGTTCATCCCAAATAGGATGATTGTCATCCCTATCAATAAAGCACATTTTAGGAGCACCATAAATCACTAAATCTTGATCCCTAAAGGGGAAAGAAGGTAAATTATATTCTAAAGTAGGACCATACAAAAAAAAATTAGGAGAAGAATTAACATCAATCCCCAACTCATCTCCACAAAGAGAAATATGATGGAGAGATAGATTAAAGTCATATTATTTCTCTAATATATCCTTACAAGGTAATACAAGAGAGGACAAAGTAACATCACACGCACTAAATAAAGTCTTTCTAGGTGTAACACCATGAAATGGTAAGGTAAGAAGAAAAATTTTTGTAATTCCAAAAGTTATAGAAGGATGTTTGGACAAAACTTGAAACAACTTGTGCAACATGATAACGAATAAATAAATGCATAGAAAATATATCTAGATATATCCAAATGCATTCAAATGAAATTTATAAGAATGAAAAGGAAATCGAACACCATAAACACAATAGGGAATCTAATTCCACAAAAGATAGGCGTTATTCTTGTCGGGTTCATCAAAATGTATAGGGTGAAAATAGGTCCACACTCTATACAAAGGAGAGGAAGAATACCAAGATTTATCCTCCAATGAGACCTGATTAACAAAAGGGTAAGTGTCAATTCATGATCTATACAAAGGAGATAAATGGCCTGGTTTAACTTCTCCCTCACCTCTAGAAAGAGAGGGTTTAGGAAAGAGAAATTGAGAATATTTGAAAAGTAACTAGAAGACTAATATAGAAATAAAGAAATAAAAAGTACTTGCCTCCGAAAAAAGAATCTGCTGAAAATTTTGTCAAACAGTCTCAGAAACTATTGATTTTTGTGATCTAAAACCTAAAACTATGAGATCTACAAAACCCATAAATCTTTTTATTTATGGGTCTAGGTCGACCTTGACCCAAATGCATGTTGACCTTGACCCCTTTATGTCAACCTTGACCTGCACTACTCTGACAAAAATTTTGTTTGTGGATCACAAAAGTTTGCGGAAAAGGATATCTGAATCTTCTTTATAATTCAATGTTCCACACCTGTACCTGCAAGAAAAAGGGTTTTATTGTTTGGATGAGGTGATTTCCTTAGTCAAACCCTAGTTTTGGAATTAAGCTTGATGTATAATTGAAATTGTAGTAATAAACAAAGTAAATAGAACAATTCATCTTGCTTATGTTGAAACCCTTGTAGAGGATTCAAATCCTTGAATCCACAAGGATGAATGCTTGAAGTTGTTTGAACATTATAGAAGAGTATGAAGTTGATCTACCATGCCAATTCATGGTTCCATGGAAGTAAATGTGCTCATGTGCTTGAATCGAGAATGCAAGATGAAGAATGTAGATGTCTTGAATGCTTGAGTGATCTTGAGATTGCTTGATAACTTGTAGATAATAATGAATTGCCTTCCTCCTTTTTTCTTTCTTCTTAGAAGAATGAGAGAGGAAAGCCCTTCTTTTATAGTGATCTTGGGCACCAACTATTAGAGAGGCTGACATAGAAAATAATAATTAAGGGTCCATGGAACAAAACTCTAGAAGGGGTCCACCCCTAAGGTAGAAATAAAAATAGTTATTTAAGAGCCTTGTCACAAAATTTGAGGTAAGTCCAACCCCAAAGTTAATTTGAGCATTAGGCAAAAAAATTGAGAAAGGCTAATCTCAAATAATAAATTAGGAATCCTACACAGAGCTCGAGAAAGGTCCACTTCAAATATTAATTTGAGAATTCGATAGTTAACTCAAGAAATAGTGGCCCCGAAGAAGGAAAAGATGAAATTTTGAGGAAACATTGAAACTGGGACCTAAGCCCAAGGACCCTGGATCCTAGGGTCAAGGTTGAGGTTGACCCTAACCTAGGTCAGGGTCAAGTTTGACCTTGACCTAGAGGGTCAGGACCTCAGGAAATATGCCCAAGTCTCAAAAATGGAGAGAAAAGGCAGAAAAGAGGGGGAGAATAGGCACATAAGAACATGAAACCCCAAAAAAGGATGAAAGTGTCTGAATCAAGATCAAAACAACCTACTAGGGAGGGCTAAAAGGTCTCAACATGGAGTGCATCCATTTTAAGATGATACAGTTATTAACTTGAAGTAAGCATAGTCGGTAAAGCTAGACCGAGTAAGTGATTGTCAATTAATGAAAGTGGCAAAGTTAATTGATTTACATAGGCAAGATGGTATCAACTGAGCACTAGTACTGTAAACCTAGCCGAAGTATCTAATGTGGATAGAATGGAGAAAACTGAGTGTTTGTTTTTTAATCGAGTAGTAGTTGGTAAGGAATTTAATGCACCATACTTACTTCAAAAAGTGTTTTTGGGTATAAATACACATTGAACCAACTCATTATTCACATTGCATTTGAAGAGAGAACTAGATAGACAAAAAGAAAAGATCGAGAGACTAGATTCCAAGAAGATACAATGATTTGTGAGTTCTATGAAGTGATTGAAGGCTATTCATGAAGGTTTAAAGTTTAACCAAGTAACTTGAACACAAATTTTTGAAAACCCTAATTTATCGACAACAATGGCTTCTACATCAAAATCCATTCAATCTAAGGCTGGTAAGAAAAATAAAGTTACATTGATCAAGAACTCATCATATGAAGAACCCAACTACAAGTTACATCTACAGATTGCAACATAGATCGATGACAAAGGTGCAGTTTTATCTATACCACCTAGGGTTTTACTAGTTAACAATATTAGGTCATATATTGACTACAAGATTAATGAGATAGGTGATTTTGAGCTCCAATCTACCTATTAGGAACTATTGAAGGATGAAAAGTTAAAGGATGAACACAAGCATTTGAAGGTAAAAGGTTTAACAAACGCATTCCATTTCTCGAAGGAGTTCAAGACTGAATGGATAAGAATCATTCATAGACGAGTTCATGATGCAATAATATGGCTAAATAAGCTGATGAAAATCACTAAGTATGTGATTCATGTGGTTATAGGGTATCCATTATGTGACAAATAAAAATCCCTAAGACACCCATCGAAGAACAAGAGTGAGAAATTGACTAGAGTAGAGTGGGATAGAAAAGGAATGAATATAAACACCATTGATGACATTGAGAATAGATTTGCAACATATATGATTTCTTATAAGATATTTCAATCTAGTAGACTGAACAATTTTCCATGCGACACTATAGATATTGCATAAAAGATTGTGAAGAAGGGTCAATAACTTGACCTAGCTGAACTTATTTTGAGGCAATTAGAGCAGAACATGAGAAAAATCTTACTTGTAAAGTATAACACAAGAAAGTTTGGATCGTTATTAGTATATATATTTTTCTACTTGCATAACTCATTTCCCTCAATCAGTAATATAGAATGGGATGTGAAAAAGCCTACTATTCTTCCATTTGGTGAATTTTGTTAGAATTAGTAGTCTTTCCTTGGTTGTTTTATTTAATTTGAGGATAAACCAAGGTATCCTCCTTTATTTATTTTAGGATATTCCTAAAGGAATCTCTACATGTAATTTTGTCCTCTAGTCCAAGTGGGAGGACAACTCATATTTTGTAATTCCTTTAATAAGGAAAATAGGTTTTTCCTTTTTACGAGGATGCTCACACTTGGCACACACTTAGTATGAATGTGGAAATTATACACATAGGTAGTTACATGCAAACTCCTTCACTCATCTCTACTTAAGAGATATTTCTCCACACTTGACACTAATTTTTCTGACAATTCTTTCACATAATTTCTCTCCTCTTGCATAGTAGTTCTATCATATTGTATTGAGCTTCTTGCTCATATTCTTTCTCTCTCTTTAGGATTTTCATGCCTCATTCATAATACACAAAGGGGTTTTTCTTTGTTTTTCCCCTTACAAAAATCTCTTGGCTCTTTTTGTATTCTTGGAGTATTATCTTGGTTTTGCTATTTCATCTTGCAATTCTCTCAAATTTGGTTTATGGTAAAATCCTTCTTGCACTTCACATTCTTAGATTATCTTTTTTATCTTGTCACCATTCTTTTATTACTTCTAACATGGTATTAGAGCTAGCTACTAATCTTTGTTTAAGTGTTTTATAGGAAGGCGACATTCAAAGGAGCAAGAGTCTTCAAGATTTCTCTTATAGATCTAATATTTCTTTTGCAGCTCTAACTTGTTTATTTTATAATTTTTTTTCTCTTGAACCCTCTTTGCAAGGCTTGCCACTAGAGAATAACTTAGATTGTAGATTTTTTTGAGTTTGGTTGGTTCACCGCCAAACCCAACTCCTCTTTCTTCATTTCAATTAATTTTTTTTGCAAGCACTATTCTAATATTTCTTGCGGGTTTCATCTATCTATTCATTTTTAAATTTCTAAAAATCTTGTGCATGATGGCTATTTCAGTTTTTTGCAAGCCTAACTCCATTTTTTTTTCAGATTTCTAATCCCTTGCATGGAAGATATTTAACATTTTTTCTTGCAGCCATTTCTCATTTGTTATAGCTCGGTTTAAATCTAAATTTGTTATCAATTTAAAAATATCTATCTTTCATTTTTTTCTAACCTCCATGGTTGTGGGAGGTATTTGTTTTGTTGTAGGCATTTAACTATTCTTTTATCTTTGTTTATCTCTGACGTATTTTTGTTTTTATAAATCAATCTCTGATATAATATTGATGTAGTCAAGGATGGTGGATACGATGAAGGAAAGTCTAAACTTTGCAGCCAACATAATTACATAGTAGAATACTTAACACAACAGATAACACAAAAATTGTTCCAAGTAATTTGCATTCACATGCTCGACTGTAAGGCCTTTCAGGTTAGGGCCAATTACACAAAGAACAATTCTAAAAGATCTACAAATAGATCCAATACAATCTCACCTAGATCAACTCTGAAGACAATCAGAAGTTGATGGAAACCCTAAGGTAGATCTAAACTTGAGCTCGCAAGCTTCCAAGCAATCTCCTTATCTCCAAGTATGCAAACCACTAGCTCTGCTACAAACAACTATCAGATACTCATCTGATCTACAAGATCTTTTCCACAACTTCACCAACTCCAACTTCAAAACCTCATATTTGATTCGCTAAGTCTTTCAAGTCATGAACCTCGATGATCCCCAATGATCCTCTGAACTCCCTCTCTATCTGTCCCCCTAAACATCTACCCCCACATCCTATAAATACTAGTCATCAACCCCAAGTCAGCTGGATGAAACCCTTAACTCCACAAACAAAATAATTAAATACCATACAAGTCGGCTTACAAAAGTATACAAACATTTAATTCAGCATGTCAGTCTTAGGATTAACAAGGCAGAAATAACAATTATGTACAAATATAACCAATATCAAAAAATAATAAACCACACAAAAGAGAACACAATACACAAAGATTTAACATGGTTCACCCAATCCCTGGGCTACGTCCACCAACAAAAAGTCCAATATTATTATTATCCAGTGATTACAACCTGATTACAATCTGTAATCCCTTACAACTCAATTTTGCCCCAAGTACTAAAATCATACATTATGAAATCCCTAACCCTAAGCCATATTATACAATATTTTGCTGCTTTAGGGTTAGAATGAGTTACAACATGTTGGCCCAAAAATTATTGAGGTCAGGAGGAAAAATGTATAGTACTTTCCTGGATAGTGCTTTCTTGATTAGTCACTACAAGGTAACAATCTCCCACTTGGTGACTAATTAGTATCTACACTAAAAAACCTCCCACTTGGAGACTGATCTTGTAGCAATACTGTGACCATATGAGACTCCCACTAGATCAAACTAGCCTAGACTTAGTTGTTCCTTTATTCTCTTCAGTCTAGAAGACCAATTGAAGCTGAACATGAGTTCAACTTCTCCCTTGTTATGACCTTTGTAAACATATCTATTGGATTATCATATGTATGAATCTTTTCAATCTTTAACTTCCAATCATCCAAAACTGACCGAATGAAATGGTACCACAACTATATGTGTTTTGTCTTTGAGTGCAAAGAAGAATTCTTTGCAAGATGAATGGCACATTGGCTATTTGTATGCAAAAAATTATCCTTCTGTGGTTGTCCCAATTCTTCCATGAAGAATTAAAGCCATATCATCTCATTGGCTGCCTCTATAGTAGCAACATACTCTGCCTCTGTAGTGGATAAAGAAACCACCTTTTGTAGTCGAGAAATCCAACTCACTGATGTCCTACCAATAGTAAATACATAACCTATAGTACTCCACTTGCTATCTATATTTCCTACCAAATCTGAGTCAACATAGCCTTGTACAGTAGTAGTAGAACCCCCAAAGTGTAAACACTTACTAGATGTACCTCTCAAATATATGAGAATCCATTTGACTGCATTCCAATGCTCAATACTAGGGTTACTCATATATCGGCTAACAACTTCCACTATGTGTGCAATATTTGGCCTAGTACATACCATAGCATACATTAAGCTCCCTATAGTTGAAGCATAAGGTACCTTAGAAATTTTTGCCTTGTCTTCTGATGTCTTAGGACACATCTCCTTAGTCAATTTTAAATGACCAGGCAAAGGTGTGCTGACAGCTTTGGCATTCTCCATAGAGAAACGTTGCAACACCTTCTCAATATAATCAGCCTGAGATAGAGACAACTTCCTATTTTTCCTATCTCTACAAATTTTCATACCAAAGATTTTTTTTGCTGCCCCCAAATCCTTCATAGAAAAAGAATGTGCTAACTATTGTTTCAACCCCTGAATGTGATCTATGTTAGACCCAACTACAATCATATCATCAACATATAAACATAAAATAATGTATTTGTCATCATCTAACCTCTTAAAATAAATACAATGGTCAAAATGACATCTACTGTATCCATGCTCATTCATAAAAGTGTCAAATTTAATATACCATAGCCGAGGTGCTTGCTTCAAGCTATATAAACTTTTCTGCAATCTGCACAATAAATTCTCCTTACCCTTGACCTCAAATCCTTATGGCTGGACCATATATATTTCTTCATCCAAATCACCATGAAAAAAATTTGTTTTAACATCAAGCTCCTCTAAATGCAAATCTTCAGTAGCCACAATACTTAAAACAATATGGATAGAAGTCATTTTAACAACTGGATAAAATATCTCATCAAAATCAATACCCTTTTTCTGTGCAAATCCTTTTACAACTAACCTGACTTTAAATCTTTTCTTACCTCCATTCTCTTCTTTTAGCCTGTAAACCCATTTATTTTGTAAAGCCCTTTTACCTGCAGGTAACTTACATAAATCTCATGTTTGATTTTGTAGCAAAGAGTCCATTTCATCTATCATTCTAGACTCCCACTGAAGCTTTGTATCCACCTACATAGCTTCATTATAACATTCAGGTTCACCAACATTTGTTAATAAAATAGAATACAAAGAGGGAGAGAATCTCTCTGGAGGTCTACTTAGCCTTGTTGACCATCTAACATTCACTGGGGTGTGTGGTATTTGTTGTTGCTATTGTTGCAGAGCATAAGAAATTTCTAGAATATTATCATTTGGAATATCATCCAGCACTACATAATCATTTTCTTTCTTCTCATGTTGCTGCAACAGATCTTTGTACAACACTTTCTCATTAAATATAACATCCATGCTTCTTACAATTTTATGATTTTCAAAATCCCAAAGCCTATAACCAAATTCATCAATTCCATATCCAACAAATATACATTTCTTAGATTTAGCTTCTAGCTGGTTCTATTTTCAAAATCTATATGTGCAAACGCTTCACAACTAAAGGTTATGAGAAAAGAATAACTCACTTTCTTATCTATCCATGCTTCATCTAGAATACCACAACCCAAGGGAGTAGAGGGACCTCTATTTATCAAATATATAGTAGTATTTATAGCCTCTATCCAAAAGTTTAGTGGGAGCACATCATGCAACCTCATGCTCCTAGCATGCTCCATTATTGTCATGTTCATGCATTCAGCCACTCCATTTTCTTGTGGAGTCCTTGGAACTATTTTTTGTCTACGAATACTAGTAGAGGCACAATAATCTTCAAATTATTTTCTGCAATACTCACCGCCATTATCAGATTTGAAACATTTTAATCTTTTTCTAGTCTCATTTTCAACCAAGCTTTTCCATTTCTTAAAAGTTTCAAATACATCAGATTTATGTCTAATGAAATATATCCATACTTTCCTCATTGTATCATTAATGAATGTAACATAATAATGAGAGCCACCAAGGGAAGATACCTAAGCTGGACCCCATACATCTGTATGCACAAGCTCTAATTTTTCATCTTTCTTTTCCTTCCCACTCTTCACAAAACTAACTCTCATTTGCTTTCCATACACACAACTTTCACAGAAATCCATATTAACACATTTCAGACTTGGTAGAACTTTCTTTGAATGAATTAATTTCATACCTTTTTCACTCATGTGCCCAAGTCTATTGTGCCATAGCACTGTTTCAGAATCTCCAGCTACTGTCTCTTGTTCTACTTGCTCAATTGCAGCAATTGTTCCTGAACATTCATTTTTCTATGAAACAATTAAAGTAGAGGGAACAATATGACTTGTACAAAGATATAAGGTTCCTACTTTCACACCTTTTGCTACTACTAAGGAACCTTTTGAAACCTTCCAATTTTTATCATTAAAAGTAACTGTGCAACCCTCATTGGTGAGCTGCCCTGCTGAAATTAAATTTCTACTTAGCCTTGGAACATGTCTTACCTCTTGTAGTGGCCAATGATTCTCATTTTGTAACTTAATCTTGATTTTCCCTTTTCCAACAATTTGACAGGGTTCATTATCTCCCAAATAAACTATCCCAAAATCCCCTTGGACATAATCAACAAAATAACCTCTATGGGGTGTAGCATGAAATGAAGCCCCTAAATCTAACACCCATGAATCATCAACATTTTCTAAAGACAAGAGCAAAGCATCCTCTTTGGATTTGTTAGTTACAACATTTGCCTCCTTGTTTCCATCATGTTTTTCTCCTTGATCTTTCTTCTAAGACCAACAATCTTTCTTCTTATGTCCTGGTTTTCCATAGTACCAGTAGTGACTAGGTCCTCTTGACTAAGACCTCTTTCCCTTTGACTTCCCTCATGATTTTCCATGATTTCCAGAGTTGTTTCCTCTATATCTTGTTCTACCTCTGCTTTCTGCATTTAATACACTACCTGATGTGGATGCCCTTGAGCTTTTCCTATGAATTTCCTCACTCAATATAACACCAATAACATCATCAAACTTTAGGGTATTAGAACTAGAAACAAAATTACTAACAACCATTACCAAGCCATTCCATCTTTCTAGCAAAGAACACAAAATCAAGAGAGCCCTAACCTCTTCATCAAAAGTAATTTTAACTGAGGCTAACTGACTTGTAACTGTATTAAACTCATTCAAATGATCAGCAACTGATCCACCTTCTACCATTTTCATATTAAATAAATGCTTCATAAGAAATACCTTGTTTGAAGCTAAAGGCTTTTCATACAACTTCGCTAGGGTTTCCATCAGAGTTTTAGCCACTGATTGTGCCAGGCATAAATGAATACTCCCCAGTGCCTTCCTATCCAAAATATCCCATTCTTCTTGAGACATTGTTGCCTCTTTCTTGGCTATTCCCTCTAATGGCTGCCATAGATCCTTCTGATAGAGATAATCCTCCATTTTCATCTTCCATAATTGGAAGTTCTACCCATTAAACTTATCAACCTTCAACCTACCCTCGTCAGCCATTTCTCCCACTTAACCAAGAGACTCTCCCACTAACTCATGAGACCTTCTTCAGAGAATAGATGAAAGGAAAAATGAAAATAACCTCACTCTGATACCACTTCTTAGGATTAACAAGGAAGAAATAAAAATTGCATGCAAATATAACCAATATCAAAAAATAATAAACCACACAGAAGAGAACACAATACACAAAGATTTAACATGGTTCACCTAATCCCTGGGCTACATCCACCAACAATGAGTCCAATATTATTATTATCCAATGATTACAACCTAATTACAATCCATAATTCCTTACAACTCAATTCCAACACAAGTACTAAAATCATACATTATGAAATCCCTAACCCTAAGCCATATTATACAATATTTTGCCGCTTTAGGGTTAGAATGAGTTACAACATGTCAGCCCAAAAATTACTGAAAATATGTCAACCTTAATGTGTAGTACTTTCTTGGATAGTACTTTCTTGATCAGTCACCACAAGCTAACAATCAGCCTATAACAATAGCTACTAACAATAAATTCACCAAGTTGGCTCAACAAATCACATAGAACTCTAGTCGGTAAGCTAGAACTACAGAGTGATAGTGAATTAACTGAGCATGCCAGGCATCACCGAGCACCAGTGTCAACTAAGCACCACAGACATGAGCAAGTAACACTTTCACCAAGTGCCTGAGATTGTTGAGTTCCTTCAGTGACCAAGCTTCCTTCAATGACCAAGGTAGTCGGTCAAGGCTGCAACTGAGTAACATCGACCAAAATACAAACACCTCATGTAGTTTCACCGAGGACAAAGAATGCCCTTGCCTTAACCTTGGATGCCCTTGCATTGGACACCCCAGGTTCCAAAAGATGTTCATATGTGAGAAGAACATCTTCTAGGATTCAGCACGTAAATCCTAAACAGGTTATTCAAATACAAATCCTCCACCTTTACTGCTTGCAAATTCTTCCACTTCAGTTTCCTCTCTCTCTTCGAGTCTTTTCTTGATAATATACAAGTCAGTCCTCTAAACTGATCATTCATTTTCTCTAGATCCACAATCTCAACTCGGCTACCAATAATCAGGCTTCTCCTACCGAACATTGTATCCACCAAAGGCATGAGTGAAAACTTCCTATCATCCTTCTCAATAGTAAACACATTTATGACATATTCATATTTCCAAGGTCTATCAAGCAATATATCACAACTATTCATCTTCACAGTGTCATATAACAGAAGATCCTTGTACTGGCCAATCTAGACATCAATGAAGTATTGTTCTCTTACTTCCAAAGCATGAACATCTTGTAACAAGCCAATCTTATATGGGCAAGGATGCTTCATTCTATTCAAACCAAGTTTCTAAACCATGTTCTCAGCAACAAGGTTATTAGTACTACCACTATCAACAATAACATCACAAAGTTTACCTTCAGACTTTCATCGTGTCTTAAACAAGTTACTCCTCTGATAAGGTTCCTCCTTTGTAGCAAGCAATGTTTGCCAAAGTAGCAAGTTCTCTGATTCAGTTTCATTCTAAATTTTCTCATTCATCACAGTAGTTCATCAGTCAACCTTCTTCTATGTACACTCAAAAGAATGATGTCCTTCCTCTCCATAGTTATAGGAAGTACCCTTAAAGATAACTCTACATGTCTAATTCTTTGGTTCCACAAGTTTCTATTTATCTTCTGCATCAGTTGGTTTATCCTTCACCGAGTGATCAATCTTTTCTTTCCCTCAGGAGTTACTAGGTTGTTTCCTCTTCAACTTATCTTCTTCCTTCAGATCATACTGATAAGAATCTTCAACATAATCAATCTTCAGCATGCCAAGCTCATCCTAAATATTGAATCTTAGACCATTCACATATCGAGCTACCTTTTCCTTACCAAGCTCTCGGTGTCCATACCAAATAGTAAGCTTGTAGAACTCCTAGGTATAATCTTCAACAGAAAAATCCTTCTATTTCAGATTCTGAAACTTCTTAAATAGGTCAAGCTCATAGTGAGATGGTATGAACTTACCTTTCAACTAAGTCATCATCAACCTCCACCAATTGATTTTCATTTCATCTTCATCTTCTCTATCTCTTTGTAGTTCTTTGCACCAAAGATCATCATGTCCTTTCAACTTTGTTTGTGCTAAGCTCACCCGAACAGGATCTTCAATTTCTTCTAGCTCAAAGAAATCTTCAAGTTCACCAATCCAATCAATCAGATTGTCAGGCTTTAAAGTACCAAAGAAAGTAGAAACTTCCATTCAGTAACTGCTACTAGATCGAGCTCTAGATCTATGCAACCAAGCAGTTCTATCTTCACCAGATCTATTCCTCTATTCATCACCACTAGATTCAATAGTTTCAAATTCTTTAGCAGCTTCTTCATAGCCATCTTCAATACCAACATTCTGAGGTACACTAGCAACAACTCTTATGATATTGGCAGCCATGTCATTCTTCATTAATTATATCTCAAATCTGACATCTGATTTGACTTTATTAGAAATCTTTGATTCCGCAGCATTACAAAGATCTGCAATAGCTCTAGGGTCAAATATTCTTGGAGGCATCCTTAAAGATATGTAAAGTAACCCTCTACAAAAACCCTCACCGACCACCTTGTGGCTATCTCCAAGTTGTGTACAAGTTAGATATCAACCTGCCACCTTAAACAAACAACTAGGGCAAGATCCACAAGTTCAATGCTCTAGATTTGCAATCCAGATTGTGCACAATCTCTGCTCCAACAGGATCAACTTCGCAAGATCAACCTTGCTAGGTTAACCTTCACTTGACAAGATCAACTATCAGCTCCCACAGGAACAAAACCTTTGCTCTAATACCACCTAATGCAGTCAAGGATGGTGGAACCAATGAAGGACAGTCCAAACCTTGCAGCCAATAGAATTACACAACATAATACGCAACACAATAGATAACACAATAATTTTTCCAAGTAATTTTCATTAACATGCCCAACTGTAAGGCCTTATAGGTTAGGGCCAACTACAAATAGAATAATTATGAAAGATCTACAAATAGATCTAATACAATCTCAGCTAGCTCAGCTCTGAAGACAATTAGAAGTTGATGGAAACCCTAAGGTAGATCTAAACTTGAGCTTGAAAGCCTCTAAGAAATCTCCTTGCCTCCAAGTATGAAAACCACTAGCTCTGCTACAAACAACTATTAGATACTCATCTGATCTACAAGATCATGCAAGATCTTTTCCATAACTTTGCCAACTCCAGCTTTAGAACCTCAGATCTGATTCGCTAAGTCTTCTGAGTCATGAACCTCTATGATCCCTAACGATCCTCCAAACTCCCTCTCTATTTGTCCTCCTAAAAATCTACCCACACATCCTATAAATACTAGTCATCAACCACAAGTCGGCTAGATGAAATCCTTAACTCCCCCAAAAAAATAATTAAATACCATACAAGTTAGCTTACAAATGTATACAAACATTTAATTCAGCATATCAACCAATTACAATAGCTACAACTAGTAAATTCACCAAGTCGGCTCAAAAACTCACACAGAACTCTAGTCGGTAAGCTAAAACTACCGAGTGACAGTGAATTAACTGAGCATGTCAGGCATCACCAAGCACCAGTGTCGACTGAGCACCATAGACATGACCAAGTAACACTTTCACCAAGCACCAAAGACTGTTGAGTTCCTTTAGTGACTGAGCTTTCTTCAATGACCAAGGCCATCAGTCAAGGCTGTAACCAAGTAACACTGACCAAAATACAAACACCTCATGCAGTTTCACCAAGGACAAAGAATGCCCCTGCCTTAACCTTGGATGCCCCTGCATCAAATACTCTTTGTTATAAATTAATCTTTGTTTTGATAGTACCTCACTAAGATGCCCATATATTTTGAACTTGAACAAATTAGAAGATCTCTTCAATCAGAACCTTAAAGACTTCATCCTTAACAATATATAAAAATCTTAGAAAAATCCAATGGTGCATTAAAAAGTTATGACCCTCGTAATATGACTGGGTTTTTTGTCAAAAAAAAATGTTTTTATTTTCTCTGCCCTCTCTCAGCATCTTGCTTCCACATCCTAGCCTGCCTAATCTCTGGTCTCTATTTATTCTGATTCCTCAGTATAGAATCAATTTTTTTACCTACTCTTAGCTTTGTATTCAAGTTTATTTGACTATTTTTTAAATCTATTTGACCACTTTTTAAAAATTAATTTGCTCAAATCTGAAAGTTAAGCTGATATTATATTTAAGTGTTAGCTTGGTTTTAAAATCAGTTTGTTATATTTGAAATTTAATTTGATTCTCATTTAAATTCATATTGTTAATTTTAAAATTTAATTTAGTTTATTTTTCATCAAATCCATCCTAGATTATATTTAACAAAAGCATTGATTAACGTTAATACTTTTGATTTCAAAAAATTATTTCTATCAATTTACATAAATAAATCTTAATTAACATCAATACATTATCTCTAATACGTGTTTATTCACGATTTCACCCTTAAATTTAATTTTAATCTATTTATCTCTTTTATTTTAAAACATTTAATAAAATTTTAATTTTTTAAAGAATTCAATTTGTTTTATTCAAAGCTTCTTAACGTTTGAGTAAATTATTTTTTTCTTTCTCTTTAACATTAGATATTATTTGTATCTCACTTTGTTCAAGTGCATTTAATCATTTAATTAGTTAATCATGTCTAGCCTAATTTTAGAAATCAAGTTAAATAGCTTTAACTATCATCAATGGAAAACACACATCTCATTTATATTTCATTTTCAACATTTACTCCAAGTTTCTATAGATGCCACTACTGAACCAGCTACCTCTACTTCCCAAACTTTCAAAGATGCATGGAAAGTTCAAAACAAAGAAGCTCTTGGTCTAATTGGTCTTTCAGTTATTCCTGACTTATATGTACTGATTGGACATTGCACCAAAGCTCATCAAGCGTGGGCCATTTTGCAAAAAACCTATGATAGCTCCACTAAATCACTAATGTAGTCAAGCTCGGTGGATCCAATTAAGGACTAGCCGACATTGTAGCCAAACCAATATGCAACGGAAATACATAATAAAAATAATAGATCTACAATTAAACATAAGTCTTTATTCATGAAAACACCGATTACATGCAATGTGCTGGGCTATAAGGCCTTCCCGGTTACGACCAAGTACAAAGCAGGTAGTGTTAGATTAGGTGAAATACTAATCTCCCAAGAACACTTGCATGCATAACCCTGTCACATGGAAGAAGCAAAGAACAGAAGCAAGAAAAATCTATGGAGGCCAAAAAGCCAGAGACATCTTATGGACATGCAAAGAGAAATTTCTATTATGATCCAATAAGTGAATTAATTAAAATACAAAGAGGTGAATCCTTATAAAAGGAAACATGAAACCCAAAAGGGAAACCCTAAAGAATAATAAGATGCCTAAGTCTAACTTAAGTGTAGAGAAAAATAGACTAATAATTAAATAAATTAATTATTAGCTATAATATGACAACTCTAACACCCCCCCTTAAGTGTAACTTAGGGAGAAGCTAAACAACTAAGGACTAAAAGATGCATGAAAACAAAAATGCATGAAAGAGCAATGGGTCCCGGCAACAAGGCCTGATCAGGTACCCAGTACAAGAAATAAACTAGATGAAGGAAACAAAGCCTCTAATCTAGGGAATGTCCCAAAGAAAGGAACAAGAAAGAGCATGAAGCATCTCCGAAGCATGAAGCTGCAAACACTGTCAGAAGAATACTGCTGGAACCCCCACTGAAATAGTGCATGACCAGGTAGAGAAGACAAAGTCTGAAGAGCTGATCAATCGAAGAGGTGACCTCCAAAAAAAGAATGAATGAGTGTCTATATAGTAGATGATCCATCTCACTGAAATGCATAGGTGCCTAGCCACTGCATCCACCTAGTACATAGGAACAAAAACTGAATACGTAGATCACTCAACCGAACCAAGGAAGCAATAGAGCCAACAGGTGAACCCCCCCATAATGCTGAACAGGGAGAGGGGTGACAGGAACACTGAAATGCAATGCTAGAAACATCTGCAAGAAGAAGAATCAGGAACACCAACAGTGCAATAGAAGTACACGCACAGGATAAAAGGCGGTGTCGAAGAAGAAGAATAGATCTTCTGGACACACAGCATGGGCTAATGTCATGGAAGGTACACTCACTTGACAAAGGTGGATGAGCACAAAAGGCAAAACATCATAACCCCCCCATGCACTTTATAACTGAGTGCGAGTACAAACAAACGCAAGGTGTACAAGATCCTAGATATGCAAAAGCAGGCACTTTATCTCAGTGCGTTTACAGAAAAGAAATGCTACAGAAGAGAAGCATACAATGCTCAGAAGTTAGAAAGAAGAGTGAGCCAGAAGAACAGAAGGAGAGATCCCAGGACCTGTAGAACCCAAGTAATCCGCCAGAGTGCGAAAGTGCAAAACTCAGAGGAGAGAAAACCTGGAACAAAATCTGGATAAAAGACCCCTGCAACTGAATAACTCACAGAACCAGCTTTCCAACGATATCTGGTGAGCCCAAAAATGAGTCCGAATGAGCGAGATATGGCTCCCGGAAGGCAAAAAATAAACATCACCTTTCATAGAAAAAAACACTATCAAAATAGAAGATCTAAAAACTCTAACCTTCATAATCAGAAAGAGCTCGGAAAGAGCTTTTCGACGATATAAAGAAGTCCAAAAAAGACCTCTGTATGCTCCAGATAGATCAAAAAAGGCCCAGGTACCCTTAAAAAGCATCAAAAAAGATTTTAAAGCCCTTGGGGCTAGAAAAAAATAGAGCGCCTGGGCGCATGACACGTGCAGGGGGCTAGAGCCGGAGCTCCTGGTCACCCATGTGACCGCTGCTAGGGCCCGCGGGGCTTAAAAACCCGCCGGGCGGTCGGCGGAGTGGTGGGCGGAGCGGGGCCGACGGAGGAGGCCAGCGGGGCGGCAAAGGAGCCGGCGACGGCTCTGTAGCAAAGCGGGGGCCACCGAGGGCGGTGGCGAGTCTACAGTGAAGCAGAGCGGGGGCCGCAGTGGGCACAGCAGCGGTGGGCGGAGCGTGGGCATGCTAGAGGTGCTGCCGGTGGCGGAGGAGCTGTGGAGGCCGCGACTGGGCGCGGGGTGGCCGCTCGGCGGTGCACTGGTGGCCGTTGGGCGGCGCCTTTTAAAAATAAAGGCTGCGTTATTTTTAACACAAAAAATCATTAAAAAATGATTTTTTTTAAAAAAAAATTTGATTTTCGAGCCGTACGGCCCTAGGAGGGCAAAAATTTTCTCCCAGAAGTCACAGTGGCCAAAAATTTCAAATTTTATATGATTTTTGACTCTCCCGGACCTTCTGAGCGCAATGGCGGCGTCCGTTTTTGCTCAAAAAATAACGTCCAGTAGAGAATACCAGAACTAAAAAATTTTTTTGAAACCCTCCTACTTCTGAATCACTTCAACAAAACATGAACAACAAGCAGCAAGATGGCTCTGATACCAAGTTAGATTAGGTGAAATACTAATCTCCCAAGAACACCTACATGCATAACCCTGTCACATGGAAGAAGCAAAGAACAGAAGCAAGAAAAATCTATGGAGGCCAAAAAGCCAAAGACATCTTATGGACATGCAAAGAGAAATTTCTATTATGATCCAATAAGTGAATTAATTAAAATACAAAGAGGTGAATCCTTATAAAAGGAAACATGAAACCCAAAAGGGAAACCCTAAAGAATAATAAGATGCCTAAGTCTAACTTAAGTGTAGAGAATAATAGACTAATAATTAAATAAATTAATTATTAGCTATAATATGACAACTCTAACAGGTAGCAGTCTACAAGATCTCACAGGATCCAAATATTTTCCCCAACATCAGCATTCAGCTAGCCCAGGTCTGTAATACACAGCACACTGGTAGGCACCAAGGAAAGATCTAAACTTGTACTCAAACTTCCAAGTAATCTTCCCGCTTGTAGGCTACTAACGTTCCTTCCAAAAATCTAATCCCCCTAAAAAACTACCCAAGCATCCTATAAATATTGATTCCTAGCTGCAAGTTAGCTAATGAAATAATTAACCCTTACAAACAAATATTAAATGCTAAAACATTAGTCAGCTCTCACATAGCCTTACAAAATAAATAAACTCTCAAAATGGCCCCAAACGGTCATCAGATTTGCATAGAAGAATGAAAAATGCTAGATCTAGATCTCCACAGGTCCAATGGTCAATCCATAACACAAGGAGCACCACCCAAAATAAATGCACCAGTCGGCCAAGCCGATCTATCCAAACAATCCAGTCGGTAAGCAAGAACACCAAGAAACAGAAGAAATAACCAAGCACTATTCGATCGACCACACCAAGCATGACTGAGAAATGCAGTTATCATCAAGTGCCAGTGAACCAACATCTTCATTCACCGAGCATTCTTCAAAGACTGAGAACCTCGGTAACCATAGAAACCAAGAAACCAGTCTCCCAAACCGAGCAAGAACTCCACCAAACTAAGATTAAAACTAAAAATCTATCTCAAAGACAAACATATTTTTGGTTGATATAGGATTTCCAATAATCCTAGGATGCTCCTGCATCAGACACCCCAGGTAAGAAAGATTTTCTCATAAGGAAATCAGGAACGCCTCAAGGGAATCAGAACAGGTATGTTGAATCTATTCTTTACCCACATCTCTTCTTGTCCTTCATCCCATGTAGTCTTCACCTCATTCACTGTCTCATGCAAAAAGTCCTTCTATCTTCCACTTTGTTTACCCCTCCAATCGGTAATTGATAGCAACCGACTCTGACCACTACTGATCACCTCAGTGCCTCATTAAGGTTCATCCTCCCCAGACTCCTTAATCAACTCAGTGTCATCTGCATCTCTTTGTGTCACAAATGTCACCATTTTTTGAACCATCTCTACCAACAAAACCATCTACTTCTTAATCTCAACAAACTCTTTAGAGATGTCATTCTCCTCCTCCTTCAAACTAGAATTAACAGGAATAGGCTCATCAACTTTTTGCTCTTGAGGTTTTTCATAGGGACAACACCTGATAAATCCACATCCCTTAACCCCTATCTCCTGTAAAGGTATCAGCTTATGCCAACCTCCTTCATGCCTAACCACATAGGTATTAGCATGACCATCAAACAAAACATTTTTGTCAAACTACCAGGGTCTACCAAGCAATAGATGACAAACATCCATAGACAATATATCACACAATATCTCATCAAGGTAAGATCCAATCTAAAACTTAACCAAGCATTGTTATTCAACTCTAACCTTAGAAATATCTTGTATCTAACTAATCTGATAAGGATTAGGATGTTTCCTTCTTTCCAAATTCAATTTACTAACCATTTCATCTAAAACAAAGTTTTTAGAACTGCCACCATCAACTTGTTAATATGATTTAGAACAATAGAGAGGGGGGGGTGAATTAGTTGTTCACAGGTCTAGATGTATAAAACAAACTTCAAAAAAATTTCTTTAAATCAGATCTAACAACCAAAACCAACTCGGTCATCACTAATTCTATAATAGAAATATATAACATTTCAGTCCACTACCCAATTGTATCTAACTTGTAAAACACAAAAATATTCAAACCAAAACATTCACACAAGCATTGACACTAGGATTTATAGTGGAAACCCAATCTGGGAAAAACCACTTTGTAACATGCTACTATTATTTTCACTCTTCTAAAGTGAGCTTGGTTAAAACATAAACCCTGTCAAAGGTTATAATACACACTGTTAGGTGTGACCCGGGTAAAGGATTTCAATCACTCTGTTAGAAGTGAACCTTGTTATAGGACTTACATACATTCCATTAGAATGCAACCTTGTTCAAAGGATTTAAACATATGATTGTTAGGCCAGCCTCTGTTAAAAGGATTTTGATTGTTACAATGATTAGAAAGTAGCAATAGTATTGATCTGAAAAACATACAACTCACTTTGCAAATATCAGATCCAATTCTGTACACAAATTTTGGTTTACAAACTTTCAAAATTTTTCATCTCCATCTCTAATCTGCTTAGAACTTTTCTTCAAGAAATCACCACACTTCTCCTTCAGCCTTTTCTTCTTATACAGTCAATAACATCTACTGATCTTCCAACATCCTCTTTTCACCCATGCACACACATATCTAATGCTTAGGTTCCCTTAATACTTCCTCAATTAGGTTAACTCATCTTTTGTCACTCAATCTCCTTCGTAGATCTTAGGGTTAGGTCAGATTGATTGAATCTACCCGCTTTATGTTCTTAAGCTCCTTTTCTAGAAACATCTCAAATCTCTTAAAGATTTACAATAAAACATTTTTTAGTGCATTTAATGCTTTCAAACAATCAATAAATCAAGTCAACACATTTTACATAATCCAAGAATTCAACAATGTCGACTCCAAAGCTGAATTCTCTTCAAATATAAAAATAATGATGCTCAGTCAATACTATGATCAACTACTCGGTCTTCATGTAGAAAGCTCGGTCATTACTAAAAATGTTTCCTCGGCTTATACTATCTTTCTCGGAAATTAATTGATGTTCAGTCGACACTAAAATTTTGCTCAGCATATACTGACTCAGTTGAGACTAACATTACTTGGCTTGAACATGATTTCTCCATTTTTTCTCGGTCAAGCCTACCAGTTTAGTCTTCAATCTTACTAAGATAAACAATACATTGTCTCATCATTGTACCACATAATCAAGTACACTTTGTAATATCAAGATAACTCAAACTTTCCTTAGGTACTATTATTACCAACCTTTCCTATCCCCTTAGCAACACTCAAATAGATTTATTACTTTCCTAAGTAGCAATAGTCTTACCAGTTAAGGTTTGACATCAATGACAACACAACAATTGCTTCAATTGCAATTTCCAACAATCTCCCTCTTTGGCATTGATGGCAACACCATATGATATCACCTAAATAACACATGGATTACCAACCAATCCAAAAACTTATCTGTCCATCAGAAAAAAAATTTGTAATATCCTTAGCTTCATTCTAATTTAGAATCTATTAGCCTCACTTCTGTGACTCAGAAATATCCAGATCTCCCTCTATCCTGATCCTTCATTTCAGTTCATCATATCCTTACTTTTCTTTTCAATTTCATGTGTTATTATATCATCTTAGTTCATCTCATCTCCCTCTTTGACAAAAATGCCAAAGCAACAACTAAAACATACATCCATCAGATGTAGATATTATTCATGCAACTCAATGTTTCTCCCTTTATCATCTTGCTTATGATTGATTCATTATCTTTTCTCTTCTTCACACCTCTAGGCCAGTCCTAAAGTGTGACAATCTTCTACATCAATCTGTCAAATATTTTTCTATAGCATATTTGATGCAGTGCTCCTAGCTTAACTAGGCAGCCTCAGTTAGGGGAAAGACCCCTAATTGACCTCTCAAATACTCATGTGATTGTTTAGGTAAAGCTTTAGTGAATATGTCTACTAATTGTTCCTTTGTATTCACATATTTCATTCAGACTTCTTTATCTTGTACCAATTCTCTCAAGTAGTGATACTTGATTTCTATGTGCTTGGTCTTAGTATGCATCATTGGATTCTTAGAAATGTTGCTAGCACTTGTGCTATAATAGAAAATAACAAGTTCAGTGATTGCTTCTTTCATGCCTACCAACAATTGTTTTATCCATTCCAAATTTGAGCAGTTTACTACAGCAGCAACATACTCAGCTTCATCAGTAGATTGGGAAATGCAATTTTGTTTCTTGCTTGTCTAGGAGACTAATCTCTATCTAAGAAAGAAATCTCCACCACTAGTACTCTTTCTATCATCTACATTTCCTACCCAATCAACATCTGTATATAATCTTAGTTCAAATCTTTCATCCTTCTTGTAATATAGCCCATAGTCAGCAGTCCCTTTCAAGTATCTCATAATTCTTTTCACAGCCATCATGTGTGTTTCCTTAAGATTGGTAGAGAATCTTGCCACAATCCCAATAGCTATTGCAAAATCTGGTCTACTATGTACAACATACTGCAATTTTCCAATCATGGATCTGTACAAAGTTTGGTTCACTTCTGCAGCATCATTATTCTTAGATAACTTTTGTCCAGTAACCATAGGAGTACTCACTAGTCTACAATCTTCCATCCCAAAAGTTTTTAGTATTTCATTAACATTGAATGTGTAATGAAAATTCCTTTCTTCATCTGATATACTTGTAAACCAACAAAGAATTTGATCTCACCAAACATGCTCATTTCTAATTTAGTTTGCATTTCATTTGAAAATCTTTTACACAAAGTATCTTGTCCACCAAAAATAATATCATCCACAAAAAAATTTGCCAACATGATACCTTTAGCTTCTTCATCTTTCATGTACAGATTGCTTGTGTCATTTGTTCTTGAAAATCCAATCTGTATCAAGTAGTTATGCAATCTCTCATACCATGCTCTGGGAGCTTGTTTTAATCCATATAGTGCTTTGTTCAGTTTGCATACCATGTGTCTTCTATTTGGATAAATAAAACCTTTTGGCTATTCTATGTAAACTTCTTCTAGTATACCATTTAAAAATGTAGACTTTACATCCATTTGAAATACCTTGAAATCTTTATAAGCAACATATGCAAGCAGAGTTCTTACTCCTTCCAATCTAGCTACAGGGGAAAATGTCTCCCCATAATCTATTCCTTCTTCTTGTGTGTAGCCTTTGCATACTAGCCTAGCTTTTTTCCTAGTTATTTCATCTTTTTCATTCAACTTGTTCCGGAACACCCACTTTGTTCCTATAACATTTTTGTTTTCAGGTCTCGACACTGGAGTCCAAGTATCATTCTTCTCTATCTAGTCTATTTCATAATTCATTGCTTGTATCTAGTCTTCATTTTCTAATGCCTCTCTAGTTGACTTAGGTTCAAATTCACACAATAAACATGTTGGATCCTTTATCTTACTTCTGGTTAGAATTCCAATATGTTTGTCTCCAATTATCTATTCAGGCTTGATGTCTTCTTACATATTTTGCTAAAATAGGTTTAGCTCTTCTCTCCTCTATTTCATCAAGTTCCTCAACAAGATTGTCAGATTCAGCTTCTGAATGCTCAACAACCTCTTCCTCATACTCGGTAGTATTTTCTTGTCCCTCGGCATGTTCTTGTTCTCTTTCAACACTTTTTTCCTGATGCTCGGAAGAATCTTCCTATCGCTCGACATTGCTTACCCAAGACTCAGCATCAAGTGCAAGTTTGTTACTTGCCTCTTCTTCTTCTTCAATATACAAAAAAGATATATAATCTTCTAGTTCTCTTTTGTTGTCAGCTTCATTTCTTTTTGCATACTCATCAACTTTGACATTCACACTTTCCACAATTTTGTTAGTGTTAGAGTTCAAACACTTATAAGCTTTACTTTTTGTGGAATACCCTAGGAATATGCCTTCATCACTTTTAGCATCAAACTTTCCATTCCTATTGTCTTTTAATATGTAGCACTTGCTTCCAAAGATTCTAAAGTATTTAACACTTGGTGCATGCCCATGCCATAATTCATAGGGTGTCAGATTTGTACCTTTCTTGATCTGTACCTAGTTAAGAGTGTAGATAGCTATACTTATAGCTTCTTTTCAATATTTATGTGCCACATTCTTTTCAATCAACAATGTCCTTGCACAATCCAAGATAGATCTATTTCTTCTCTCTACTATATGATTATGTGGAGGTGTTCTAGGTGTAGACATCTATCTTTTGATTCATCTTTCATTGCAAAATAGATTGAATTCATTTGATGTAAATTCTCCACCTCAGTCAGATCTAAGACATTTCAGGTTCCTGCTTGTCTCCTTCTCAACCTTAGCCAAATACCACTTAAAGAATTGAAAAGTGTCAGATTTTTCTTTTAGAAACATTACATGCATCATCCTGGTATGATCATCAACAAACAAGATAAAATATCTAGCACCATAGTAACTTTGTACACCCATAGGTCCACAAAGGTCAGTATGAACCAAATCTAAAATGTTTTCAAAAGTAAAGGATTTTCTCTTAAAACTTGACTTTGTCATTTTTCCTAACTGACATTCCTTGCACATCATATTCTCAGGGTTCTTCAATCTAGGCAGACCTCTTACTTTCTTCTTCTTACTTATTTCTACCAGATTATCAAAGTTAACATGACATAGCCTCTTATGCCATAACCAAATGTCATCAAGTTGTGCAACCATACATGCTTCTTCAAATAGGTCAAGATAGAACAAATTACCTCTAGTTTGTTCTCCACTTCTGATCAGTTCACCAGTAGCATCAAATATTTTAGCTTTCTTGTGATGAAATTCCACTCGGTAACTAGTGTTGTTGAGCTGTACAACACTTAGCAGATTATAATTTAGACCTTCAACCCAATATGTATTTTCACAAGAGATCTTATTAGTTAGTTTAATCAAACCTTTTCCTCTAACAGGACATGGTGCATCATTACCAAATTTTATACTTTTACCTCTATAATGATGTAAGGTCTCAAACTTACTCTTGTCACTAGTCATGTGATGTGAACAACCACTGTTAATAATCCATTTTTCATTCTTGTTCACATAGGAGATCAATGCAATTTTCTCATCCTCATCAGATTCATCTTTCATTGCAACATAGACTACCTCAATTTCAAAATCATCACTATTAGTGCGAGTTTCTTCTTCAGCAATGTAACAAGATTTATTACCTTTTCCTTTGTAGTCTTTGTACCTTTGGTAGCTTTTGTCATATCTTCTATCTTTGAGTTTGCTTTTTATTTCTTCATCTTTATCATTCTTGTCAGGACATCTAGTAGCTATATGACCAACTTTATTACATGCAAAACATATAATAGGGAGTTTACCTTTATATTTTCCTTTTCCCCTTCTTAGTCTTCTAGCCATAAGAGCATCTAGATCTTCAAGTTCTTCATTAGAAGTGTCACTATCACTTTCACTTTCACTTTCACTGATGCATCTTTCTTTTTCTTTCTTTGGCTTGTCCAGAAATAATTGTGACTTAAAAGCAGATTCAACATTACCAATACTACCAATAGTGAAGTTATTATAGTTAGAGAGTTCAAAAGTAGTCAACTTGCCAACCAAACTTTCCAAAGTAAGCACATTTGTAGAGTTACATCTAGATTCCTGAATAGCTGAGATCTTAATAGCATATATATGATGCAGGAGCATCCTGGGTGTAAGAGCAATCTTGCATCACCCAAAAATATTTCTATTTTTGTATTCAATAAGGGCTATTTTGAGCAGAGCTGCTATTTATGAAAAGTTACTATTTTTGGTAATTTTTGTATGTGCTCAGAATGATCTGATTTCTTTTTTGGAGGTTGATTTTGGTCATATAAGTCTACCAGTAAAGTTCCATTGCCAGATCAAGTGTATATTGGAAGATATTGAAGATTTTCGGTATTGGCAGCAGGGTACAGAAACTTTGAACTCAGTTTTGAAGGCTTTAGAGCCCCTGGATGAGGTCAAAAATTTGGTTGACAGGCACTTGTGTGGGTCAAGCTTGTAGAGCGCTTCGTGGCATTTCCAAAATGGGGTTATAATAGCCGAGCAGGTCAACGGGTGATGACTTATGGTCTTCGGAAGTTGGACCACCTGAAATGGCAGAAAATAATTTTCTTCAAAATTTCTGTTCGGGTTTCAAAGGTTATCTTGAGCCGACTATGATGTAATAAAATGTAAAATAAAATAATGCTAAGTTTGGTCGGCCTTATTGGCTAAAATTCTGGAACCTTCCCAAGCGGTGGAAAAATTGCCTATATAAGGAAGGCTGTATTATTGTCTTAGGCAGTTCAGAATAGTTCTAGGTAGTAGATCTGGGCAATAATTCAAGGCTTTTGTCATACAGAATATTGTAAGGGAATGCCCATGGGGCTTTGCATATTGTAATTCTGAAAGTTTGTAATTCCACATTTGTGGAGATAATAAGAAGCCAATTTTCTGTTCTTGCATATTGTTGTTGTTTCTCTATTTCTGTTATGCGTTTGTGGAATTAAGGGGAGCACCCTTCATCAAGTGGTATCAGAGTAGGATTTCTTGAGTGTGTAAATAGATCATCGACTGTGAGGTAGTTTGCACCAGGACCATGGCTAGGGTTTCAGTGCGCATCACAGAAATGCCTCCACGAATGGAACGTGGCGGAAGAGCTGGTGTTGTAACACTTGAGGTTAGAGAGCTGCAGAGATAAGTGCGAGCATTACAAGAAGAGATTCGTAGAGGAATGAATCTTAATGTCAGAGATGAAAGCGAGGATGAAGCTGAAGAAGAATATCAAGAAGGAGAAGCTGAAATTATGAACCAGGAGGAAGAAAGACTTTTTCGGGTGATTTTCAAGATTGGGAAAAGACCTAAGATTGAGGTTCCTACATTTTCTGAAAATCTTAACCCAGAGGAATTGATCGACTGGATCAATGAATGTGAGGAATATTTTGAGTATGAAGATGTTGAGAATTTTGATAGGGTCAAATTTGTGAAGGCCAGACTGAAAGGTCATGTGAAGATCTGGTCGCAAGAAATTCAATTGGAGCGAAATAGAAGAGGGAAAGATAAAATCACAAGATGGGATCGGATGGTGGATAAATTGAAGCGACAGTTCATTCCTGTTGATTATGAGCTTGATCTACTAAAGAAAATGCAAAGTTTGAAGCAGGCAGGAAGATCTGTTCAGGAGTATACGGAGGAGTTCTATCGACTCCTCATCAGAACAGGCCATACCGAAGCTGATAAGGAGAAAGTTGCCGATACCTTAATGGGTTAAGGCCAAGCATTCAGGAGGAGTTGAATCTAGTTCGAATGAACAGTATTGAAGAGGCATACTAGTTTTCCCTAAAAGTAGAGGAAAAGCTGAACAAGAAGTTTGAGAGCAGACAAAATGGAAGAGGTCGCGGTGGATGATCTGGTGGATGGTCATATGGTGGCCGAAATGAAGATCCAAAAAAGAAGGATGAGGCCAATAGCAGTCAGAATCAGCGAGGAAATAATTCCAATCACTTACAGGATCAGAATAATAGAGATCAGAGAGGAAGAGGAAGAGGACAAGGATCTGGAAGAGGTGGCTTCCGTGGAACATGTTTTCACTGTGGAGAAGAAGGTCATAGGGAATTTGAATGTCCTCAGCACCAAGGCAGAATAGACAGGAGAAATGAAGGCTAGGCCAGAGTTGCACATGTAGATGAAGATGCCAGATCATCAAATTCTGAAGATGCTGAAAGAGGAGAAATGTTGATTAATAAAAGAGTCCTATTGAGTGGTGAGAATGAACCTGAGCAAAGGAAGAGCCTGTTTCACACCAGGTGCAAGTGTGAAGGTAAATGTTGTGATGTGATTATTGATAGTGGAAGCACTGACAATTTTCTGTCAAAAGAGATGGTGACAAATTTGAAGCTCAAGAGACAGAAACACCCACATCCATATCGGATTGCCTGGGTACAGGATGACTGCAGGGTCATGGTCAATGAACAATGCCTAGTGAAGTTCAAGATTGGTGGATACCAAGATGAGGTATTGTGTGATATCATATCTATGGATGCATGTCATATGTTGTTGGGTAGACCATGGCAGTTTGACAGATGTGCTGTACATGATGTCCGTGCAAATACCTATTCCCTGACAAAGGATGGAGTGCGGCATAAGCTAAAGCCATTGAAGGAGAATGAAGAAAAGGTATGTGGTAATGCAAGGATAACTTTTGTTGATGGAAGAAATTTTCTAGATGGTATGAGGCATGAGCATGTATGTTTTGCTTTAATTCCAAAAGCTGGTAAAGAGGAAGTAGAAGATGTTCCTGTAGAAGTTGTAGATTTGTTGAATGAGTTTCAGGATATTGTATTTGATAATGTGCCTGATGGATTACCACCAGTCAGAAAGATTAGTCATCAGATGGACTTGATCCCAGGAGCGAGTTTGCCGAATAAGGCAGCACACAGAATGACACCTGCAGAAAGTGTGGAGTTGAATAGACAAGTACATGAACTATTACAAAAAGGATTGATCTATGAGAGTCTGAGTCCCTGTGCTGTACCAGCGGTATTAGCACCAAAGAAGAATGGAGAATGGAGGATGTGTATGGATTCTAGGGCAATAAACAAGATCACAATCAAGTACAGGTTTCCATTGCCACGAATGAATGATATTATGGACTGTTTGAGTGGAGCTGTGTATTTCTCAAAGATAGATCTGAAGAGTGGATATCATCAGATTCGGATCAGAGAAGGAGATGAATGGAAGACCGCCTTCAAGACAAAGGAAGGACTGTATGAGTGGTTAGTCATGCCTTTTGGGCTAACCAATGCACCGAGCACTTTCATGCGGCTCATGAACGAGGTTCTGAAACAATTTCTGGGTAAGTTTGTCATTGTTTACCTAGATGATATTTTGATCTTTAGTAAGACATTGGATGAGCATATGATGCATATTCGTATGGTATTTGAGAAGTTGAGAGAAGAAAAATTGCTGATTAATTTGAAGAAGTGCAGTTTTGTGAAGAAAGAGTTGGTGTATTTGGAGTTTGTAGTTTCAGGAGAAGGTCTAAAAATGGACCCAGAGAAGGTACATGCTATCCTTGAATGGCCTACGCTAAGGAGTGCTACTGAAGTAAGATCTTTTCATGGTTTGGCTAGCTTTTACAGAAAGTTTATCAAAAATTTTAGCAGTATTTATGGACCCTTGACTGAAACAATGAGAGGGGATAGAAAAGAGTTTAAGTGGACTAATGGGGCAGAAAAGAGTTTTCAATTGTTGAAATGAAAAGTTACAGAACAACCTATTTTAGCACTTCCAAATTTTAATAAGGTGTTTCAAGTAGATTGTGATGCTAGTGGTACTGCAATAGGAGCTGTTATGAGCCAAGAAGGTAAACTTGTTGCTTATTTCAGTGAGAAGTTAAATGATGCCAAGAGGAAATATTCTGTTTATGATCAAAAATTTTATGCTATAGTTCAGGCATTAAAGAAGTGGAGACATTATCTACTTCCTAAGGAGTTTGTTTTGTATACCGATCATCAAGCTTTGCAATATTTGAATAGTCAAGGAAAATTGAATCAAAGGCATTTGAAATGGGTTGAGTTTTTGCAGAGTTATACATTTGTTTTGAAACACAGAAGTGGAAAGTCTAACAGGGTTGCAGATGCTCTTAGCAGAAGGCAACTATTGCTGATAGAGATGCAAATTGAGGTGGTTGGGTTCAAGGAACTCAAGAATTTATATCCAGAGGATCCTAATTTTGGTGAAGCTTGGAAAGCTTGTACAGAACCTGTTACTCTAGACAGGATGAAATGGTTGGATTTTATCATCCAAGATGATATGCTATTCAGAGGGAGTCAGTTGTGCATTCCACAAAGTTCTATGAGGGAGAATCTCATCAAGGAGAAGCATAGCGGAGGATTGGCTGGATATTTTGGTCGTGACAAAACCTTTAGTTTGGTTAGTGAGAATTATTATTGGCCACAATTGCAGCAAGATGTGAAGAAGTTTATACAGAGTTGCAGAGTATGTTAGATGGAAAAAGGAGTGAAGCAAAATATAGGGTTGTATCAGCCATTATCTATACCAGAGAAGCCTTGGGAGGATATCAGCATGGACTTTGTTCTTGGTTTACCGAAGACACAGTGGGGACACGATTCAATTTTTGTGGTAGTTGATAGATTTTCAAAGATGGCACATTTCATTCCTTGCAAGAAGACTAATGATGTTGTTCATGTAGCAGAATTGTTTTTCAGAGAAGTAGTGAGACTTCATGGTTTGCCAAAGACCATAGTTTCAGATCGGGACACTAAGTTTGTTGGATATTTCTGGTGTACATTGTGGAAGAAGTTGAAGATAGATTTGAAGTTTAGTTCATCACATCATCCACAGACTGATGGACAGACAGAGGTGGTGAATAGAAGTTTGGGAAATTTTTTGAGATGTTTGGTTGGAAATAAGCCAACAGGATGGGATTTGATTTTACCACAGGCGGAATTTGCATACAATAATTCTGTCAACAGGAGCACTAGTAAATCACCATTCTAAATTGTATATGGAAGTAGTCCAAGAAAGGCATCTGAATTAAGGAAGATAGATAAAGGAGAAATAAGTAGTGCTGAAGTTGAAGATTTTGCGGAACACTTGAAGAACATCCATGAAGAGGTGAGGAAGCATATTACCAAGATGAATGCATAGTATAAGGCTAAGGCAGATGAGAAAAGGAGGTATAAAGAATTTCAATTTGGTGACGAAGTCATGGTTCATTTGCGGAAGGAGCGGTTTCCAGTTGGTACATATAACAAGCTGAAAATGAAGAAGTTTGGACCATGCAGGATATTGAAGAAACATGATTCAGGAAATGCATATGAGGTAGAATTGCCTACTGAGCTAAATATTTCACCAGTGTTTAACATTTCAGATCTGACAGAGTATCATGAAGGAGGTGTTGAAGATGAGATCACAGTAGCACAGTGGAGTATTCCAGTAACTAGTTTAGACACTAAGGAGATTGAAGATATACTGGATAGTCATGTTGGCAGAAGCACAAGGAACAGGACATATGAAGAATATCTGGTCAAGTGGAAAGGATGACCTGTTGAAGATTCATCATGGCTAACAAAGGAGGAGGTTAACTATCTTGGTTTTCCTCTGCACACCTAAGTCGTGACAGGGTCACTTCTCAAATTACCCCGGGTGTCTGATGCAGGAGCATCCTGGATGTAAGAGCAATCTTGCATCACCCAAAAATATTTCTATTTTTGTATTCAATAAGGGCTATTTTGTGCAGAGCTGCTATTTATGGAAAGTTACTATTTTTTGGTAATTTTTGTATGTGCTCAAAATGATCTGATTTCTTTCTTGGAGGTTGATTTTGGTCATATAAGTCTGCCAGTAAAGTTTCATTGCCAGATCAAGTTTATATTGGAAGATATTGAAGATTTTCGGTATTGGCAGCAGGGTACAAAAACTTTGAACTCAGTTTTGAAGGCTTTAGAGGCCCCGGATGAGGTCAAAAATTTGGGTGACGGGCGCTTGCGCGGGTTGAGCCTGTAGAGCGCTTCGTGGCATTTCCGAAATGGGGTTATAATAGCTGAGCGGGTCAACGGGTGATGACTTATGGTCTTCGAAAGTTGGACCACCTGAAATGGTAGAAAATAATTTTCTTCAAAATTTCTGTTCGGGTTTCAAAGGTTATCTTGAGCTGACTATGATGTAATAAAATGTAAAATAAAATAATGCTAAGTTTGGTCGGCCTTATTGGCTAAAATTCTGGAACCTTCCCAGGCGGTGGAAAAATTGCCTATATAAGGAAGGCTGTATTATTGTCTTAGGCAGTTCAAAATAGTTCTGGGTAGTAGATCTAAGCAATAATTCGAGGCTTTTGTCCTACAGAATATTGTAAGGGAATGCCCATGGGGCTTTGCATATTCTAATTCTGAAAGTTTGTAATTCCACATTTGTGGAGATAATAAGAAGCCAATTTTCTGTTCTTACATATTGTTGTTGTTTCTCTATTTCTGTTATGCGTTTGTGGTATTAAGGGGAGCACCCTTCATCAATATAGGACATAGAGTTCTTAGTACTTTTCCAATTATAGTTTCCTCATCAATAGTCCCTCTTTCTCCTCTAATAGCATTCACAACTTTTATTCTACCATAATATTGTGCAATGTTCTCACCTTCTTGCATTCTCATTTCATCAAACTTACCTCTGAGACTCTTGGCCTTAGCTTTTAGCACATTTATGTCACCACCATAGATCTTTGCAAGAGTGTCCCACATCTCCTTAGCACTTGTGCATTCCTTAATGTCCTCAAATTATGGATAGCTTAGGGCAAATTGAATTTCTAGCATTTCTTGATTATGTTCTTTCTTATCTCTCATTTCTTCAGTAGTCAAAGGTGCAATAGGTGAGATCTAGTCATTCTCAATGTAGTACTTTGTAGAATCACCAATACCAGCCAGATACAGCTTCATCAAGCTTTGTCATTCAGGGAAGTTTTCCTTATTCATATTAGGTACCTCCTTGTACATCATGATCATTTGCTTCAAGTCCCTTTAAACTTGATTTCTATAAACACCAATAATAAGAAACATAGCTCTGATACCAATTGTTAATATGACTTAGAACAATAGAGAGGGAGGTGAATAAGTTGTTCTCAGGTTCAGATGTATAAAAAAACTTCAATTTTTCTTTCTTTAAATCAGATCTAACAACCAAAACCAACTCGGTCATCACCGATTCTATAATAGAAACATGTAACATTGCAGTCCACTACCCAACTGTATCTAACTTGTAAAACATAGAAATGTTCAAACCAAAACATTCACACAAGCATTGACACTAGGATTTATAGTGGAAACCCAATCTGGGAAAAACCACTTTGTAACATGCTACTATTATTTTCACTCTTTTGAAGTGAGCTCGGTTAAAAGCCAACCCTGTCAAAGGTTACAATACACACTGTTAGGTGTGACCTGGTTAAAGGATTTCAATCACTCTGTTAGAAGTGAGCCTTGTTATAGGACTTACATACATTCCATTAGAATTTAACCTTGTTCAAAAGATTTAAACATATGACTGTTAGGTCAAGCTTTGTTAAAAGGATTTTGATTGTTACAATGGTTAGAAAGTAGAAGCAATACTAATCTAAAAAACATACAACTCACTTTACAAATATCAGATCCAATTCCATGCACAAATGCTGGTTTACTGACTTTGAAACTTTGCCATCTCCATCTCTGATTTGCTCAGAACTTTTCTACAAGCAATCACCACACTTCTCCTTTAGCCTTTTCTACTTCTACAGTCAATTAATATCTACTGATGTTCCAGCATCCTCATTTCACCCATGCCCACACGTACCTAATGCTTAGGTTCTCTTAATACTTCCTCAATTAGGTTAACTCATCTTTTGTTGCTTAATCTCCTTCATAGATCTTAGGGTTAGGTCAGATTCATTGAATCTACCCGCTTTGTGTTCTTCGGCTCCTTTTCTAGAAACATCTCAAATCTCTTAAAAATTTACAATAAAACATTTTTTAGTGCATTTAATGCTTTCAAACAATCAATAAATAAAGTCAACACATTTTACATAATCTAATAATTCAACAATGTTGGCTCCAAATCTGAATTCTCTTCAAATATAAAAATACTGATGCTCGTCAATACTGTGATCAACTACTCAGTCTTCATATAGAAAGCTCTATCATTACTAAAAATGTTTCCTTGGTTTATACTATCTTTCTCAGTAATTAATTGATGTTTAGTCGATGCTAGAATTTTGCTCGGCATATACTAACTCAGTCGACACTAACATTACTCTGCTTGAACATGATTTCTCCATTTTTGCTCGGTCAAGCTTACCAGTTTAGTCTTCAATCTTACTTAGATAAATAATACATTATATTATCATTGTACCACATAATCAAGTACACTTTGTAATATCAAGACAACTCAACCTTTCCTTAGGTGCTATTGTTACCAACCTTGCCTATCCCCTTAGCAACACTAAAATAGAAATAGTACTTTCCTAAGTAGCAACAGTCTTACCAGTTAAGGTTTGACATCAATGACAACACAACAATTTCTTCAATTGCAATTTCCAACACAACTATAACATTACATACCTTATCCTTGCACTTACATCTGGTTCTGAAGAAATTTTTTCTTTGCACCGTTTCAGGAACACATGCAGCTAATCTCTTAGTGAAAAGACATTCACCTTTCTCAAGAACATTCTCAATGCCTTCTTCAGTAGCTAATGAAACTATTTTCTTAGGACACTACCAACTTCTATGACCAGCTTCACCATAGTTATAACAAATGTCGGTGAACTCATTCTTCCACCTTCCTCTCTGTCCAACATTCTTAGTAACTTTACTCTCAACAATTGTCTCACCATTTTTACCACCTCAGTTCCTATTGTTCCATTTTCCTTCATACTTCTTATTCAACTTCTCTTCAATCTTCAATGCAATCTCATAAGCTTCACCAATTATTTTCATCTGCATAGTAAGAAACTCTTCTTGAATACTAGGTCTCAAACCATAAACATACCTAGCAAGCTTCTCTTTATCAGCTTTAGAATGATGAGTCCTAATCAAGATTCTATAAAATTCCTTAGTATACTCCTGTACCAATTTGTTAGTCTTCTTCAAAGCTTGCATCTTCTTAAACATGTCCAATTCATAATCCACTAGAATGAATTTCTTCTTCAACTTATCCACCATTCAGTTCCACTTAGTGATCTTCTCTTTTCCTCTTCTACCTCTTTCCAACTGAACTTCTCTCCACCAGAGGTTTGCATGACCCTTCAACTTAGTCTTTGTTAATCTAACCCTATCAAGATCTTCTATTTCCTCACACTCAAAGTATTCATCAATCTCATTCATCCAATCAATCAATTCTTCTGGCCTAAGGCTTCTAGCAAATGTAGAAACTTCAATCTTAGGTCTTTCCCCAATCTTAGACATAGCTTTCAGAATTCAATTCTCCTCCAAATCTCTAGCTTCTTCTAGAGCTTCTTCAAAATGATCTTCCTCAAATTCATCATCACTATCCTCTTTCAAGGTAGGCTTCTTCTTTCTCAATTCCTCTTGTAGGTCTTGCACTTTTTTCTGCAAAGCCCTAAAATCATTAAGACAAAATTCTCCAGTGGTTTCTTCTCCTTTAGAGATCTCATGATTTATCCTCGGAGGAATCTTCAAATCAAGATCTAGATACAAAAGATCCACTCAGATCCAACATGAACAAACTTTGCTCAAACGGGAACAAACTTCGCTCAAATAGAAACAAATTTGGCTCTAATACCACTTAATGCAGTCAAGATTAGTGGATCCAATAAAGGACTGACCTACCTTGGAGCCAAACCAATATGCAACAGAAATACACAATAAAAATAGCAGATCTACAATGAAACAAAAGTCTTTATTCATGAAAACACCGATTACATGCAATGTGCCAAGCTTTAAGGCCTTCCCGATTACGGCTAGTGATCCAAATCTTTTCCCCAACATCAACATTTCACTAGCCTAGGTCTGTAACACACAACACACTGGTAGGCACCCAGGAAAGATCTAAACTTGTACTCAAACTTCCAAGCAATCTTCCTACTCCTAAGCTCGCAGGCTACTAACCTTCCTTCCAACAATATGATCCCCCTAAAAAACTACCCAAGCATCCTATAAATACTAATTCCTAGCCACAAGTCAGCTAATGAAATAATTAACCCTTACAAACAAATATTAAATGCTAAAACATCAATCGGCTCTCACATAGCCTTACAAAATAAATAAACTCTCAAAGATGGCCCCAAATGGTCATCAGAACTGCATAGAAGAATGCAACATGCTAGATCTAGGTCCCCACATGTCCAACTATCAATCCATAACATGAGGAGTGCAACCCAAAATAAATGCACCAGTCAGCCAAGCCAATCCATCCAAACAATCCAGTCAGTAAGAAAGAACATTGAGCAATAGAAGAAATAATTGAGCACCAATCGACTGACCACGCCAAGCATGACCGAGCAACACAGTTATCACCGAGTGCTAGTGAACTGATGCCTTTAGTCACTGAGCATTCTTCAGAGACCAAGCACCTCGGTAACCACAAAAACCAAGCAACTAGTCTCCCAAACTAAGAAAGAACTCCACCAAACTAAGATTAAAACTAACAATCTATCTCAAAGATAAACATATTTTTGGTTGATACAGGATTGCCAAGAATCCTAGGATGCTCCTGCATCAATGATGTAAGATTTAGCTCCAAGACAACTTGGAAGACCTCAGGTATATTGACTTTAAAACCATGGATGAATATTTACTTAAATTTGATTCTATTAAAGCTCAATTAAATGGTGTGAATGTTACTTTAAGTGATATTAGACTAATTACTATTATTATCAAGAAGTGTCTTCCTATAGGGTTTCAAAAATTTATTACTAACGGGTCTGTGCAAGATCATGAGGGGCCAAAAAGTGGCGATGTGAAAAATATTCACTTTTCACTCATCCAAAAGCACATGAAAGTGCTTGTTGACTTTTTAGTAGGCCTGGGTGTCAGTACACTTGGGCAAAGCTGCCACCAAAGCACATACCTAATCAGGTACCCAAAAATATCGGGTACCTGATATTTTCGGGTACCTGATAACTGTGGCATATATCTGACACCCGTGAGCCCTATTCTTCATTTCCTAGCATGATTTCTTCAAGTTTCTAACCACATTTTTCTGATACCCAATATATTTTCGGATACCTGATATTGGAAACCCCAAATTTGACTCCGAGCATATTCGGTAAGTAGTTAATTGCATATTTTTATTAATTTATTTCATTTTCATTATAAATGTAGCATTTTTTTAAAAAATAGGGTTTTGTATTTATATTTGTAATAATATTTGAAACTTAGATTTTTTTTTTATTTAATCAGGCATGGCTGACAACAATAAAGAAAATAACCCTCCAAATAACAATCCTGAAAACAATCCCCCATATCTAAACCCTAAATCTTTACAAGATTTGATAGAAGAAAATTTGAACACAATACGAAGTTTCCAAAACACATATCAAAATATACCTACATTAGGTCCCATGCTTGCCACACTAAATACAATTGTTGGAAATATTGACACACTCACAGAGCAACATAATGTTGTTCTTCATTGGCATGATGATATGAACGCCCAATTTGATGATGGGCTTGACCATGATGGGATTGCGGCCCTTAATATAAGTAAGGAAGATATCGCTGCCCTTTTTGTCGATCCTAAAACCAGAATACCAGTTGACCCCAAAAAGCCCAAATTATCAATAAAATGGTGCACAAATGAAGCAATGCGCACAAACTTTTGGGATCGCTGGTGGATGGTTTTTGATAAACCACCACATAGCAATTTGGAGGTCCCATTTTATTTCCTTAAAAAATTGTATGCTGAGTTTGTGCTTGGTCACCATGTTGATTATTGGAGTATGAGGCCCAACATGGGCATAGGTAGAGGAGCTCCTGAAACTAGGCCATCTTCCCAGTGCCGAAAGGCCACTACCTTTGTCCCCCCCATTGATGTCACACCCCCTCCTCCAATGAAGCATCCCAATATCATTTATGAGGTTGCTGAACTGACTATTAGGGCCATTCATTTACTAAGTGATCAGTTGATCACACAGACTAGGTCAATGTTGCCTCCTGTGGATGTTGCTGGCGCATCAACATCTCATTGGAGTTCACATGTATGCAAGCCCCATATGTGCATTATGTGCAGGCATATGTGCCTCAGACCGCTTACTGATTCTGATATATATCAGTTTCATGATATTGATGAGGGAGATATAGGAGAGGCTACTGCAGAGGCTGTAACACCTCATGGAGCATCTACATCTCATGAGAGTGCTCAAGAGGTGCATGTAGAGCCATTGACTCCTATTGATACGGTAAGAGTAAACATTATAAATAAATTTGTCACATGGCTTATTTAATTTAAAAATAATTTATTTATTTAGATTAGTTTTAATGATTGCATGCACTTATGTATATATATTTTTTCCATTTATGTTTAGTTGATGACACAGGAGGAGGTGAGACAGGTGGATGAGTCCACACTTTCAGCCATTTCATTTGGCCTTGATGACTATACGGTATATTATAAATTATGTACCCATTAGTTTTTTTTATATCATTTGGTGTACATGCTTAAATCTCTATCAATTAGAGAAATAAAATTCATACATTTACTAATATATATTGTCATCTTATTGTGTTCTTGCAAGCTACAGCTGACATCAGTGGGGGGCGTGAGGGGGTTCCTTCATCAGTTGTTGACAAAGGAAAGGTAGTTAATTGTTTAAGATTAATTATGCATGCATATGTATGCAACTTGTGTGTAGTAATAAATATTTTACTTGCACTTTATTGTATAGGGTGTGGCTATTGATGATGTCCCGACACCGGTTCGGTGGCGTAGGGTTACAGGCATCTTGATTCAGAGTGATAGCCCAATTGTATGTAGACTTTTACATATTGTTATTTGTATTTTGTAACTAGGGTTTCTATGATGAAGTACATTGATATATAATTGACAATCTTTTTACTCTCATAGGTTACTCTGACTGTGAGGGAGGTCCCATGAGAATCTTTTGTTTCTTTGTTGACCCAGCCCACTATTCCAGAGGAGGGATCACTAGATGTAATTTTTAATTTTAGTTCAATCAATTTGTAATTTTATTATGCTATCATCCTATTTTGTAGATTTATTACTCTATGTTGCACCAGTCTAGTAATCTCATTATTGCAAATATATATTTATAGGTTAGAGTTGGTATTGTTGGCATGGTCCCTTCGCTACCCAGGACTTATGCTAGGACACCTGATCGTGGTAGGTGATCGAGAGACCAGGTACAAATTTATTTGTATTCAGTTATAATTTTAATTAAATTAGTGTTTGAAAATTATGAATTATATATACATATATATATATATATATATATATATATATATATATATATATATATATGTACAAATCATATAAAGTAAGCAATCTAACTTTGGTTTGAACTCATTTTTTATGCAGGATCATTCAGAGTCCAACACACCTTCAAAGAGGCTACATTTTGATGATCCCCCTACAGCATAGGATGCAGTTTTAGTTTTGTGGTCATTTAGAGATGACACTTGGAACATTTTGAGATGGCATATATGCCACATTGTACACCTTAAAACATTGATTTTGTAGACATTTTGAAATGGCATGTGCCATATTTGTATATGGACATACTTTTGATACATTTGATACATATATAAAACATATTCATTTGTATGTTATATTTGCGTCATCTTTTGTATATAAATATTTATTATTCATGTTTATGGAATTGAATGGTGAAGTTATATCTTGACTATGATTATCATTATGATTTAAATTATATCTTGTTGAAGTTACATTTGTTTTTCTTTACTCTGGAATACCCTGTTCATGGAGCTTATTATGTTTGAGGTTTAACTTCTTGTTGGTGAACAAATTTGTCTTCGAAAGAAACGCTTACAAAATGACCCTTAAAGCCCAAACAAAAAGACTCAACCAACACCAACAGTTGGGTCACTTCACTATTGAGAAGCGTAAGTGCCCTTTGAATTATCTTGGTATAGCTCCCCGTGCAGGATTTACAATGAATCAATTAAACTATAAATGATAATTCTTTTAACCTAAAAGCAATAAAGGTGTACAAACATCTATTCGTAAACATGAGATAGATGCAAAGAGACCAATTTACTGAAAAGAAAAGGACAGTAAATGCTACAAATTTCATTTTCCTAAACAATGCATTACAGAAAGAAACTAAGAGAGAAAGATGAATGGTTCTTTCCAAATACATGAAAAACTATAGCATAAAGTCCACAGATGATCATGCTGATGATCAGATGTAACAGATATGCATTCAAAAGAAACCAATATCATTCAAAGATGAATATCAATCAAAAAGTGAGCATCTAAAATCAAAGTTTTAATATGTTGACATATCCTTCTTTAAACACAGAAAAACAACAAAGAGTCTAATGTTCCTGTACATTAATCATTATCTAAAAATAAAATCCCTCTTTCCCTATATTACAATAAAAATCCTAATCTATCCCTCCCCTGGCACAAAGTCTCTTGGGTCAGGCGAAATCCGGAACCCCCAAAATCTCCTCTACGAGCCTTACTTATTTTCCCCTTTCGGTTAGTTTCTTTCCTGTTATAATAACTAATTCTTGAGGATGTGTCTATCCACATCTTCTTTCTTGAATACATTAAAGTATCCCTTTGTGAGTGCCTTAATAATATTTTGTTATGAAAGTCCATGTTACTTGGTGCTCTACATCTTTCAAAATGGATCTATTCCTATAGAATAGTGCCATCTAGATCTTATTGCAACACAAGTGTTAATGCCTCTGTGTTTTGATTGGACGCTTGGTGCTATAACTAGAGTGTGTCATTTCTAGCTCTCCACAAACACACCACTTCATGCAAGTGACACCAAGAAACATTTTTTTAGAGCCATCATACATATGTATTTTGGGATTCAATTATGAGCACATCCTCCTCAATTTTCCCACCTTGTGAACCTAAAGCCAACATCTCTAAATCATGACTGATGTCAACACAAAGAACTACATTATCATGCATCATGAAGGCATCATCAGCTTGGTATTGAAAATCGCTCTTAAGTTTCCCACTGATATAGTCCCAGACCTCTATGAATCCAACAACCGAGCATGAAACAAGGTTTTGTCCATCAAGGAAGATGTTGGGTCCTCCTTGACATTCGGTGTTGGGGCATTCTCAGGAAATGATAATGTCTTAATATTGAAATTGCGTTATAGATTATCATGTTCTCGAATGCTAATACTATCGATGTGCAAAACCAATTCTCATTGTCATCGACCAGTCTAACGTAACAAAGCTTTGGAAACTTCATTTTTGGATACCTTTTACTAGTTCTACTACTCCTATCTGCAATTCCATATGCCGTGCTCTACTTGCGAGCATTCTGTTGAATAGTTTACATATATTGTCTATGCTTCCAAGTCATAAATTTTATGGGACTTGATAGTTAAAATTATAACCGACCCCAAGGATGATGGCATGTCCTTGGATAGATAGTGGCATTGATAGCCTCTCCAACCATTCTAGTCTACCTTCATAACCATACCAAATAGGACAATGTCTACTCAGAAAAATTTCTACTCGATCCACGAGCCCCGGAAGATCGCTGCCTAATCGTGCTTAGTTTACCCTGGGGTCACTTGGGTCGAGCGTGGTCGCAAGCATTTTGGTAACTTTATGGGTAGAACCAGGTTGTCATTGGCATTTAGCCAGCCAACTAGAGTCGGTGGAGTAGATAGTTCGATGCCAGGTCAGACGGTTTGAAAGATACGCTGCCAAGCCACTTTCAACTGACCCTGACTGCAAGTTTTGGCATCGACTGAGATCACCTTGCCAAATGCAAACAAAGTTGAATCACCCAAAGCTGAGAGAGGTTATTGTAGACCTCAAAAACATGATCCCATAGCACCTAATAGTTTGTTGATAGCTCTCACGAAGTCTGAGATATGAGCCTCAGAAGATCACGGCCCAATCGTGCTTAGTGCACCTTTGGGTCACTTGGATCGAGCATGGTCATGAGCATTTCGGTGACTTTGTGGGAAGAACAAGGCTGTCACTAGCATTTACCCAGCCAACCAGAGCCAATGGAGTAGATGATTCGATGCCAGGTCAGATGGTTTGAAAGATACGCTGCTGAGCTACTTTCAACTGACCCTGACTGTAAGTTTTGGCATCGACTGAGATCGCCTTGCCAAATGCAAACAAAGTCAAATCACCCAAAAATGAGAGAGGTTATTGTAGACCTCAAAAACATGATCTTGTAACACCTAAAAAATTTTTTATACCTCTCATGAGGTCCAAGATATAAGCCCCAGAAGATCACTGCCCAATCGTGCTTAGTGCACCTTGGGGTCACTTGGGCCGAGTGTGGTCGCGAGCTTTCCGGTGACTCTGTGGGTAGAATGGGGTTGTCATTAGCGTTTACCTAGCCAACTAGAGCCGATGGAGTAGATGGTTCAATGCCAGGTCAGATGGTTTGAAAGATACGCTACTGAGCCACTTTCAACTAACCCTCACTGCAAGTTTTGGCATCGACTGAGATCGCCTTGCCAAATGCAAATGAAGTCAAATCACCCAAAACTAAGAGAGGTTATTGTAGACCTTGAAAACATGATCTTGTAGCACCTGAAAATTTTTTGATACCTCCAATGAGGTCCAAGATACAATCCCCAGAAGATCGCTACCCAATCATGCTTAGTGCACCTTGGGGTCACTTGGGTCAAGCGTGGTCGCGAGTGTTCCGGTGACTCTGCGGGAAGAACAAGGTTTTCACTAGCATTTACCTAGCCAACTAGAGCTGATGGAGTAGATGGTTTGATGTCAGGTCAGATGGTTTGAAAGAATGCTATTGAGCCACTTTCAACTGACCCTCACTGCAAGTTTTGGTATCTACTGAGATCTCCTTGCCAAATGCAAATGAAGTCGAATCACCCAAAACTAAGAGAGGTTATTGTAGACCTCAAAAACATGATCCCACAGCATAGGAGAGTTTGTCAATAGCTCTCACGAAGTCTGAGATATGATTCCCAGAAGATCATTGCCCAATCGTGCTAAGTGCACCTTGGGGTCACTTGGGTCGAGTGTGGTTGCGAGCATTTCGGTGACTTTGTGGGAAGAACAAGGTTGTCACTAGTGTTTACCCAGCCAACCAAAGCTAATGGAGTAGATGATTTGATGCCAGGTTAGATGGTTTGAAAGATATGATGTTGAGCCACTTTCAACTGACCCTCACTGCAAGTTTTCGCATCGACTAAGATCGCCTTGCCAAATGCAAACGAAGTCGAATCGCCCAAAACTGAGAGAGTTTATTGTAGACCTCAAAAACATGATCTTATAACACCTAACAGTTTTTTGATACCTCTCACAAGGTCCAAGATACGAGCCCTAGAAGATCACTGCCCAATCGTGCTAAGTGCACCTTGGGGTCACTTGGGTCGAGTGTGGTTGCGAGCATTCTGGTGACTCTGTGGGTAGAATGAGGTTGTCACTAGCATTTACCTGACCAACCAGAGCCAATAGAGTAGATGATTTGATGCCAGGTCAGATGGTTTGAAAGATACGCTACTGAGCCACTTTCAATTGACCCTGAGTGCAAGTTTTGGCATCGACTGAGATCACCTTGCCAAATGTAAACGAAGTCAAATTTCCCAAAGCTGAGAGAGGCTATTGTAGAACTCAAAAAAATGATCGTATAGCACCTAACATTTTTTTGATATCTCTCATGAGGTCTGAGATATGAGCCCCAGAAGATCGCGGCCCAATCGTGCTTAGTGCACCTTGGGGTCACTTGGGTCGAGTGTGGCCGTGAGCATTTTGGTGACTTTGTGGGAAGAATGGGGTTGTCAATCATGTTTACCCAGCCAACCAAAGTCAATGGAGTAGATGGTTCAATTCCAGGTCAGACGGTTTGAAAGATATGCTACTGAGCCACTTTCAACTGACCCTGACTGCAAGTTTTGGCATCGACTGAGATCGCCTTGCCAAATGCAAATGAAGTTGAATCTCCCAAAATTGAGAGAGGTTATTGTAGACCTCAAAAAAATGATCCTATAGCACTTGACAATTTTTTGATAGCTCTCACGAGGTCTAAGATATGAGTCCTAGAAGATCGCGGCCCAATCATGCTTAGTGCACCTTGGGGTCACTTGGGTCGAGTGTGGTCGTGAGCATTCCGGTGACTCTGTGGGTAGAATGGGGTTGTCACTGGAATTTGCCTGGCCAACTAGAGTCAATGGACCAGATGGTTTGATGCCAGGTCAGATGGTTTGAAAGATACATTGCTGAGCGACTTTTAACTGACCCTCACTGCCAGTTTTGGCATCGACTGAGATCACCTTGCCAAATGCAAACGAAGTCAAATCGCCCAAAACTGAGAGAGGTTATTGTAGACCTCAAAAAAATGATCCTATAACACCTAACATTTTGTCGATACCTCTCATGAGGTCCAAGATACAAGCCCCAGAAGATCGCTGCCCAATCGTGCTTAGTGCACCTTGGGGTCACTTGGGTCAAGCGTGGTTGCGAGCGTTCCGATAACTTTGTGGGTAGAATGGGGTTGTCACTAGCATTTACTTAGCCAACCAGAGCTAATGCAGTAGATGATTTGATGTTAGGTCAAACATTTTGAAAGATACGCTGCTAAGCCACTTTCAACTAACCCTAACTGCAAGTTTTGGCATCGACTGAGATCACCTTGCCAAATGCAAATGAAGTCAAATCACCCAAAATTGAGAGAGGTTATTGTAGACCTCGAAAACATGATCTTGTAACACCTAACAATTTGTTGATACCTCTCATGAGGTCCAAGATATGATCCCCAAAAGATCACTACCCAATCTTGCTTAGTGCACCTTGGGGTCACTTGGGTCAAGCATGGTCGCGAGCGTTCCGGTGACTTTGTGGGTAGAATGGGGCTGGCACTAGCATTTACCCAGCCAACTGGAGCTGATGGAGAGATGATTTGATGCCAGGTCAGATTGTTTGAAAGATACGCTGCTAAGCCACTTTCAACTGACCCTGACTGCAAGTTTTGGCATCGACTGAGATCACCTTGCCAAATGCAAACGAATTTGAATTGCCCAAGACTGAAAGAGTTTATTTTAGACCTCAAAAACATGATGTTGTAGCACCTAACAATTTTTTGATAGCTCTCATGAGGTCTGAGATACGAGCCCTAGAAGATCACTGCCCAATTGTGCTTAGTGCACCTTGGGGTCACTTGGTTCGAGCATGGTCGCGAGCGTTTCGGTGACTCTGTGGGTAGAACGGGGTTGTCACTGGTGTTTACCTAGCCAACTAGAGCTGATGGAGTAGATGATTTGATGCCAAGTCAAATGGTTTGAAAGATACACTGCTGAGCCACTTTCAACTGACCCTGACTGCAAGTTTTGGCATCGACTGAGATCGCCTTACCAAATGCAAAGGAAGTCGAATCACCCAAAATTGAGAGAGGTTATTGTAGACCTCAAAAACATGATCCTATAACACCTAACATTTTATCGATAGCTCTCAAGAGGTCCAAGATACGATCCCTAGAAGATCACTGCCCAATCATGCTTAGTGCACCTTGGGGTCACTTGGGTCGAATGTGGTCGCGAGCATTTTGGTGACTTTGTGGGTAGAATGGGGTTGTCATTGGTGTTTACCTGGCCAACCGGAGCCAATGGAGTAGATGGTTTGATGCCAAGTCAGACGGTTTGAAAGATACATTGCTGAACCACTTTCAACTGACCCTCACTACAAGTTTTCACATCGACTGAGATCGCCTTGCCAAATGCAAACGAAGTCGAATCACCCAAAATTGAGAGAGGTTATTGTAGACTTCAAAAACATGATCCTGCAACACCTAACAATTTGTCGATACCTCTCATGAGGTCCAAGATATGAGCCCCAGAAGATCGCTGCCCAGTCATTCTTAATACACCTTGGGGTCACTTGGGTCGAGCGTGGTCGCGAGCATTCCGATGACTCTGTGGGCAGAATGGGGTTGTTACTAGCGTTTACCTAGCTACCTAGAGCTGATGGAGAAGATGATTCAATGCCAGGTCAGATGGTTTGAAAGATACACTACTGAGCCACTTTCAATTAACCCTCACTGCAAGTTTTGGCATCGACTGAGATCGCCTTGCCAAATGTAAATGAAGTCGAATAACCCAAAGCTGAGAGAACTTATTATAGACCTCAAAAACATGATCTTGTAACACCTAACAGTTTGTTGATACCTCTCAAGAGGTCCAAGATATGAGCCCCAGAAGATCGCGGCCCAATCGTGCTTAGTGCACCTTGGGGTCACTTGGGTCGAGCATGTTCACGAGCGTTCTGGTGACTCTGTGGGTAGAATGGGGTTGTCATTGGTGTTTACCCAGCCAACCAAAGCCGATGGAGTAGATGGTTTGAAAGATACATTGCTGAGCCACTTTCAACTAACCCTCATTGCAAGTTTTGGTATTGACTGAGATCACCTTGCCAAATGCAAGCGAAGTCGAATCGACCAAAATTGAGAGAGGTTATTGTAGACCTCAAAAACATGATCTTGTAGCACTTGATAGTTTGTCAATACCTCTCGCAAGGTCTGAGATATGAGCCACTTTCAACTAACTATTAGTGGTATGTTTGAAATTTGAACTGTGAAATTAATCATGATTAAACTTGTTAAATTTGAACTGTGGAGCTTATTATGTTTGAGGTTTAACTTTTATAGATTTTTTGAAATGATAAAAAATAATATCCTTAAAGCATTACAAACAACAATCAAACATGTAAGAATTCAAACCATGCAAATGACATAAGTATATGACATGTAATATCTCTTCTTGGCACTATTGGCCACCCATACATGATTTTGGTCATAAGTCCTTATGAAGAGTTTAAGGACATTTAACTTTTAAATCAAATTGATTGATACAAATTGCCATTATAGGCTTCAAAAGATCTCAATTAACCATTAAGGATCCTTTTGTCCTTCTATTTTTGATTGGATCCATGGTGACCGTAGGCATCTTCATAGGTGCTCCTACACAAGTTACATTCCACATACAAAACCAAGTTTATTGACTCAAAATACAATCTAAGAAAGGTCAAATTAATGTATTGAAATTAAGCTTAACAAACTTAGAAAATAATGCACTAAGTTAACTTATTACCTAGTCAAGTGTTCCTAAAGGGTCATCTCTTTGCTTTAGGGTCTCCAATAGTGCTTCATGATCAACAGTAGTAATAGTCCAAAGTTCTTTTGTCTTTGGTCTTCCATGATGCTTTGTAATGAAGGGTGCTCCCCTTAATACCATAAACACATAATAGAAATAGAGAAACAACAATGGTAATATGCAAGAACAGAAAATTGGCTTCTTATTATTTCCACAAATGTGGAATTACAAACTTTTAAAATTACAATATGTAAAGCCACATGGGCATTCCCTTACAATATTCTATAGGACAAAGCCTCGAATCAATACCCAGATCTACTACCCAGAACTATTCCGAACCGCCTAAGACAATAATACAGCCTTCCTTATATAGGAAACTTTCCACCGCCTGGGAAGGTTCCATAATTTTAGCCAATAAGGCCGACCAAACTTAGAATTATTTTATTTTATATTTTATTACACCATAGTCGGCTCAAGATACCTTTGAAACCTGAATAAAAATTTTGAAGAAAATTATTTTTCGCCATTTCAGGTGGCCCGACTTTCGAAGACCATAAGTCATCACCAGTTGACCCGATCGGCTATTATAACCCCATTTCGGAAACGCCACGATGCGCTCTACAAGCTTACTCGGCACAAGCGCTCGTCACTCAAATTTTTGACCTCATCCGGGGCCTCTAAAGCCTTCAAAACTGAGTTCGAAGTTTCTGTACCCTACTGCCAATACCGATAATCTTCAATATCTTCCAATATACACTTGATCTGGCAATGAAACTTTACTGGCAAACTTATATGACCAACATGAACCTCCAAGAAAGAAATCAAATCATTTTGAGCACATACAAAAATTACCAAAAATAGTAACTTTCCATAAATAGCAGCTCTGCACAAAATAGCCCTTATTCAATATAAAAATAGAAATATTTTTGGGTGATGCAAGATTGCTCTTACACCCAGGATGCTCCTGCATCAGACACCTAGGGTAATTTGAGAAGTGACCCTATCACGACTCAGGTGTGCAGAGGAAAACCAAGATGGTTAACCTCCACCCTTGTTAGCCATGATGAATCTTCAACAGGTCATCCTTTCCACTTGACCAGATATTCTTCATATGTCCTGTTCCTTGTGCTTCTGCCAACACGACTGTCCAGTATATCCTTGATCTCTTTAGTGTCTGAACTAGTTGCTGGAATACTCCACTATGCTGCTGTGATCTCATCTTCAACACCTCCTTCATGATACTCTATCAGATCTGAAATGTTAAACACTAGTGAAATATTTAGCTCGGTAGGCAATTATACCTCATGCATTTCCTGAATCATATTTCTTCAGTATCTTACATGGTCCAAACTTCTTCATTTTCAGTTTGTTATATGTACCAACTGGAAACTGCTCCTTCCGTAAATGAACCATGACTTCATCACCAACTTGAAATTCTTTATACCTCCTTTTCTCATCTGCCTTAGCCTTATACTGTGCGTTCATCTTGGTAATATGCTTCCTCACCTCCCCATGGATGTTCTTCAAGTGTTCTGCAAAATCCTCAGCTTCAGCACTACTTATTTCTCCTTTATCTATCTTCCTCAATTCAGATGCATTTTTTGGACTACTTCAATATACAATCTAGAATGGTAATTTACCAGTGCTCCTGTTGATAGAATTATTGTATGCAAATTCCACCTGTGGTAAAATTAAATCCCATCCTATTGGGTTATCTCCAACCAAACATCTTAGCAAATTTCCCAAACTTCTATTCACCAGCTCTGTCTGTCCATCAGTCTGTAGATGATGTGATGAACTAAACTTCAAATCTGTCTTCAACTTCTTCCATAATGTACGCCAGAAATATCCTACAAACTTAGTATCTTGATCTGAAACTATGGTCCTTGGCAAACCATGAAGTCTCACTACTTCTCTAAAAAACAATTCTGCTACATGAACAGCATCATTAGTCTTCTTGCAAGGAATGAAATGTGCCATCTTTAAAAATCTGTCAACTACCACAAAAATTGAATCATGTCCCCACTGAGTCCTCGGTAAACCAAGAACAAAGTCCATACTAATATCCTCCCAAGGCTTCTCTGGTATAGGTAATGGCTGATACAACCCTGTATTCTGCTTCACTCCTTTCGCCATCTGACATACTCTGCAACTCTGTACAAACTTCTTCACATCTTGCTGCAATTATGGCCAATAATAATTCTCACCAACCAAAGCAAGGGTTTTATCATGACCAAAATGTCCAACCAATCCTCCACTATGCTTCTCTTTGATGAGATTCTCCCTCATAGAACTTCGTGAAATGCACAACTGACTCCCTCTGAATAGCATATCATCTTGGATGATAAAATCCAGCCATTTCATCCTGTCTAGAGTAACAAGTTCTGTACAAGCTTCCCAAGCTTCACCAAAATCAGGATTCTCTGGATACAAATTCTTGAGTTCCTTGAACCCAACCACCTCAATCTGCATCCCTGTAAGCAATAGTTGTCTTTTGCTAAGAGCATCTGCAACCCTATTAGACTTTCCACTCTTGTGTTTCAAAACAAATTTATAACTCTGCAAAAACTCAACCCATTTCAAATGTCTTTGATTCAATTTTCCTTGACTATTCAAATATTGCAAAGCTTGATGATCAGTATACAAAACAAACTCCTTAGGAAGCAGATAATGTCTCCACTTCTTTAATGACTGAACTATAGCATAAAATTCTTGATCATAAATAGAATATTTCCTCTTGGCATCATTTAACTTCTCACTGAAATAAGCAACAGGTTTACCTTCTTGGCTCATAACAGCTCCTATTGCAGTACCACTAGCATCACAATCTACTTGAAACACCTTATTAAAATCTGGAAGTGCTAAAATGGGTTGTTCTGTAATTTTTTGTTTCAATAATTAAAAACTCTTTTCTGCTCCTTTAGTCCACTTAAACTCTTTTCTATCCCCTCTCATTGTTTCAGTCAAGGGTCCACAAATACTACTAAAATTTCTGATAAACTTTCTGTAAAAGCTAGCTAGACCATGAAAAGATCTTACCTCAGTAGCACTCCTTGGAGTAGGCCATTCAAGGATAGCCTGTACCTTCTCTGGGTCCATTTTTAGACCTTTTGCTGAAACTACAAATTCCAAATACACTAACTCTTTCTTCACAGAACTGCACTTCTTCAAATTAATCAACAATTTCTCTTCTCTCAACTTCTCAAATACCATACAAATATGCATCATTTGCTCATCCAATGTCTTATTAAAGATCAAAATATCATCTAGGTAAACAATGACAAATTTACTCAGAAATTCTTTCAGAACCTCGTTCATGAGCCGCATGAAAGTGCTCGGTGCATTGGTTAGCCCAAAAGGCATGACTAACCACTCATATAGTCCTTCCTTTGTCTTGAAGGTAGTCTTCCATTCATCTCCTTCTCTCATCCAAATCTGATGATATCCAATTTTTAGATCTATCTTTGAAAAATACACAGCTCCACTCAAACAGTCCATAATATCATCCATTCGTGGCAATAGAAACCTGTACTTGATTGTGATCTTGTTTATTGCCCTAGAATCTATACACATCCTCCATTCTCCATTCTTCTTTAGTGCTAATACTGCTGGTATAGCACAAGGACTCAGACTCTCACGGATCAATCCTTTCTGTAACAGTTCATGTACTTGTCTTTTCAACTCCTCACTTTTTGCACGTGTCATTCTATGTGCTGCCTTATTCAGAAAACTCGCTCTTGGGATCAAGTCCATCTGATGACTGATCTTCCTGACTGGTGGTAATCCATCAAGCATGTTATCAGATACAATATCTTGAAACTCATTCAACAAATCTGTAACTTCTATAGGAACATCTTCTACTTCTTCTTTACCAGCTTTTGGAATTAAAGCAAAACACACATGCTCATGCCTCATTCGTGGCAATAGAAACCTGTACTTAATTATGATCTTGTTTATTGCCCTAGAATCCATACACATCCTCCATTCTCCATTCTTCTTTGGTGCTAATACCGCTGGTACAGCACAGGGACTCAGACTCTCACGGATCAATCCTTTTTGTAATAGTTCATGTACTTGTCTATTCAACTCCACACTTTCTACAGGTGTCATTCTGTGTGCTGCCTTATTCGGAAAACTCGCTCCTAGGATCAAGTCCATCTGATGACTAATCTTTCTGATTGGTGGTAATCCATCAGGCATGTTATCAAATACAATATCCTGAAACTCATTCAACAAATCTACAACTTCTACAGGAACATCTTCTACTTCCTCTTTACCAGCTTTTGGAATTAAAGCAAAACATACATGCTCATGCCTCATACCATCTAGAAAATTTCTTCCATCAACAAAAGTTATCCTTGCATTACCACATACCTTTTCTTCAGTCTCGTTCAATGGTTTTAGCTTATGTCGCACTCTATCCTTTGTCAGGGAATAGGTATTCACACGACCATCATGTACAGCACATCTGTCAAACTATCATGGTCTACCCAACAACATATGACATGCATCCATAGATATGATATCACACAATACCTCATCTTGGTATCCGCCAATCTTGAACTTCACCAGGCATTGTTCATTGACCATGACCTTGTGGTCATCCTGTACCCAAGCAATCCGATATGGATGTGGGTGTTTCTGTCTCTTGAGCTTCAACTTTGTCACCATCTCTTCTGACACCAAATTGTCAGTGCTTCCACTATCAATAATCACATCACAACATTTACTTTCGCACTTGCACCTGGTGTGAAACAGGCTCCTTCTTTGCTCAAGTTCATTCTCACCACTCAATAGGACTCTTCTGTTAATCAACGTTTCTCCTCTTTCAACATCTTCAGAATTTGATGATCTGGCATCTTCATCTACATGTGCAACTCTGGCCTGGCCTTCATTTCTCCTGTCTATTCTTCCTTGGTGCTGAGGACATTCAAATGCCCTATGACTTTCTTCTCCACAGTGAAAACATGTTCCACGGAAGCCACCTTTTCCAGATCATTGTCCTCTTCCTCTTCCTCTCTGATCTCTATTATTCTGATCCTGAAAATGATTGGAATTATTTCCTTGCTGATTCTGACTGCTACTGGCCTCATCATTCTTTTTCAGATCTTTATTTCGGCCACCATATGACCATCCACCAGATCGTCCACCGTGACCTCTTCTGTTTTGTCTGCTCTCAAACTTCTTATTCAGCTTTTCCTCTATTTTTAGGGTAAACTAGTATGCCTCTTCAATACTATTCATTCAAACTAGATTCAGCTCCTCCTAAATGCTTGGCCTTAACCCATTAAGGTATCGGGCAACTTTCTCTTTATCAGCTTCTGCATGGCCTGTTCTGATGAGAAGTCAATAGAACTCCTCTGTATATTCCTGAACAGATCTTCCTGCTTGCTTCAAACTCTGCATTTTCTTCAGTAGGTCAAGCTCATAATCAACAGGAACAAACTATCACTTCAATTTATCCACCATCCGATCCCATCTTGTGATTTTGTCCTTTCCCCTTCTATTTCGCTCCAACTGAATCTCTTGCCACCATATCTTTGCATGACCTTTCAGTCTGGCCTTCGCAAATTTGACCCTATCAGGATCCTCAACATCTTCATACTCAAAATATTCTTCACATTCATTGATCCAGTCGATCAATTCCTCTGAGTTAAGATTTTCAGAAAATGTAGGAACCTCAATCTTAGGTCTTTTCCCAATCTTGGAAATCGCCCGAAAAAGTCTTTCTTCCTCCTAGTTCACAATTTCAAATTCTCCTTCTTGATATTCTTCTTCGGCTTCATCCTCGCTTTTGTCTCTGACATTAAGATTCATTCCTCTATAAATCTCTTCTTGCAATGCTCACACTTGTCTCTGCAGCTCTCTAACCTCAGGTGTTACAACACCAGCTCTTCCGCCACGTTCCCTCCGTGGAGGTATTTTCACGATGCACGCTGAAACCCTAGCCACGATCCTGGTGCAAACTACCTCATGGTCGGCAATCTGTTTACACACTCAAGAAAACCTGGCTCTGATACCACTTAATGAAGAGTGCTCCCCTTAATACCACAAACACATAATAGAAATAGAGAAACAACAACGATAATATGCAAGAACAAAAAATTGGCTTCTTATTATCTCCACAAATGTGGAATTACAAACTTTTAGAATTACAATATGCAAAGCCACATGGGCATTCTCTTACAATATTCTGTAGGACAAAGCCTTGAATCAATACCCAGACCTACTACCCAGAACTATTCCGAACCACCTAAGATAATAATACAGTCTTCATTATATAGGCAACTTTCCACCGCCTGGTAAGGTTCCAAAATTTTAGTCAATAAGGCCGACCAAACTTAGAATTATTTTATTTTATATTTTATTACATCATAGTCGGCTCAAGATAACCTTTGAAACCCAAACAGAAATTTTGAAAAAAATTATTTTTCGTCATTTTAGGTGGCCCAACTTCCAAAGACCATAAGTCATCACCAGTTGACCCGATCGGCTATTATAACCCCATTTCAGAAATGCCACGAAGCGCTCTATAGGCTTGACCAGTGCAAGCGCTTGTCACCCAAATTTTTGACCTCATTCGGGGCCTCTAAAGCCTTCAAAACTGAGTTTGAAGTTTCTGTACCCTGCTACCAATACCAAAAATATTCAATATCTTCCAATATACACTTGATCTGGCAATGAAACTTTACTAGCAGACTTATATGACCAACATGAACCTCCAAGAAAGAAATCAGATCATTCTGAGCACATACGAAAATTACCAAAAATAGTAACTTTCCATAAATAGCAGCTCTGCACAAAATAGCCCTTATTGAATATAAAAATAAAAATATTTTTGGGTGATGCAAGATTGCTCTTACACCCAGGATGCTCCTGCATCAGACACCCAGGGTAATTTGAGAAGTGACCCTATCACGACTTAGGTGTGTAGAGGAAAATCAAGACAGTTAACCTCCACCCTTGTTAGCCATGATGAATCTTCAACAGGTCATCCTTTCCACTTGACCAGATATTCTTCTTATGTCCTATTCCTTGTGCTTCTGCCAACATGACTGTCTAGTATATCCTCGATCTCCTTAGTGTCTGAACTAGTTGCTGGAATACTCCACTGTGCTACTGTGATCTCATCTTCAACACCTTGTTCATGATACTCTGTCAGATCTGAAATGTTAAACACTGGTGAAATATTTAGCTCAGTAGGCAATTCTACCTCATATGCGTTTCCTGAATCATATTTCTTCAGTATCTTACATGGTCCAAACTTATTCATTTTCAGTTTTTTATATGTACCAACTGGAAACCGCTCCTTCCGCAAATGAACCATGACTTCATCACCAACTTGAAATTTATTATACCTCCTTTTCTCATCTACCTTAGGCTTATACTGTGCGTTCATCTTGGTAATATACTTCCTCACCTCTCCATGGATGTTCTTCAAGTGTTCTGCAAAATCCTCAGCTTCAGCACTACTTATTTCTCCTTTATCTATCTTCCTTAATTCAGATGTATTTCCTTGACTACTTCCATATACAATCTGGAATGGTGATTTACTAGTGCTTCTTTTGACAGAATTATTGTATGCAAATTCCACCTGTGCTAAAATCAAATCCCATCCTGTTGGCTTATCTCCAACCAAACATCTCAGCAAATTTTTCAAACTTCTATTCACCACCTCTGTCTGTCCATCAGTCTGTGGATGATGTGATGAACTGAACTTCAAATCTGTCTTCAACTTATTCCACAATGTACGCCAGAAATATCCAACAAACTTAGTATCTTGATCTGAAACTATGGTCTTTGGCAAACCATGAAGTCTCACTACGTCTCTGAAAAACAATTCTGCTACATGAATAGCAGCATTAGTCTTCTTGCAGGGAATGAAATGTGCCATCTTTGAAAATCTATCAACTACCACAAAAATTGAATCATGTCCCCGCTGAGTCCTCGGTAAACCAAGAACAAAGTCTATACTAATATCCTCCCAAGGCTTCTCTGGTATAGGTAATGGCTGATACAACCCTGTATTCTGCTTCACTCCTTTCGCCATCTGACATACTCTGCAACTCTGTACAAACTTCTTCACATCTTGCTCCAATTTTGGCCAATAATAATTCTCACCAACCAAAGCAATGGTTTTATCACGACCAAAATGTCTAGCCAATCTTCCACTATGCTTCTCCTTGATGAGATTCTACCTCATAGAACTTCATGGAATGCACAACTGACTCCCACTGAATAGCATATCATCTTGGATGATAAAATCCAGCCATTTCGTCCTATCTAGAGTAACAAGTTCTGTACAAGCTTTTCAAGCTTTACCAAAATCAGGATCCTCTAGATACAAATTTTTGAGTTCCTTGAACCCAACCACCTCAATCTGCATCCTTGTCAGCAATAGTTACCTTCTGCTAAGAGCATCTGCAAACCTATTAGACTTTTCACTCTTGTGTTTCAAAACAAATGTATAACTCTGCAAAAACTCAACCCATTTCAAATACCTTTGATTCAATTTTCCTTGACTATTCAAATATTGCAAAGCTTGATGATCAGTATACAAAATAAACTCCTTAGGAAGGGGATAATGTCTCCACTTCTTTAATGCTTGAACTATAGCATAAAATTTCTGATCATAAACAGAATATTTCCTCTTGGCATCATTTAACTTCTCACTGAAATAAGCAACAGGTTTACTTTCTTGGCTCATAACAGCTCCTATTGCAGTACCACTAGCATCACAATCTACTTGAAACACCTTATTAAAATTTAGAAGTGCTAAAATGGGTTGTTCTGTAACTTTTTGTTTCAATAATTGAAAACTTTTTTCTGCTTCTTTAGTCCACTTAAACTCTTTTCTATCCCCTCTCATTGTTCCAGTCAATGGTCCACAAATACTACTAAAATTTCTGATAAACTTTCTGTAAAAGCTAGCTAGACCATGAAAAGATCTTACCTCAGTAGCACTCCTTGGAATAGGCCATTCAAGGATAGCCTATACCTTCTCTAGGTCTATTTTTAGACCTTCTGCTGAAACTACAAATCCCAAATACACTAACTCTTTCTTCACAAAACTGCACTTCTTCAAATTAATCAACAATTTCTCTTCTTTCAACTTCTCAAATACCATACAAATATGCATCATATGCTCATCCAATGTCTTACTAAAGATCAAAATATCATCTAAGTAAACAATGACAAACTTACCCAGAAATTCTTTCAGAACCTCATTCATGAGCCGCATGAAAGTGCTCGGTGCATTGGTTAGCCCAAAAGGCATGACTAACCACTCATATAGTCATTCCTTTGTCTTGAAGGTAGTCTTCCATTCATCTCCTTCTCTCATCTGAATCTGATGATATCCACTTTTCAGATCTATCTTTGAGAAATACACAGCTCCACTCAAACAGTCCATAATATCATCTATTCGTGGCAATAGAAACCTGTACTTGATTGTGATATTGTTTATTGCCCTAGAATCTATACACATCCTCCATTCTCCATTCTTCTTTGGTACTAATACTGCTGGTACAACACAGGGACTCAGACTCTCATGGATCAATCCTTTCTGTAACAGTTCATGTACTTGTCTGTTCAACTCTTCACTTTCTGCAGGTGTCATTCTGTGTGCTACCTTATTCAGCAAACTCACTCCTGGGATCAAGTCCATTTGATGACTGATCTTACTGACTGGTGGTAATCCATCAGGCATGTATCATATACAATATCCTGAAACTCATTCAACAAATCTGTAACTTCTACAGGAACATCTTCTACTTCCTCTTTACCAGCTTTTGGAATTAAAGCAAAACACACATGCTCATGCCTCATACCATCTAGGAAATTTCTTCCATCAACAAAATTTATCCTTGCATTACCACATACCTTTTCTTCAGTCTCCTTCAATGGTTTTAGCTTATGTCACACTCTATCATTTGTCAAGGAATAGGTATTCGCACGACCATCATGTACAGCACATCTGTCAAACTGTCATGGTCTACCCAACAACATATGACATGCATCCATAGATATGATATCACACAATACCTCATCTTGGTATCCGACAATCTTGAACTTCACCATGCATTGTTCATTGACCATGACCTTGTGGTCATCCTGTACCCAGGCAATTTGATATGGATGTGGGTGTTTCTGTCTCTTGAGCTTTAACTTTGTCACCATCTCTTCTAATATCAAATTGTCAGTGCTTCCACTATCAATAATCACATCACAATATTTACTTTCGCACTTGCACATGGTACGATATAGACTCCTTTGCTCAGGTTCATTCTCACCACTCAACATGACTCTTTTGTTAATCAATGTTTCTCCTCTTTTAGCATCTTCAGAATTTGATGATCTGGCATCTTCATCTACATGTGCAACTCTGGCCTTGCCTTCATTTCTCCTGTCTGTTCTTCCTTGGCGCTGAGGACATTCAAATGCCCTATGACCTTTTTCTCCACAATGAAAACATGTTCCACGGAAGCCACCTCTTCTAGATCCTTGTCCTCTTCCTCTTCCTCTCTGATCTCTATTATTCTGATCCTGAAAATGATTGGAATTATTTCCTCGCTGATTCTGACTGCTACTGGTCTCATCCTTCTTTTTCGGATCTTCATTTCGACCACCATATGACCGTCCACCAGATCGTCCACCGTGACCTCTTCCGTTTTATCTGCTCTCAAACTTCTTATTCAGCTTTTCCTCTACTTTTAGGGAAAACTGGTATGCCTCTTCAATACTGTTCATTCGAACCAGATTCAGCTCCTCTTGAATGCTTGGCCTTAACCCATTAAGGTATCGGGCAACTTTCTCTTTATCAGCTTCTGTATGGCCTGTTCTGATGAGAAGTCGATAGAACTCTTCTGTATACTCCTGAACAGATCTTCCTGCTTGCTTCAAACTCTGCATTTTCTTCATTAGGTCAAGCTCATAATTAACAAGAACAAACTGTCGCTTCAATTTATCCACCATCCGATCCCATCTCATGATTTTCTCCTTTCCTCTTCTATTTCGCTCCAACTGAATCTCTTGCCACCATATCTTTGCATGACCTTTCAGTCTGGCCTTCGTAAATTTGACCCTATCAGGATCCTCAACATCTTCATACTCAAAATATTCTTCACATTCATTGATCCAGTCGATCAATTCCTCTGGGTTAAGATTTTCAAAAAATGTAGGTACCTCAATCTTAGGTTTTTTTCCAATCTTACAAAATCGCCCGAAAAAGTCTTTCTTCCTCCTAGTTCACAATTTCAACTTCTCCTTCTTGATATTCTTCTTCGGCTTCATCCTCACTTTTGTCTCTGACATTAAGATTCATTCCTTTGTGAATCTCTTCTTTCAATGCTCGCACTTGTCTCTGTAGCTCTCTAATCTCAGGTGTTACAACACCAGCTCTTCCGCCACGTTCCCTCCGTGGAGGCATTTTTGCGATGCACACCGAAACCCTAGCCACGGTCCTGGTGCAAACTGCCTCATGGTCGGTGATCTGTTTACACACTCAAGAAAACCTGCTCTGATACCACTTAATGAAGGGTGCTTCCCTTAATACCACAAACACATAATAGAAATAGAGAAACAACAACAGTAATATGCAAGAACAGAAAATTGGCTTCTTATTATCTCCACAAATGTGGAATTATAAACTTTTAGAATTATAATATGCAGAGCCACATGGGTATTCCCTTACAATATTCTGTAGGACAAAGCCTCGAATCAATACCCAGATCTACTACCCAGAACTATTCCGAACCACCTAAGACAATAATACAGCCTTCCTTATATAGGCAACTTTCCACCGCCTGAGAAGGTTCCAGAATTTTAGCCATTAAGGCCGACCAAACTTAGAATTATTTTATTTTATATTTTATTACATCATAGTCGGCTCAAGATAAGCTTTGAAACCCGAACAGAAATTTTGAAGAAAATTATTTTTCTCCATTTCAGGTGTCCCAACTTCCGAAGACCATAAGTCATCACCAGTTGACCCGATCGGCTATTATAACCCCATTTTGGAAATGCCACGAAGCGCTCTACAGGATTAACCGGTGCAAGCGCCTGTCACTCAAATTTTTGACCTCATCTGGGGCCTCTAAAGCCTTCAAAACTGAGTTCGAAGTTTCTGTACCTTGCTGCCAATACCGAAAATCTTTAATATCTTCCAATATACACTTGATCTGCCAATGAAAGTTTAATGGCAGACTTATATGACCAACATGAACCTCCAAGAAAGAAATCAGATCATTCTCTAAACAAAATAGCCCTTATTGAATATAAAAATAGAAATATTTTTGGGTGATGCAAGATTGCTCTTACACCCAGGATGCTCCTGCATCAGACACTCAGGGTAATTTGAGAAGTGACCCTGTCACGACTCAGGTGTGCAGAGGAAAATTAAGACGGTTAACCTCCACCCTTGTTAGCCATGATGAATCTTCAACAGGTCATCCTTTCCACTTGACTAGATATTCTTCATATGTCATGTTCCTTGTGCTTCTGTTGTTGTGATCTCATCTTCAACACCTCATTCATGATACTCTGTCAGATCTAAAATGTTAAACACTAGTGAAATATTTAGCTCGGTAGGCAATTCTACCTCATATGCATTTCCTGAATCATGTTTTTTCAGTATCTTACATGGTCCAAACTTCTTCATTTTCAGTTTGTTATATGTACCAACTGGAAACCGCTCCTTCCACAAATGAACTATGACTTCATCACCAACTTGAAATTCCTTATACCTCATTTTCTCATCTGCCTTAGCCTTATACTGTGCATTTATCTTGGTAATATACTTCCTCACCTCCCCATGGATGTTATTCAAGTGTTCTGCAAACTCTTCAGTTTCAGCACTACTTATTTTTTCTTTATCTATCTTCTTCAATTCAGATGCATTTCTTGGACTACTTCCATATACAATCTGGAATGGTGATTTACCAGTGCTCCTGTTGACAGAATTATTGTATGCAAATTCTGCCTGTGATAAAATCAAATCCCATCCTGTTGGCTTATCTCCAACCAAACATCTCAGCAAATTTCTCAAACTTCTATTCACCACCTCTGTCTGTCCATCAGTCTGTGGATGATGTGATGAACTGAACTTCAAATCTGTCTTCAACTTTTTTCACAATGTACGCTAGAAATATCCAACAAACTTAGTATCTCGATCTGAAACTATGGTCTTTGGCAAACCATGAAGTCTCACTACTTCTCTGAAAAATAATTCTGCTACATGAACAGCATCATTAGTCTTCTTGCAGGGAATGAAATGTGCCATCTTTGAAAATCTGTCAACTACCAAAAAATTGAATCATGTCCCCGCTGAGTCCTCGGTAAACCAAGAACAAAGTCCATACTAATATTCTCCCAAGGCTTCTTTAGTATAGGTAATGGCTGATACAACCCTGTATTCTGCTTCACTCCTTTCGCCATCTGACATACTCTGCAACTCTGTTCAAACTTCTTCACATCTTGCTGCAATTGTGGACAATAATAATTCTCACCAACCAAAGCAAGGGTTTTATCACGAGCAAAATGTCCAGCCAATCCTCCACTATGCTTCTCCTTGATGAGATTCTCCCTCATAGAACTTCGTAGAATGCACAACTGACTCCTTCTGAATAGCATATCATCTTGGATGATAAAATCCATCCATTTCGTCCTGTCTAGAGTAACAAGTTCTGTACAAGCTTTCCAAGCTTCACCAAAATTAGGATCCTCTGGATACAAATTCTCGAGTTCATTGAACCCAACCACCTCAATCTGCATCCTTGTCAGCAATAGTTGCCTTCTGCTAAGAGCATCTACAACCCTATTAGACTTTCCACTCTTGTGTTTCAAAACAAATGTATAACCCTGCAAAAACTCAACCCATTTCAAATGCCTTTGATTCAATTTTCCTTGACTATTCAAATATTGCAAAGCTTGATGATTAGTATACAAAACAAACTCCTTAGGAAGCAGATAATGTCTTCACTTCTTTAATGCCTGAACTATAACATAAAAGTCCTGATCATAAACAAAATATTTCTTCTTGGCATCATTTAACTTCTCACTGAAATAAGCAATAGGTTTACCTTCTTGGCTCATAACAGCTCCTATTGTAGTACCACTAGCATCACAATCTACTTGAGACACCTTATTAAAATCTGGAAGTGCTAAAATGGGTTGTTCTATAACTTTTTGTTTCAATAATTGAAAACTCTTTTCTGCTCCTTTAGTCCACTCAAACTCTTTTCTATCCCCTTTCATTGTTTCAGTCAAGGGTCCACAAATACTACTAAAATTTCTGATAAACTTTCTATAAAAACTAGCTAGATCATGAAAAGATCTTACATCAGTAGCACTCATTGGAGTAGGCCATTCAAGGATAGCCTGTACCTTCTCTGGGTCCATTTTTAGACCTTCTGCTGAAACTACAAATCCCAAATACACTAACTCTTTCTTCATAAAACTGCACTTATTCAAATTAATCAACAATTTCTCTTCTCTCAACTTCTCAAATACCATACAAATATGCATCATATGCTCATCCAATGTCTTACTAAATATCAAAATATCATCTAGGTAAACAATGACAAACTTACCCAGAAATTCTTTCAAAACCTCGTTCATGAGCCGCATGAAAGTGCTCGGTGCATTGGTTAGCCCAAAAGGCATGACTAACCACTCATATAGTCCTTCCTTTGTCTTGAAGACAGTCTTCCATTCATCTCCTTCTCTGATCCGAATCTGATGATATCCACTTTTCAGATCTATCTTTGAGAAATACATAGCTCCACTCAGACAGTCCATAATATCATCCATTCGTGGCAATGAAAACCTGTACTTGAATGTGATCTTATTTATTGCCCTAGAATCTATACACATCCTCCATTTTCCATTCTTCTTTGGTGCTAATACTGCTGGTACAGCACAGGGACTCAGACTCTCATGGATCAACCCTTTCTGTAACAGTTCATGTACTTGTCTATTCAACTCCTCACTTTCTGCAGGTGTCATTCTGTGTGCTACCTTATTCGGAAAACTTGATCCTAGGATCAAGTCCATCTGATGACTGATCTTCCTGACTGGTGGTAATCCATCAAGCATGTTATCAGATACAATATCCTGAAACTCATTCAACAAATCTGCAACTTCTATAGGAACATCTTCTACTTCCTCTTTACCAGCTTTTGGAATTAAAGTAAAACACACATGCTCATGCCTCATACCATCTAAGAAATTTCTTCCATCAACAAAAGCTATCTTTTCATTACGACATACCTTTTCTTGAGTCTCCTTCAATGGTTTTAGCTTATGTCGCACTCTATCCTTTGTCAAGGAATAGGTATTCGCACGACCATCATGTACAGCACATCTGTCAAACTGCCATGGTCTACCCAACAACATATGACATGCATCCATAGATATGATATCACACAATACCTCATCTTGGTATCCACAAATCTTGAACTTCACCAGGTATTGTTCATTGACCATGACCTTGTGGTCATCTTGTACCCAGGCAATCTGATATAGATGTGGGTGTTTCTGTCTCTTGAGCTTCAACTTTGTCACCATCTCTTCTGACACCAAATTGTCAGTGCTTCCACTATCAATAATAACATCACAACATTTACTTTCGCACTTGCACCTGGTGTGAAACAGGGTCCTTCTTTGCTTAGGTTCATTCTCACCACTCAACAGGACTCTTCTGTTAATCAACGTTTCTCCTCTTTCAGCATCTTCAGAATTTGATGATCTGGCATCTTCATCTACATGTGCAACTCTGGCCTGGCCTTCATTTCTCCTGTCTGTTCTTCCTTGGCACTAAGGATATTCAAATGCCCTATGACCTTCTTCTCCACAGTGAAAACATGTTCCACGGAAGCCACCTCTTCCAGATCCTTGTCCTCTTCCTCTTCCTCTCTGATCTCTATTATTCTGATCTTGAAAATGATTGGAATTATTTCCTCACTAATTCTGACTTCTACTGGCCGCATCCTTCTTTTTCAGATCTTCATTTTGGCCACCATATGACCGTCCACTAGATCATCCACCGTGACCTCTTCCGTTTTGTCTGCTCTCAAACTTCTTATTCAGCTTTTCCTCTACTTTTAAGGCAAACTGGTATGCCTCTTCAATATTGTTCATTCAAACTAGATTCAGCTCCTCCTCAATGCTTGGCCTTAACCCATCTGATCTCATCTCGTGATTTTCTCCTTTCCCCTTCTATTTCACTCCAACTGAATCTCTTGCCACCATATCTTCGCATGACCTTTCAGCCTGGCCTTCACAAATTTGACCCTATCAGGATCCTCAACATCTTCATACTCAAAATATTCTTCACATTCATTGATCCAGTCGATCAATTCATCTGGGTTAAGATTTCTAGAAAATGTAGGAACCTCAATCTTAGGTCTTTCCCCAATCTTGGAAATCGCCCGAAAAAAACTTTCTTCCTCCTAGTTCACAATTTCAACTTCTCCTTCTTGATATTCTTCTTCGGCTTCATCCTCACTTTCGTCTCTGACATTAAGATTCATTCCTCTGCGAATTTCTTCTTGCAATGCTCACACTTGTCTCTGCAGCTCTCTAACCTCAGGTGTTACAACACCAGCTCTTCCGCCACGTTCCCTCTGTAGAGGTATTTTTGCGATGCGCGCTGAAACCCTAGCCATGGTCCTGGTGCAAACTGCCTCACGGTCGGCGATCTATTTACACACTCAAGAAAACCTGCTCTGATACCACTTAATGAAGGGTGCTCCCCTTAATACCACAAACACATAATAGAAAAAGAGAAACAACAACGGTAATATGCAAGAACAAAAAATTGGCTTCTTATTATCTCCACAAATGTGGAATTACAAACTTTTAGAATTACAATATGCAAAGCCACATGGGCATTCCCTTACAATATTCTGTAGGACAAAGCCTCGAATCAATACCCAAATCTACTACCTAGAACTATTCCGAACCGCCTAAAACAATAATACAGTCTTCCTTATATAGGCAACTTTCCACTGCCTGGGAAGGTTCCAGAATTTTAGCCAATAAGGCCGACCAAATTTAAAATTATTATATTTTATATTTTATTACATCATAGTCGGCTCAAGATAACCTTTGAAACCCGAATAGAAATTTTGAAGAAAATTATTTTCTTCCATTTCAGGTGGCCCAACTTACGAAGACCATAAGTCATCACCAGTTGACCTGATCGGCTATTATAACCCCATTTTAGAAATGCCACGAAGTGCTCTACAGGCTCTTACACCCAGGATGCTCCTGCATTAGACACCCAAGGTAATTTGAGAAGTGACCCTGTCACGACTCAGGTGTGCAAAGGAAAACCAAGATGGTTAACCTTCACCCTTGTTAGCCATGATAATTCTTCAACAGGTCATCCTTTCCACTTGACCAGATATTCTTCATATGTCTTTTTCCTTGTGCTTCTACCAACATGACTGTCCCGTATATCTTCGATCTCCTTAGTGTCTGAACTAGTTGCTGGAATAGTCCACTGTGCTGCTGTGATCTCATCCTCAACACCTCCATGATACTCTGTCAGATCTGAAATTTTAAACACTGGTGAAATATTTAGCTCGGTAGGCAATTCTACCTCATATGCGTTTTCTGAATCATGTTTTTTCAGTATCTTACATGGTCAAAACTTCTTCATTTTCAGTTTGTTATATGTACCAACTAGAAATCGCTCCTTCCGCAAATAAACCATGACTTCATCACCAACTTGAAATTTATTATACCTCCTTTTCTCATCTGCCTTAGTATTATACTGTGCGTTCATCTTGGTAATATGCTTCCTCACCTCCCCATGGATGTTCTTCAAGTGTTCTGCAAAATCTTCAGCTTCAGCACTACTTATTTCTCCTTTATCTATCTTCCTCAATTCAGATGCATTTCTTGGACTACTTCCATATATAATTTGGAATGGTGATTTACCAGTGCTCCTATTGACAAAATTATTGTATGCAAATTCTGCCTGTGGTAAAATCAAATCCTATCCTATTGGCTTATCTCCAACCAAACATCTCAGCAAATTTCTCAAACTTCTATTCACCACCTCTGTCTGTCCATCAGTCTGTGGATGATGTGATGAACTGAACTTCAAATCTGTCTTCAACTTTTTCTACAATGTATGCCAGAAATATCCAACAAACTTAGTATCTCGATCTGAAACCATATCCCCACTGAGTCCTCGGTAAACCAAGAATAAAGTCCATACTAATATCCTCCCAAGGCTTCTTTGGTATAGGTAATGGCTGATACAACCCTGTATTCTACTTCACTCCTTTCGCCATCTGACATACTCTGCAACTCTGTACAAACTTCTTCACATCTTGCTGCAATTGTGGCCAATAATAATTCTCACCAACCAAAGCAAGGGTTTTATCATGACCAAAATGTCCAGCAAATCCTCCACTATGCTACTCCTTGATGAGATTCTCCCTCATAGAACTTCATGGAATGCACAACTGACTCTGTCTGAATAGCATATCATTTTGGATGATAAAATCCAGCCATTTCGTCCTGTCTAGAGTATCAGGTTCTGTACAAGCTTTCCAAGCTTCACCAAAATCAAGATCCTCTGGATACAAATTCTTAAGTTCCTTGAACCCAACCACCTCAATCTGCATCCCTGTCAGCAATAGTTGCCTTTTGCTAAGAGCATCTGCAACCCTATTAGACTTTCCACTCTTGTGTTTCAAAACAAATGTATAACTCTGCAAAAACTCAACCCATTTCAAATGCCTTTGATTCAATTTTCCTTGACTATTCAAATATTGCAAAGCTTGATGATTAGTATACAAAACAAACTCCTTAGGAAGCAGATAATGTCTCCACTTCTTTAATGCCTGAACTATAGCATAAAATTTCTGATCATAAAGAGAATATTTCCTCTTGGCATCATTTAACTTCTCACTGAAATAAGCAACAGGTTTACCTTCTTGGCTCATAACAGCTCCTATTGCAGTACCACTAGCATCACAATCTACTTGAAACACCTTATTAAAATCTGGAAGTGCTAAAACGGGTTGTTCTGTAACTTTTTGTTTTAATAATTGAAAACTCTTTTCTGCTCCTTTAGTCCACTTAAACTCTTTTCTATCCCCTCTCATTGTTTCAGTCAAGGGTCCACAAATACTACTAAAATTTTTGATAAACTTTCTGTAAAAGCTAGCTAGACCATGAAAAGATCTTACCTCAGTAGCACTCCTTGGAGTAGGCCATTCAAGGATAGCCTGTACCTTCTCTAGGTCAATTTTTAGACCTTCTGCTGAAACTACAAATCCCAAATACACTAACTCTTTCTTCACAAAACTTCACTTCTTCAAATTAATTAACAATTTCTCTTCTCTCAACTTCTCAAATACCATACAAATATGCATCATATGCTCATCCAATGTCTTACTAAAGATCAAAATATCATCTAGGTAAACAATGACAAACTTACCCAGAAATTCTTTCAGAACCTCGTTCATGAGCCGCATGAAAGTGCTCGATGCATTGGTTAGCCCAAAAGGCATGACTAACCACTCATATAGTCCTTCCTTTGTCTTGAAGGCAGTCTTCCATTCATCTCCTTCTCTCATCCGAATCTGATGATATCCACTTTTCAGATCTATCTTTGAGAAATACACAGCTCCACTCAAACAGTCCATAATATCATCCATTCGTGGTAATGGAAATCTGTACTTGATTGTGATCTTGTTTATTGCCCTAGAATCTGTACACATCCTCCATTCTCCATTCTTCTTTGGTGCTAATACTGCTGGTACAACATAGGGACTCAGACTCTCATGGATCAATCTTTTCTGTAACAGTTCATGTACTTGTCTGTTCAACTCCTCACTTTTTGCAGGTGTCATTCTATGTGCTACCTTATTTGGCAAACTCGCTCCGGGGATCAAGTCCATCTGATTACTGATCTTCCTGACTGGTGGTAATCCATCAGGCATGTTATCGGATACAATATCCTGAAACTCATTCAACAAATCTGCAACTTCTACAGGAACATCTTCTACTTCCTCTTTACCAGCTTTTGGAATTAAAGCAAAACACACATGCTCATGCCTCATACCATCTAGGAAATTTTTTCCATCAACAAAAGTTATCCTTGCATTACCACATACCTTTTCTTCAGTCTCCTTCAATGGTTTTATCTTATGTCACACTCTATCCTTTGTCAGGGAATAGGTATTCACACGACCATCATGTACAGCACATCTGTCAAACTGCCATGGTCTACCCAACAACATATGACATGCATCCATAGATATGATATCACACAATACCTCATCTTGGTATCCGCTCAAGCAATCTTTTTTATAAAATAAACAACCATCATCTCTTTGACATAAAAATTGATCTAGCAAGTCTCTTGATGATTTGGGAAGACCACTTGCACCACAATCCTCTAGCATTTCATTAGTATGCAAAGTAGAATGAATGGACTGTAATAATTCATGATGCATTGAAAACTCAACATGATATTTGCAACAACATGTATTTCAAATCTTAAGGGGTACACAATAAAATGGCTTCATGGATTCAAAAGACCTTTGTGATATTTTCAATGTTGGATGTGTCTCACAAAAATTTTTATACAACATTGTTTAACTTACCTCCACATAATGTTTAGGATGTGGAGTGCGGTCTCGATTGCCAACTCTCAACTTCAAGACATCCTTCACATTTGGTGACACTCTTGAGTTAGCATCCCAAAATTGTTGAATTTCATCCTTGACAACATCTGTTAGCTTCTTATCGAAATGTGGAAGTCTCCCACCGTAAGCCCATGTATCAATTTGAAGGGGATCATCAAGTCCTTCTCTTCTTGCAAGTGCTCTACCCAAAGTTTTACGGTCTATATTGAAGTCAACACAAGTTTGTCTCATCAAACGAGCCTTTCTCAATTGATGACTTACTAAGGAGGTTGTAATAACCCTCCGAGCAACTCTCTTGTCTTTTTCTCTGCTAGTCTTCCCAATGCTATTGAGAGCATTGAAAAGATTCTTCACAACAATGGCATTTCTCTCCATTTTCTTGTTCACACAAATCTTCAATTTCACAAGCATAGGTCTCATCTTTTGCATCTTTAAAAACTACACAAAAATTTGACATGTCTCAACCAATGTCTTGTTTCAAAAAAATTGATCATAAAGTCTTGAAGCCCACAACCTAACAGTTCTATGTGACCTCTTTCCTTCCCAATTATTCATAATGTTCTCCTTAATTTCAATTAACCATTTAGGTGTTCTTGAAAGCCCCAAATTTGAAGATTGATTATCTTTATTGCAAGGGACTTCATTTCTCATATAATTTAGAGATGTATAACATTCATGTGGTTCTTGTGCAACATTTTCATTCCCAAAGTCTACATTTTCAATCTCCATCTATGCATTTTCAAATTGAACATCCTCTTCACTTACAACTACATTTACGGGGTCACCTTGATTAATGTTTAACATACCTTCTCTCCTTCTTCGGTGATTTTCCTTATCTTTTTCCCTATATGCTTGAATTTCATCATCTGTCAGCTTCCTCTTGCGTTTAGCCTTTCAACGACTGGTGCTTCCCATGGTGAGACCACAAGTCGACAAAAATCAAACAATGGGCCCTAAATCACATTTTTTGTTTTGCAACGCATGAAAAAAGTATAAAATCTTGTGATTGTCTGCTCTATGGGGACAGGGAATATTTTGGTCAAATATTGCCTGGGAAAAATTGGGTACCCGAAAATATCGGGTACCTGATATTCTCCTGCCAATGAAAAACCAATAGGAGCAAATGAAAATAATTGAACTTTTACATATACTTATGTATATAATATATCTATAAAAAAGAGGCATATAATATATATAATGTATATTATATATGTACTAATGTATTATAATAGACTAATGTATAATATATACTAACACACACACACACACACACACACACACACACATATATATATATATACTAATGTATACTAATATATTATATATAATATTACAAATTAAGGAGAAACTCTTGCAGAAATATGCAAATTATAATCTTCCTCCTAGAGCATACATTAATGAAGTTCTTCATGCCTTAGTAGAGGAAGCCAGCTGGATTGTTCAAGCTTATGGTACTACATACAGAAATGCGGTACGTATTTTTGGCCTAAATTTTTTTCTCATTTCTTTTAGTTCTTTAAAGGTCGTCGGCTAAATCTTTGTATTAAATGTGCCTTTTACAAGCATCGTAAACCCTAGCAACGCAAAAATGGAGGCTTTGAAGAATAGTTCACTAGAGGCAGAGAGAGACTCCCTAGGGGTCCATTGGAATGCTCAAGTGTGTCTTAAGTGGTCCTAGGATCCTAATACCACTTAAGACACACTTGAGCATTCTAATGTGTGAAAAGGGGTTTTAGGGACTCCCTAGGGGTACTAGTACACCTTATCACGCATTAGGACACCTAGAGAGTCCCCATGAACCCTTAAGACACATTGGAATGCTCAAGTGTGTCTTAAGGGGTTGTAGGACCCCTTAGGATAAACTTGAGCATTCTAATGCATCAAAAGAGGTCATGGAGACTCCTTAGGGGTCATAGTATGCCTTATCATGCCTTAGGACCCCTAGAGAGTCCCCATGATCGCTCCAGACACATTGGAACGCTCAAGTGTGTCTTAAGGGGTCGTAGAACCCCTTAAGACACACTTGAGCATTCCAATGTGGCAAAAGGGGTCATGGGGACTCCCTAGGGGTCCTAAGGCATGATAAGGCATACTAGGAACCCTAGGGAGTCCCCATGACCCCTTAAGAGACATTGAAACACTTTAGTATTCCAATGTGTCTTAAGGGGTCATGGGGACTCCTTAGGGGTCCTAACGTGTGATAAAGCATACTAGGACCCCTAGGGAGTCCCCATGATCTTTTTTGACACATTGGAACACTTAAGTGTTCCAATCTGTCAAAAAAGATCATGGGGACTCCCTAGGGGTCCTAAGACATACTAGGACCCCTAGAGAGTCCCCATGACCCCTTAAGACACATTAGAATGCTCAAGTGTCTTAAGGGGTCCTCTGACCTCTTAAGACACACTTGAGAATTCCAATGTGTTTTAAGGGGTCATGAGGACTCTATAGAGGTCCTAACGCATGATAAGGCTTACTAGGACCTCTAGGGAGTCCCCATAACCCCTTTTGACTCATTGGAATGCTCAAGTGTGTCTTAATGGGTCCTATGACCCCTTAAGACACACTTGAGCATTCCAATGTGTCTTTAGGGGTCATGGGGACTCTCTAGGGGTCCTAACATGTGATAAGGTGTACTAGGACCCCTAGGGAGTCCCATGACCCCTTAAGACACATTGGAATGCTCAAGTGTGTCTTAAGGGGTCGTACGACCCCTTAAGACACACTTGAGCATTCCAATGTGTCTTAAGGGTTCATGGAAACTCTCTAGGGGTCCTAACATGTGATAAGGCCTATTAGGACCCCTTAAGACATACTTGAGCATTCCAATGTGTCAAAAGGGGTCCTGGGGACTCCTTAGGGGTTGTAAGGCATGATAAAGCATATTAAGACCCCTAGGGAGTCCCCATAACCTCTTTTGACACATTGGAATGCTCAAGTGTGTCTTAAGGGGTCCTATGACGCCTTAAGACACACTTGAGCATTCCAATGTATTTTAAGGGGTCATGGGGACTCTATAAGGATTCTAATGTGTAATAAGGCGTACTAGGACCCCTAGGGAGTCCCCATGACCCCTTAAGAGACATTGGAATGCTCAAGTGTGTCTTAAGGGGTCGTACGACCCCTTAAGACACACTTGAGCATTCCAATGTGTCTTAAGGGTTCATGGAGATTCTCTAGGGTTCCTAACATGTGATAAGGTGTATTAGGACCCCTTAAGACATACTTGAGCATTCCAATGTGTCAAAAGGGGTCCTGGAGACTCCTTAGGGGTCCTAAGGCATGATAAGGCATATTAAGACCCCTAGGGAGTCTCCATAACCCCTTTTAACACATTGGAATGCTCAAGTGTGTCTTAAGGGGTCCTAATACCCCTTAAGACACACTTGAGTATTCCAATATGTCTTAAGGGGTCGTGGGGACTCTGTAGCTGTCCTAAGGTGTGATAATGCATACTAGGACCTCTAGGGAGTCCCCATGACCCTTTTTGACACATTTGAATGCCCAAGTGTGTCTTAAGGGGTCCTACAACCCCTTAAGACACACTTGATCATTCCAATGTGTCAAAAGGGGTCATGGGGACTCCCTAGGTGTCCTAGTATGCCTTATCACATGTTAGGACCCCTAGAGAGTCCCCATGACCCCTTTTGACACATTGAAATGCTCAAGTGTGTCTTAACGGGTATTAGGACCCCTTAAGACACACTTGAGGGTTCCAATGTGTCAAAAGGGGTCATGAGGACTCCTTAGGGGTCCTAGTATGCCTTATCATGTGTTAAGACCCCTAGTGAGTCCCAATGACCCCTTTTGACACATTGGAATGCTTAAGTGTGTCTTAAGGGGTCCTAGGGGTCAAAAGGGGTCATTGGGACTCCTTAATGGTCCTAGTATGCCTTATCATGCCTTAAGACCCCTAGGGAGTCCCCATGACCCCTTTTGACAAATTGGAACTCTCAAGTGTGTCTTAAGAGGTCCTAAGACCTCTTAAGACACACTTGAACATTACAATGTATCGAAAGGGGTCATGGGGACTCCCTACGGGTCTTAGTAAGCCTTATCATGTGTTAAGACCTCTACAGAGTCCCCATGACCCCTTTTGACACATTGGAACCCTCAAGTGTGTCCTAAGGGGTCATAAGACCCCTTAGGACACACTTGAGGGTTCCAATGTGTCAAAAAGAGTCATGGGGACTCTCTAGGGGTGACCTCTTAGGACACACTTGAAGGTTCCAATCTGTCAAAAGTGGTCATGGGGACTCTCTAGGGGTCCTAGTACACCTTATCACATGTTAAGACCACTAGAGAGGCCCCATGACCACTTTTGATGCATTGGAATGCTCAAGTCTATCTTAAGGGGTCGTAGGACCCCTTAAGATAGACTTGAGCATTCCAATGCGTCAAAAGGGGTCATGGGGACTCCCTAGGGGTCCTAGTACGCCTTATCATGCTCAAGTTTGTCTTAAGGGGTCCTCTGACATGTCTTAATACATTCTAAAGGGTCATCATTCCATCGAAGTTGTATTTGAAACCCTAATAACCCCTTAACGAGCCTACCGACCCCAATTCGACATGTGGTGTCCCGAGACCACCCCATGGACCCCTTTCGAGTTCTACTAAGAAAAAGTCATCCAAATTTGGTATGTAGGTCATCTGACATGTCCTAATACATTGTAAAGGGTCCCCATTCTATCATAGTTGCATTTGGAACCCTAATGACCCCTTAATAGGCCTACTGATCCTGATTCGACATGTGGTGTCCCGAGAGCACCCCATGGACCCCTTTTTAGTTCTACTAGGAAAAAGTCTTACAAATTTGGTATGTAGGTCCTTTGACATGTCCTAATGGGTTCCAAAGGGTCACAGTTTCATGGAAGTTGCATTTGGAACCCTAATGACTCCTTAATAGGCCTACCGACCCCGATTCGACATGTGGTTTCTCGAGAGCACCCCATAGACCCCTTTTGAGTTCTACTAGGCAAAAGTCATCCAAATTTGGTACATAAGTCCTCTAACATGTCCTAATGCATTGAAAATGGTCCAAATTCTATCGAAGTTGCATTTGGAACCCTAATAACCCCTTAATAGGCCTACCGACCCTGATTTGACATGTGGTCTCCAGAGAGCACCCCATGGACCCCTTTCGAGTTCTACTAGGAAAAAGTCATCTGAATCATGAAATTAGGTCCTTTGACATTTCCTAATGTGTTCCAAAGGGTCACCATGCCATCAAAGTTGCATTTCAAACAATATTGACCCCTTAACAGGCCTACTGGCCCCGTTTCGACATGTAGTCTCCTAAGAGCACCCCATTAACCCCTTTTGAGTTCTACTAGGAAAAAGTCATCCAAATTTGGTAAATAGGTCCTATGACATGTTCTAATGTGTTACAATGGGTCACTATTTCATCAAAGTTGCATTTAAATCCCTATTGACCCCTTAATAGGCCTAACGACCCTGTTTCGACATGTGGTTTCCCGAGAGCACCCCATGGACACCTTATGAGATCTAGTAGAAAAAATTCATCCAAATTTGGTACATAGGTCCTATGAAATATCCTAATGTGTTCCAAAGCATCACTATTCCATCAAAATTTCATTTGGCTGACACCTTAATAGGCCTACCAACCCCGATTCGACATGTGGTCTCCCGAGAGCACCCCATGGACCCCTTTCGAGTTCTACTAGGGAAACGTAATCCAAATTTGGTACGTAGGTCATTTGACATGTCCTAATGCATTCCAAAGGGTCATTTTTCCATCAAAGTTGCATTTGGAACCCTAATGACCCCTTAACAGGCCTATCGACCCCGATTCGACATGAGGTCTCCCGAGAGCACCCCATGGACCCCTTTCGAGTTATACTAGGAAAAATTAGTCCAAATTTGGTACATAGGTCCTATGACATGTCATAATGCATTTCAAATGGTCACCATTCCATGAAAGTTGCATTTGGAACCCTAATGACCCTTTAATAGGCCTACCGACCCCGTTTCGACACGTGGTCTCCCGAGAGCACCCCATAGACCACTTTCGAGTTATACTTAGAAAAAGCCATCCAAATTTGGTACATAGGTCCTCTAACATGTCCTAATGCATTCCAAAGGTTCACCATTCTATCAAAGTTGCATTTCAAACCCTAATGACCCCTTAATAGGCCTACCGACCCCGATTCAACATGAGGTCTTCCGAGAGCACCCCATGGACCCCTTTCAAGTTTGACTAGGGAAAAGTCATCCAAATTTTGTACATAGGTTGTATGATATGTCCTAATGTGTTCCAAAGGCTCACCATTCTATCAAAGTTGCATTTGGAACCTTAATGACCCCATAACAGGCCTACCAACCCTAATTCGACATGAGGTCTCTCGAGAGCACCCCGTGGACCCCTTTCGAGTTCTACTAGGAAAAAGTCATCCAAATTTGGTATGTAGGTCCTATGACATTTCCTAATACATTCCAAAGGGTCACTATTCCATCAAAGTTTCATTTTGAACCCTAATGACCCCTTAACAGGCCAATCCACCCTAATTCGACATGTGGTCTCCCAAGAGCACCCCATGGACCCCTTTCAAGTTCTACTAGGCAAAAGTCATCCAAATTTGGTACGTAGTTCCTATGACATGTTCTAATGCATTTCAAAGGGTCACTGTTCCATCGAAGTTGCATTTGTAACCCCAATGACCCCTTAACAGGCCTACCGACCCCGATTTGACATGAGGTCTCCCGAGAGCAACCCATAGACCCCTTTCGAGTTATTTTGGGAAAAAGTCATATGAATCATGGAATTAGGTCCTCTTACATGTCCTAATGCATTCCAAAGGGTCACTGTTCCATCAAAGTTTCATTTCAAACCCTAATGCCCCCTTAACAGGACTACCAACCCCGATTCGACATGAGGTCTCTCGAGAGCACCCCATGGACCCCTTTCGAGTTCTAATAGGAAAAAGTCATCTAAATTTTGTACGTAGGTCCTATGAAATGTCTTAATGCATTCCAAAGGGTCACCATTCCATCAAAGTTTTATTTGGAACCCTAATGACCCCTTAATAGGCCTACTGACCCCATTTCAACATGTGGTCTCCCAAGAGCACACCATGGACCCCTTTTGAGTTTTACTAGGCAAAAGTCATCCAAATTTGGTACATAGGTCCTATGACATATCCTAATGTGTTCCAAAGGGTGACTGTTCCATTGAAGTTTCATTTGGAACCCTAATGACCTCTTAACAGGCAGGTACCGACCCCGATTCGACATGTGGTCTCCTGAGAGCACCCCATGGACCCCTTTCAAGTTCTACTAGGCAAAAGTTATCCAAATTTGGTATGTAGGTCATCTGATATGTCCTAATGCATTCCAAAGGATCACCATTCATCGAAAGTTTCATTTGGAACCCCAATGACCCCTTAAGTCACCAATCGACCCCGAATCACACAATGGTCTCTCAAGAGCACCCCATGGACCCTTTTCAAGTTTGACTAATCAAAATTCATCTAAATTGTGGAGTTAGGTCCTCTGACATGTCCTAATGCGTTCCAAATGGTCACCGTGCATCAAAGGTTGTCTCACAAGCTCTAATGACCCCTTAAGACACCTAGCGACACTGATTGGAGATGTGGTCTCCTGAGAGCACCCCATGGACCCTTTTCAAGTTAGACTAGGAAAAAGTCATTAAAATTTGGTTCATTGGTACTCAGACATGCCCTATTGCCTTCCAAATGGTCACTGTACATTCGAAGTTGCCTCACAAACCCTAATTACCCCTCAAGACATCTAGCGACCCTGATTCGACCTGTTGTCTCATGAGAGGATCTGTTATAACTTAAATTAAATATTAAAATAATATATAAAATATTTGAAAAAATATAATATTTAATAGACTAAATAAATAATATATATTATAAGATATATTAGATATTACATTTAATATATATTATCAAATATACAATATATTAATGTCCTATTCATTTTATATATTATATATATTAGACATTATATTATATTTTATTATATTATATACACAACAATATTTAATATATAATTTATAATATATACATATATATTTTATGTAACATTTATATTATAATATAAAAATATTGCATTTAATATAAATCTGAACAGACTATATACTTAGGCCATTTAAATTGATATTATCGAATATATAATATAAATAAATAATATATAATATATATACTATATAATATAAAATATAAAACATAAAATATAAAACCTAAATATAAAATATATAAATTATTGATCGTCAGGGTGAAAGAAAAAACATCAAAATTAAAGGGAAATAAAAAAAGAGTGGGAGGGGGAAACTTTTCAAATTTGAAATTAAAGCAAAATCAGGTAATAGCTTTGGAAACCAAAGCTCCATGGTCAACGCTGAAGGTGTGCAAAAAATGTGTTTTTTCTCTATTTTTCTTATGTCAACACTTCGACCATTAGGTTGACGACTCTTTTTCCACCTGATTTCGATAAAATGAAAAGGGTTTCTTCAAATGCTTCTCAGCTTTCCATTGATATAAGTGCTGTCAGATTTTGAATTCATTAAGTATTTATTAGTTATTTTCTAGTTCACTTATGTCTAAAGTCCTGATTGACATACTGATGGAAAAATAGCTATAACTTTGAAACCATATAACATTTTTGAAATCCGAAAGATGCATCACATTCTATGCTTCATCTAGTATAAGAAAAAATTAAAAAAAATTGAATTATGATAAGTTTTCAATGAGTTAAGGTGGTCAGACATGAGAGTTTTTAAATTCTGAAAGTTCTGTAGCAAAAAAATCATAATTAATTATCTATTTGGAATAAAAATACCAAAAAATATGCATCACATCTGGGCATGAGTCAACTACTTATATATAGAATATTATAAAAAAATATTACCATTTGCTTTTGATTAGGGTGGTCAGACATACATGTACTTCTTATTTTTTTGCTGAAATATTTGTAGTGCCGCATTGCAATCTATACTTTTTACCAATCATATTAATTTTTTTTCAGAAAAGGCTTAGTATTTTAGAAACTAAATTCAATTTCCTACAAGTTATATTCTTACAACTTTTTGATATTAGGTTGATAACTAGTTCATTTTTTCACGCCAAGTTGACTAATCCTGATTGTCTGATTTTTCATTGCCACTTAAGGGCATAGTTTGGCCCCTCATGATCTTGCACATACCCAGGGACTCTCTAGGTGCCCTAATGCATGATAAGGTGTACTAGTACCCCTAGGGAGTCCTTAGAACCCCTTTTGACACATTAGAATGCTCAAGTATGTCTTAAGTGGTATTAAGATCCCTTAAGACACACTTGATCATTCTAATATGTCAAAAGGGGTCATGGGGATTCCCTAGGGGTCCTAGTATGCCTTATCACATGTTAGGACCCCTGGAGAGTCTCCATGACCCCTTTTGACACATTGGTATGTTCAAGTGTGTCTTAAGGGGTATTAGGACCCCTTAAGACACACTTGAGTGTTCTAATGTGTCAAAAGGGGCCATGGGGACTCCCTGGATGTCCTAATGCGTGATAAGGCACATTAGGACACCTAGGGAGTCCCCATGACCCCTTTTGATGCATTAGAATGCTCAAGTGTGTCTTAAGGGGTCCTAATACCTCTTAAGACACACTTGAACATTCTAATGTGTCAAAAGGGGTCATGGGGACTGCCTAGAGGTCCTAGTATGCCTTATCATGCATTAGAACACCTAGGGTGTTCCCATGATCCATTTTGACACATTGGAATGCTCAATTGTGTCTTAAGGCGTCCTAAGTCCCCTTAAGACACACTACATCATTGCAATATGTCAAAAGAGTTCATGGGGACTCTCTACTGATTCTAACATGTGATAAGGTGTACTGGGACCCCTAGGGAGTCCCAATGACCCCTTTTGACACATTAGAATGCTCAAGTGTGTCTTAAGGGGTCATAGGACCCTTTAAGACACACTTGAGCATTCCAATGTGTCAAAAGGGGTCATGAGGACTCTCTAGGGGTCCTAACGTGTGATAAGGCATACTAGGACCCCTAGGGAGTCCTAATGACCCCTTTTGACACACTGGAATGCTCAAGTGTGTCTTAAGGGGTCGTAGGACTCTTTAAGACACACTTGAACATTTCAATGTGTCAAAAGGGGTCATGAGGACTCTCTAGGGGTCCTAACGCGTGATAAGGCATACTAGGACCCCTAGGGAGTCCCAATGACCCCTTTTGACACATTGGAATGCTCAAGTGTGTCTTAAGGGGTCATAGGACCCCTTAAGACACACTTGAGTGTTCTAATGTGTCATAAGGGGTCATAGGGACTCCCTATGGATCTTAATGCATGATAAGGCATACTAGGACCCCTAGGGAGTCCCCATGACCCCTTTTGACACATTGGAATGCTCAAGTGTGTCTTAAGGGGTCGTAGGACCCCTTAAGACACACTTAAGCATTCCAATGTGTCAAAAGTGGTTATGGGGACTCATTAGGGGTCCTAACGTGTGATAAGACATAATAGAACCCCTAGGGAGTCCCAATGACCCCTTTTGACACATTGGAATGTTCAAGTGTGTTTGAGGGGGTCCTAAGACCTCTTAAGATACATTTGAGCATTCTAATGTGTCATAAAGGGTCATGGGGACTCCCTAGGGGTCCTAACGTGTGATATCTCAATCCCAATCCCTAGGGGTAATAATGTGCCTGCAATCCCTGCCATATTTCAGAGTACTGATGAGAAGCAATGGTGAAAGTTTGAGACAGAGGTGGTGTTGGCATTGAAGCGGTAAGAAATTTTTCATAATATCGTGTGGGGGGGGGCGGCGGGGCACCATCGAAATGATAAGGCTTTCCTCATAATGTCGTGTCGCCACTGATCTCTTCTTTAAATTTATTAATGCGGTCAGTTCTACGGCACGTGCATCATTTCTAGTACAAATGCTCATTTTACCAAACCCTTCCCCGCTCTCCATAATCTTTGATCGGTTCAAAGATCCATCCGGTTGTTCTTGTTTAACCTCCCAATGACTCTATTCAGCTATCGGATTATCAATAGGCCTGGTACAATTGTTTGGCATGACAAGAATCTATTTTGAGAACCTTTACAATTTAGCATTTCAATTGAAAAAGCAGGGAAAGATACCATTTCATAGCCACAAGTGGTGGAAACAGAGTGATTCTCTTGCCCTCTGCTTCTATAATCCGTCTCCAGTGAACTATTCTTCAAAGCCTCCATTTTTGTATAGCTAGGGTTTTTGGCACCTGTAAAAGGCACTACTATGCCATTGTAGGGACTCATGCTCGTGCTCTGAATCATATTAAATAATATTTAAAATGTAAAATGTATATTATATAATATATAATATTATATATAATATATAATCTAATATATAGTTTTTAATATTAATATATATTAAATAATATTAAATATAACATTTAATAAATAATTCATATTATATAATATTTAATATATAACTAATAACTATCAAATATATATCAAATATATAACTATCAATTATATAACTATAATTGATAAAGTGGAACCAAATTTTGAAATTAGAAATTAGAGAAAGTGGAGGCAAAGCAAAAATTTGAAATTCTGCTGCCAGATTCGGGTACCCGATAATATTGGGTACCCGCTTAGGCTCGGTATTGGTCTGTGCACCAAACCTACCTGGTCAACTCTTCAAGTGTCACAAAAATGTGTTTTTCTTCTGTTTCTCTCAGTTCCAGACTTCAACCATGTAGCTGACGACTTTTTTTTCACCCGAATTTGATAAAATGAAAAGGGTATCTTAAGGAGATTATCAGCTTTCTATCGATATAATTGCTATCAAATTTTGAATTCATTAAGTAATTATTAGTTATTTTCTAATCGAGCTACCTCTAAAGTGCTAATTTAGATACTAATTGAAAAATGACTATATCTTTCAAATGGTATAACATTTTTGAAATCCGAAAGATGCATCACATTCTATGCTTTATCTAGTATAAGAAAAAATTTTAAAAAATTGAATTATGATAAGTTTTCAATGAGTTAAGATGGTTAGACACGAGAGTTTTTAAATTCTGAAAGTGCTGTAGCAAAAAAATCATAATTAATTATCTATTTGGAATAAAAATACCAAAAAATATGCGTCACATCTGGGCATGAGTCAACTACTTATATATAGAATATTATAAAAAAATATTATCATTTGCTTTTGATTAGGGTTGTCAGACATACACATACTTCTTATTTTTTTGCTGAAATGTTTGTAGTGCTGCATTGCAATCTATACTTTTTACCAATCATATTAATTTTTTTTCAAAAAAGGCTTAGTAGTTTAGAAACTACATTCAATTTCCTACAAATTATATTCTTACAACTTTTTGATATTAGGTTGATAACTAGTTTATTTTTTCATGCCAAGTTGACTAATCCTGATTGTCTGATTTTTCATTGCCACTTAAGGGCATAGTTTGGCCCCTCATGATCCTGCACATACCCTAACATTCATTCACAACTTGCTATTCCTACTTTAGCTCCTCAATTAACTTACGACATATTTCAAAATGTTTTACCTCAAGAGGAAGCTAAGTTGTTGCAATTTGGTACTCTTAGATCTTTTGAACATGCTTTTGTGTCTAAACATCAAAATCAAAATAATAGATCTCATTATCATAATTCTTCTCATAATAATCATAATTCTCATAATAATAATTATAATCATCATAACAATAATAATCCTCATAATAATAATAATAATCATAATCATAATAACAATAGATTTAATTCTAGGCCCTCATATAATAATAATGCTAATCAGAATAATAATAATTATAATAATCAACAAAATAAGAAACCTCATTGTACTTATTGTGGCAAAGATGGTCACCTAACTAATGTTTGTTTTAAAAAGGAAAATGATAAGAATCCTATGAATAACAATAATCAAAATAACTTCAAATCTCAAGGTAATCAATCTTGCCATGCTTTTACAGCTTGTTTTAAAGCTTCTCATGCCTTAGAATGGATTATTGATAGTGGGGATTCTCACTATGTTACATCTCATAGAAAAGTGTTTGATTCTTTGCAACTTGATAAAACTAACATTCCTATTCAATTAGCTAATAATCATAGTTGAAAAATTGATGGATTTGATGATGTTAATGTTCCAAATGGAAAATTACATAATGTTCTTTATGTTCCTAAGTTTAAATCCAATCTTCTTTCAGTTGCTCAATTATGTCGAGATTATAAAGTTGAATTTCATAAGGACGTGTTACATTATTGATCCTAAGAATCCATGTTGTTACTAATGATAAGTTGGATCATGATAATTTGTTTAAGTTTTATGAGTTTGCCTCATCAAGGTACACTTTGAAAGTTAATATTGATTTCAATGTATGGCATGAAAGGCTTGGCCATTTGAATTCTAATTATATTTCTAGATTGCTAAAGTCTAACATGGTTGAAGGATTACCACATGTTGTTCCATCTAAACTTACATGCACAGGGTGCATGAGTGGCAAAATGAAAAGGGAGCCCTTTCCTCATGGTACTTCATGGAGGGTATCTCATAAGTTACATTTGATTCATAGTGACTTTTTGGGACCAATGGAGAACACCTCCATTCAAGGTTCAAAGTATTCTCTTACCTTTGTTAATGACTTTATTACAAGAATTTGCATCTATTTCTTGCATAGTAAAGATCAAGTTCTTGATATATTTTCTAAATTTCATATGTTTGTGGAAAGGTAATCAAGATCTAATCTTTAAATTCTTAGAATCGATAATGGTACTAAATATGTTAACAATGCATTTCATTCTTATTTGAGATCTTTTGGTATAAAACATGAGCTTATTATTCCTTATACACCACAACAAAATGGTGTGTCAGAAAGGAAGCATAGACCTATTGTGGAAATTGCTAGATATATGTTGTATGCAAAAAATATTAATTACAAGTTATGGGTTGAAGCAATGGCTTGTGCCACTTATATTCTTAATATAACTCCTCAACCTTTGCAAGATATAACTCCCAAGGAAGTGTGGTCTGGTAGAAAACCAAATTTACAATATTTGAGAATTTTTTGATGTATTGCTTATGTTCACACACCCAAACCAAAAAGGAAAAACCTTGATTCTAAATCTTCTCCATTTATTTTTGTTGGGTATGATGAATTTACTAAAAGTTATAGAGTTTATGATCCTACAACTAACAAGGTGCATATTGCAAGAGATGTTTGTATTGCAAAAAATGAAGTCCATGATTGCTCAAAGGTCAAAGATGATGAATTTAAAGGAGGCACTATTGAGATTGCGTAGGACCAACCTCCTATTCTAAACCCTACTCCTAATGCATCTATTTCTATTCCTACTAGTAATACTGATGATGATGATGATGATATATCTACTCCTAATAGTGGTAATATTGGCTAGGATGATAATGATACTCCTCATAGTGATATTTATGTTAATTCTAAGAGAAATCCTAAATGGTTTAGTGATTTACTTAATGAAGGTGATGATTATATTTATAGAATGGGTGGTCTTAGACCTAGGAGAGTTAATTATTGTAATTATGCTTTAATGTCTTCTCTTATGAACTTTAATGATCCTCAAAACTTTTCTCAAGCTAAAAATTAACCTAATTGGCAAAATGCTATGCAAGAAGAATATGAAACTTTAATTTCTAATAATACTTGGGATTTAGTCCCTTTACCTCATGGTAAAAAACTAGTTTCACGCAAATGGTTATATAAAACTAAGTTGAATGCCAATAATGAAATTATTAAGTTTAAAGCTAGGTTAGTAGAAAGAGGATTCTCTCAAATTGAAGGATTAGACTATAATGAGATATTTTCCCTTGTTGAAAAAGTTCCTACCATTAAAGTAATTCTTGCTTTGGCTTCTAAAATTAATTGGCCTATTCACCAAATGGATGTTAAAAGTCCCTTTTTAAATGGTGATTTGCATGAAGAAATTTATATGTCCCAACCTCCTAGTTTTATTAAAGAAGGTCATGAACATCTAGTATGCAAAATAAATAAATCTATATATGGTTTAAAGCAATCTACTAGAGAGTGGTATTCACAAATTAATGCTTTCTTTATTTCTCAAGGTTTTGAAAGAAGTAAAAAATGATCCTAGCTTGTATATCAAGCATAGTGAAGATGATTTTATTATTATCATTCTTTATGTTTGCTGATTTGATTCTTACTTCTAGTTATAACCATTTAATTTCTGATATTAAGTTCCAACTTAACCAAAAATTTCAAATGAGTGATTTAGGACTTTTAAATATTTCTTAAGAGTGCAAATTTGGCAAACCCCTAAGGGTATTTTTATTTCTCAAAGTAAATATACTAAAGATATTCTAGGTAGATTTCATATGAATGATGCTAATCATCTTTCATTTTCATGTGAATTAAGAACTAAGTTAATGATAGATATGGAATCTCTATTTATAGATGCTACTCCTTATAGAGAACTAGTAGGTAGTTTAAATTATCGAACTCTCACTAGACCTGATCTAGCTTTTAGTGTTGGTTTAGTTTCAAGATTCATGTCCAAACCTCAACAAACACACTTAAAAATTGCAAAAATAATATTACGATACATTAAAGGTACAATTAACTTAGGATTATTTTATGATGCAAATTCTGATTTTTTTTTAAAAGGTTTTACTGATTCAGATTTAGGCGGAGACCACAATGATGGGAAATCTACTTTTGGGTATTGTTTTTCTCTTGGTTTAGGTAGTATATCTTGGAAAAGTAATTTAAAGATCAATCTATTTCTCTATGTTCTACCGAAGTTTAATACAAAAGTTGTACTCATGCCTCTAAAGAAGCTTTATGGCTTAGAAGAATACTTGAATATTTGGGTGTACCTCAACAAGAACCTACAACATTATATCGTGACAATCATAGTGCAATAGCCTTGGCAAAGAATCTAGTTTACCATGCAAAGTATAAGAACATTTCTCTCCACCACCACTTCATTCGAGAACAAATTGAAGAAAATAAAGTGTCCCTCATCTATTGAAAGGGTGAAGATCAAGTTGCAAATATTTTGACAAACCCCTTTTCTAGAGAAAAATTTGAATTTCATTGCAAAAATTTGGGTTTGATACCCATTGATGTAATCACCCCAAGTAAAGATTAAAGGGGGGTGTTAGAATTAGTAATATTTTTGAATAGAGGTAAAATGGAATCACCTCTATTTAATTTAATATATGAGGGAAATCTGAGATCCACTTCTAAATCCAAATTCCCAAGGGAAAGATCCAATTTTTGTTAGAAATAGGGAATACTAAGAGGGGGGGGGGGGTTGAATCAATATTCTACAAACTTTAATTTTTTCCCAATTATGGATATAATAGATTATCTTAACACATGCATAATATAAGAAGCTAAACAACATGCATAGCAATAAAACTAAAGAACTCATAACACATTATATGTTCTCGAGGAAACCCTGGCCAAGGGAAAACCCTAGTGGGGATGGTACCCACAAAGATCCACTAATAAAAAGTATCATGTTGAGGATATTGACCTTGTTAGGAGTCTATTACATGCATATAGTGTCTCAGTCCTGATTAAGGGACTATAGGCCTTGTTAGAAGCCTCAACCCTGTTAGGAGTTGGTAGTACAAAATGTGATTACCAAATGAGCCCACTACCCAAACAAGTAATATACAATATTTATTGATTACAAAATTAGGTCAAGGTACATAGCCTTATACTTCTTGCATCAATATCTCTTCGCTACTCTTCACTTTTTCTATTACATTCACATATATATTACACCACATTTCTCTTTTCTTTACAATTACAATATTTACACATCTTTATACAAGTTATTAAGAATAATAACTTTCCATTCAGCTATCATATTACAAATATATTTATCCAAGGGTTAACATCTAGGATTTCATCCCTTTATATTGTTGTCATTATTTTGGTAAACAAAATAATCCCTTAACTCTTTATCAATTCTGTCTTCATATTCTGTCCCGTCGGCTTAACATTGTCTTTAGTAAAATTGTCATACATACATGCCGTACTAACTTGCACTCTAAGGTGAGTCTTCAATAGTCACCATAGAGTCTATATTAAAGTGCACAAGCACTAAAATTACTCCAATCAATATCGAAAACAAAAATTGTCATCAGGTTCACTGGTAAAAACACATTGTCTTATACTTAGACAATTTTGCATTGCACTCTGACATACTAGCTCTCTGTTAGAATTTAATCTTTCCTTGGTTAAATATGTAAGGATAAACCAAGGTATCCTATTGTATTCATCCTCTATTCCAAGTGGGAGGACATGTCATATTTGTAATTTCCTTTATTAAGGAAAATAGATATTCCTCCTCATGAGGAATCCTACACTTCTCTCACACACTAGTGAAATGTGGCATACACAAAAATGGGAGTTAAAATGTAACTCCTTTCTCACATCTCTATTAAGAGATGGATCTCCTTCTCTCAAATCATGAGATACTTCTTCTTCTTGAACATTGTATGAGCTAAGCTAAGCTCTCTCTCTCTCTCTCTCTCATTCTTAGGCATTTTTGCCACTTTCATTATATCATGGGTTTTTTTTTATGCTTTTCCCCCTTCAAAATCTTCTCCTTTGTTGCTTGGATCTTTGATAAATGCTCCTAGTTATTGCATTAATTCATGGTAATTCTTCTTACTCCTATCTCATTGAATTAAACAATTTCCTATATCTCTTTATTTTGATATTATTTTAACATGGTATCAGAGTAGGTTGGTTTAATCCATTATTGAGTGTACAAGTGAAAGAGCTACCATAGCTCGGAGCACTCCAATATCAGAGACTCTTGAGAGAGTTTAATGCTAGTATTTTTTTTTTTTGACTAATCTGATTAAGAGAGAAAAAATCAAATTTTTTTTGGGGTTTGGCTGGTTTACCGCCAAACCTGGTTTATCTATTGGATACATTATTGATTTATTTTGTGCAAGATTTAAAATTATTGCTCATACTTTGTTTAAATATCTCTAGTTTACTAATGGTTGTAGGTTTTAATATTTCATGTTCTAATAATCTTTGTTTCTTATTGTTATTTTCTAATATCTCTACTTTTTTATTCTAACTCAGCATTCTCTCTATTTTATCAGCACTGTATACATTCAAATAACTTGTAATTTCATTAATCTTACCTTTGAGCTCCTTTAAAATAAGTTAACTGGGGTTGTCTGTTGTATTTCATTAAATCTTTGCAGAGATTTTGTTCTTTTTTGGTTAAATCTTTAGAGAGATCCATAAGCTTGGTGGACCAGGTTGTCATCTCCCACAGTTTCCTTGACCAATTTCTTCTTCTTCGTGCTCTTGATTTCACTTACCGAACCAAGCGTGATATCTGCACACACAAGTCTATTTTCAATACTTCAAATTTTTTTTACCAAAAACCAGTTATAAGGCACATTCGAATGTGAAGTGTTTTACATTAAGAAGGGACTGATTGAATGCATGAGCCTTGAATTACGTTTATTTTGTTGGAATAATATGTATGATAGGTGCGGTTTGTTATGCTCTAACTAATTGTGTATTTGCAGCACTTCACATTATCTTGTCTGTGTAGCTATGCTTTTTGCGTCATTTTGCACACTATATATTTACCTTTAAAAAAGACTTCTCATAATTATATTTGAGAGCTTTTTGGGAGGAAAATCAAGCTAGGAATCATTTAGATTGGGTGGCTTTTGCAACACAAGATATCTCAAATCGGATTACAGGTTTGAGGATCATTTCCACCATTTTCTTTGACTTCGTTTAAAAAGAAAATCCACGTATATGTATTTCTGTATTGATTAAATAGAATCATTTTTGCTGAAGCGTAACTCCCTCCTTTAACTAAGTTTTTAATTCATTGCGTGCTGCATATATTCTGAGATATTCTCTGTCAGTCTTAGTTTAGATTTTTTTTTACTAAATTTGGTCCTTTAGTTTAGATTCCTGTTTGAACATTTTCTTAAGGTAGTTTTGTCTGATTTAAATTCAAGAACATAAATCATTATCATTTTTGGGACACATAAATTCTATGTTGTGGTGGTTGAAAGTGTAGGCCCCTCTCACTGAAGAAATAGCTGCTTCTCTCTTTATAACATTTTATAACATTTTTTGTAACGTTATTATAATTGTTGCATTTAACATTTTTCTAATTGCTAGTTTTTCTAACTTTATGACATTTTTTATAATTGCTGCATTAACATTCTTTTTATAATTTTTTTTTGATAAAATTCAATGCAGCAGACAAACCCAAGAAACGACCAAACCAAACAGTCTTTCGTATTCATTTCAAGTCTGCAAAAATGTTTTCACAGGAAATATAACAACAGAACTTCACAAATGGCCAGAGGGTTTTAGAGTAGGATGATTGTTTTAGTATTCAGATTTACTCTATTTTGAGTTCTATTTTAGTAAATCATTCTTGCTCTCTGATCTGTTCTCTGCCTTTGTTACCCATTCCTATTTTTATTCTCTTCATAATCAGTCTTTTTCCTTGATAGAATCTATTTTCTCTCTGTCGAATTTATTTTAGTTTGACTGTTTGATCGATTCCCTATTTCGCTTGTCTAATTTATATATTTTAATTCAATCAAATATTATTTAAAAATACAACCATTTTGCTTTGTAATTCAAAAACAACTTTGATATTGTTTTTTTTATAACATTTTTTTTCTTTTATAATAAAAGTATAAGGCTCTTTATTTAGAAATCATGATTATTATTCCTATGTCAAACTTTTCTCTAATATTTCTCTGTGGTTGTAGGCACCTTTTTCTTGTAGCTCATTTTGAATAGTTCTGAGATTCCTTTTTTATCTGCAATAAAACATCTTTGTTTTCCTGTTGTCTTTGATTTTCTATAGTATTTTATCTTGTTTATAACTCTTATTAGCTTTTTATGAATACTTAGTTTTATATTTAAAATAATAATAATAATATATCATCCTTTTTCTTTTAACAAAAAATGTTACATACTAATGTTATTTAAAATCATTTTAAATTCTGGCAATTTCTTTATTAAATCTCATGATAACATTTTTATCTACTCTCATTCACATTTCATATCATATTTCCTTTGTTTAGAAGTGATGAATAATTAAATATAGTTTTAAACAGTTTAAAACCTATTTTAAATTTCAAGCATATTCCTTTTAAGGTTCCCTTAAAGGCACGTGGTTTCATAGTTTTGAGTAAAGGAGAATTTAAAGTTAGAATATTGATTATGTTTTATTCATAAACTTCTAATTATGTTTTTTGATACTAAAAACTTTAATATATATATTTTAAAAAGTTCTTACTTAAAATTTAATTTATTAAGATCTAATTTATTCATTTTAAATAGTTTAGATTAAATGTTGAAACTTTTAGTACTTAATTTGGTCTTAAAAAATTTCAATCATATTTAAAATATATATATATATATATATATATATATATATTTTTTTTTTTTTTTTATTAAAAAGTTCACTATATTTTATTATATTATTTTGTTTGAATTTCTATTATAATTTGATTTTTAACTTTTTCTTTAAAAGAAATTTTAGTCTTTTTTATGAAGTTTTTTAAAAATAATTTATATTTCTTAAAGAGTAATTTATATTTTTTAACTCTTTTATCTCTTTCTGTTCAATTTCATTTGTAATTTTGTTTCATCATGTCTATGTCCATACCAAAATTTCAACTCACTAGTTCCAATTATACTGTTTGGAGGCCACACATGTCTGATTTTCTAAAATCTTGACACCTTTTGGATATTGTGTCTTCACCAAATTTGAAACTGACATCCACCACTCCTCAGGCTGACCAAGATTCTTGGTAGTTGAAAGATGAGGAAGCGTTCGGTCTAATTGGATTCTCATTAAATCCAGATTTATATCATCTTATCTCAGATTGTACTGTGGCTCATCAGGCTTGGCATGTCTTGGAGAACACATTTCAAACTTACGAGAAACTTGTTCCCCTTATAAATCATGCAAATAAAAAATCTACACCGCACTATGACATTATGTATCCTTTAAATGATTTTCCTATTTGTGATGACCCATGTGATGATGTTTGTTTTGGGGATCATCCTCTCCCTTCCTATTTTCCTCATAGAGATAACATGTTACAGATTGATGATGTTTCTTATACTTATTTTACTTTAGAACAAGAAGATGCAATTATTAATATGTTTATCAATGTCACCTTGCCCTTATATATTATAGGAGATTATGTTCCTATTTTCTCCAAAGTAGATCATGAATCTCATGACACTCAAATGGTTATTATGGAGGACCAACCTCCTTCCCTAAACTCTAATCTTTTTGATGATATTATTGATGCTAATTGCCCTATTCCTATTCTTTATTATGTATCTAGTAATGAATCCATTTGGTTTACAAAACCTCTTTATGATGAAATTACATTTGATGATTCACATTCAGCTTCTACTGATTTAGTTTTAGGAGGAAACCCCAATAATGGGAGATCCCCTCATGGTTCTTGTTTTCTTGTAGATTCAAGTGATCTTTCTTGGACAAGTAACAACGAACAATCTCAAAGTTTACTTAAAGATTTGGGCCTATATCCACAAACACCTACACTCTTGCATTACAAAAATCAAAGGAATCCTATTTCAAGATCCAAGCATTTATCATTACACCATCACCTCATATTAACACAAAGTGAAGAAAAACAAGTTTTACTCCCCTACTACAAGAAGGATAATCCAATTGTAGACTTTTGTAATACCCCAAGTAAAGATTAAAGGGGTGTGTTAGAATATAATCTTTCCTTGGTTAAATATGTAAGGATAAACCAAGATATCCTATTGTATTCATCCTCTAGTCCAAGTGGGAGGACATGTCATATTTGTAATTTCCTTTATTAAGGAAAATAGATATTCCTCCTCATGAGGAATCCTACACTTCTCTCACACACTAGTGAAATGTGGCATACACAAAAATGGGAGTTAAAATGTAACTCCTTTCTCACATCTCTATTAAGAGATGGATCTCCTTCTCTCAAATCATGAGATACTTCTTCTTCTTGAACATTGTATGAGCTAAGCTCTCACTCTCTCTCTCTCTCTCTCATTCTTAGGTATTTTTGCCACTTTCATTATATCATGGGGGTTTTTTTATGCTTTTCCCCCTTCAAAATCTCATCTCCTTTGTTTCTTCGATCTTTGGTGAATGCTCCTAGTTTTTGCATTAATTCATGGTAAATATTCTTACTCCTATCTCATTGAATTAAACAATTTCCTATCTCTCTTTATTTTGTTATTATTTTAACACTCTCTAACCTATGTGATCTTCATGTAGATCATATGTTTCCATAATGACAACATCTATGTAACCAACTCATCCAAATTTCCAATAATCTCCCCCTTTGTCATTGGTAGCAACGTATGAGAAAATTGGCTAAGTCTTACAACTTCAAAAACTCAAAATTGTGGCCATAATACAAAACATATATGTGCTGTCCTTATGAATTTATTAATCCTCTCTATATACTGTAATCCCCCTAATAGTATGTATCCTTAACAATTTTCTACTATATATCTCTCCCCCTTTGACAACAATGACAAAAAAAGGATAAGGAGGGTAACAAAACTGTGTTCACAAAAAGTTATACCTTAACTCAATATTGCAAAGCTGGTAGGCTTACAACACAATATGAAAAATTGATCTTCATAGCCTCTAACTCTTTCTCCCATGATTTCTTAATTGAATCTACCACACTAAGTAGTGTGCACAATCCATAAGATACAATCTCACATGCTTGGAGATTCTCATAACTAAACTTTTGAAAAGATGTCTTTGTTGAAAGACATTCTTCCAGTTACCCTTCAATAGTGCTCAGGTTTATAGAAATGTGTTCTCTCAAAAGAGTGAATCTCTTCAACTTAATGTCCTTGTCATCTTGCAAAATTCTCATTTCATCATAGATCTTTCAAATTTTATGCTCAATATCAAATATCTTAACATTTGGGCTCGAAAGAAGGTTCAATTCATTCTGAATTTCTTCTTCCTTCACCTTCATCTTTTTACCTTCCTCTACTGCCAAGTTTTTTGATTTTGTACACTGAATGTACAAGGATTTTCCTCTTTCCAAGTTCTTCTTCAAGTCCTTTATACAGATATCAAGGTTATTGATATCATTCTTGATATTCTGACTAATGTCCAAGAGTGTTTTGGCCTCATAAGCTACTTGAGCTTTCATCTTTGCTATATTAGATAGATTTATAAACTCATTATCAAAAGTGTTCATTACTTCATTTGCTCTTTCTAGAGGGTCATCTTTTGCAATCTATGTAGTAATAATACCTTTTAATTTCTCAGTAAGCTCCTTCAGGCATCCTTCAAGACTCTTTACTTTCTTATTCTTTCCAATGATCTTGTTCAAAGATGTGATCAATTCCATCTGATCATCATCATCTAGTTCCTTTCCCAAATTCTCAATCATAGAGCCAATCTAAGTTTTCTTGCTAGTCTCAGGTGTAAGACTGATATCTTCTTGAGTGGGAACATGTACTTTTTTTTCTGTCACTTTAGGTTCTACAATTGTGGTCTCTATTTTTGTCTTCTCCTTTGGTAGTCTCCTACTCTTCAAAAGCTGAATTGTCAATAATGTTTTCAAGATTTTTGAATAAGTTATCATCACTATCGAAGGTGATCTTAGTTCCTTCTACATTCATGACTTCATCCTCAATATTTATGGCTGGTGGAGAGGGAATTTCCTCTTGCTCTACTTCTTCTGCTACTTCATCTTTGGATTTTGCTGCAACTAATGATTCTCCAGCATTCTCTGACATTACCTTAATGATTTCTTGCTCTATTTCTACATTAACTTCTTCATATCTACCTCCCATAATCTAAATAGTTCTCTTCTTGGTTCTCAAATGGGTGCTTAAAGCTTTCATAATTTCATTGAAGTGTACTTCATCTATCACAACACAAAGTTTTCTTACAAGCTTTTCTGTAATAGCTATGTCCTCTTCTGATACTCTCTTCTTCCTATTTATAAGTTTATTGTACAAGTCATCAAGTATCTTACCCTAAATTGTATCAAATTTCTTATTAGATAAAATCATATGCTTTACCACTACATTTTCTCAATTTAATCTCTCTACATAATCATGGAGATCATAATACTTGTTCATCTTTGTAAAGTCTCCATCTTGAATGATCTGTTCATTAACCTTCTCAACTCTAGGTTTCCAAGTTTTCTTCTTAATAGGAGTACTTTCATCATCTTTGATTTTTGCAATTTTCCTTTGAACTAGTGGAACCAATGTCTTTTGCCTCTTACCCGGTCCAGTAGAACTCTCTTTTACTCTTTTGCTAGGGGTGGAGGAGGTGGATCTAGTGGATATCCTTGCTTCTTGATCCTTCTCTATTTCTTCCACTTTCACCTTAACTAATGTTTCCCCTTGCTATGCTGCAATTGATGATAGAGGTGGAACATACAAAACTTCTTTTTGTCCAATATCTCTAATTGTTGTTGTTGTTTGCTTGGCTACCAAGAATTCATGTTCAGTCATCCTTGTATCTTTTAGAATTTTCTTGATAGTACTCTCAACTCTTTTCCTTTACTATTTCTCTTCAAGGATGGTCTTTGCGGAGTTAAAGTTCTCCTCAAAGGTTCCAAACCTGTTACAGTGAGTATCCAACTTGCACTTAAGTAATTTTCTCACATATTCTTCTATCTCAACCTCAGATATCTCATAGCCAAGAGGGTCTATGAACTCTATTTTAGGTTCTACTGCTTCAATGTAAGTAAATTTAGTATCAACCATGAAACATATCTCATTTTTATACTTCTCCACAAGAGACTGTGGGATCCTTGGTCTGCTAGACATCAAATTCTAAAAAGACTTAATTACCAATACTGCAGTTTCATTTTCTTTATCAATAACATGCCTCCTATACACTTGTTAATCCTTTCCATTGTAGTTTGGCCATCATTCTAGTCATTTCCAATGGTGAATGGAAATCTTCTCAATAGATGAAAAAACATATAAGTGATTAAAGATGAAAATCTAAACTATGAATACTTAGTCTTCTTTATCTTTTCCAAATTTTCAAACAACTGTATCCTCAAAATCTCACACATATCAACTTGTACTTTATCTACACACATCAAATAAGTTGCATGTATCATTCCAGCTACCATGTCATCCTCTCTTAAGTTAGCACAAAACTTAGTTGTTAGGATCTTACATAAGTATTTGATATCATCTTATTGTATTTTTCTAATTACAATTCCTATGCCATTGTAGGATGAATTTGTGTTGTATATGACTATTTTCCTCATGTTTTTCTCGTTTAAAGGGATGGCTCCAGTCTTAGATAGTCTAGTTACTTCATGAATTAAGTCAGTTGTGATATCTATCACTTGGTCATCTAACCAAAACTTTCCATTGTGAATTATGCTTAGGATTATCTTGGTACATTCTTCATTATCAAATTCATATTGCAAAGCATACTTAATAATCTCATTATCTTTCAAATGCTCAAACCCTACTTTCAATGACATGTCCTGATTATAAATTTTATGATATTCCTTTGTGAAGTCACTATCACTGATAGTCTCTAGTTTACATCCTAGATAACTTCTAACGTTCTCTAGATGTAAAACTTCATTTGGTACGGATGATAAAGCTAACCTAGGATCATCTTCCAAGGGTTCTACTGGTTCCCTTTTCATGTTAGGTCTATTTTTATCTCTAACATTGTGAATCAAAGAAACATCCATGATTTCCTCTAATTTCGTAACTAATTTAAAGATCTGCCAAGTAAAATACCTCGATTTCATGATTTAGGGCTTGCATAGATTCGACACAAAATTCTTCACCAAATCCTTACAAAATGCTTCCAATCACTACTCTTTGATCTCCTTAACACTTGTATTCACTTTGATGATCAACTAACATTAATCACAACCTTTTATTAATTCAATCTTACTTAGATCTGACATCGCATTCAATTCTTTTGCCCCTTCTTTCCAAAAAGTTGACTTTGTTAACCTGTAAAACTTAAAACTTCTTGCGATCTCGCAAAACATAATATTTTTCTTTGTGCTCTTAACCATAGCATTAGAACATCATATAATACCTTGCATTAACTGCACAAGACTCAATTCATCATATATCAAATTCTACACTAATCTAAGTTCCTATTCTACTGTAATTTTTATGAATTAAGTACTTTGAGATGGGTCAGGTAAATATTCAGTCTTACCATTTAATACTTCACCTTTCTAACTACCTTCAGTGCTGAACATGTCTCCTTGATTTGTGATTTTAACAAACTTCACTTCATCTAAATTACTACAACATCCTTTCTAACTGTTGCTTGCATCTTCATTTCTTCTTACATAACTTCTAGAGTTAGGATTGGTATAAAAAAAATCTATTTCTTATTTTGCAAAACTTTGTTGTGTGTCCAATCTTGTTACATATTTGACAAACTATTCCATTGTTTCCATATCTTGGTCCACGCTGATTGATATGTGATATGCAATTTATAGCAATGTGTCCAACCTTGTTGCATCTATAACAGACTACTCCATTTCCTCTATTCATATCTTTAGTAGGTTTCTTATCTACATGGTTAGTATTTCTAAACATTCTACTACTATTGTTATTCTCAATAAATTTAGGTTTTCTACATTCAATAGCTTTATGTCCAAAACCATGACAATTATAACAATAACCATTAAGAGGTTTAAATTGTTTACCTATGCAATCTCTATTCATATGACCAACAGTATTACAAGAAAAACATCTACCTTTGAATTCTCTTTGCATACCTTTAGGTCATTCCTCTTGCTTAGGTGATTCTTCTTCCTTAGGTGTATCTTCAGATTTGTTAATCTCATTAGACTTCTTCTCATTTATACTTTCAGATATTTTCAGATCTAGTTCCTTGCTTTCTTCATTTTCTTTAAAAGTGTTGAATCCAAGACCAGTCTTATCATAGAATGGTTTTTAATAAGATATTTGTTCATCAATCTTCTCACTAGTTGAATATAGTCTTTCAAGTTGCTGCTTAGATTGAGTCAGTTCTCCTTTCACTATTATATTGTATTTCTCAAGTTTAGCATATTGCAAATTGACTTTCTCAAGTTCAGATGTTACTTTACCAAGTTTAGATTTTAACCCTTCATTTTCAAGCTTAAGATTTTCATTCTCTGATTTCATATTTGCTTCATTCTTGCCACTTCCATCTTTCAGACTTAGCTTCAGATTTGCTATCTTCAGTTCATGTTTAAGGATCTCATTTTCTTTTTCTAAGTTATCATCACAATCTTCAATGTGAATTTTAGATTCCTTTTCAGATCTCAGATCTTCCAATTTATTTTTCAGTTTCTCAATGAGGTTCTTTGCATCATCATATTTTCCTTTTAGAGTATCTCTTTCTTTAGTAAGCATATCAATCTGTTTAAGAGCTTCTTCAAGATTATTCTATAGCTGATCCATATCCATAGAGATCTTACTCAAGCTGTTATGCTTTCCTTGAATGATTCTTTTCTAAGTAACTAAGCTTTGATACCAATTGTTAGAAATAGGGAATACTAAGAGGGGGGGGTGAATCAATATTCTACAAACTTTAAATTTTGCCCAATTTATGGATATAACAGATTATCTTAACACATGCATAACATAAGAAGCCAAACAACATGCATAGCAATAAAACTAAGGAACTCATAACACATTATTTGTTCTCGAGGAAACCCTGGCCAAGGGAAAACCCCAGTGGGGATGGTACCCACAAAGATCAACTAATCAAAAGTATCATGTTAAGGATGTCGACCCTGTTAGGAGTCTATTACATGTGTATAGTGTCTCAGTCCTAATTAAGGGACTATAGGCCTTGTTAGAAGCCTCAACCCTGTTAGGAGTTGGTGGTACAAAATGTGATTACCAGATGAGCCCACTACTCAAACAAGTAATATACAATATTTACTGATTACAAAAGTAGGTCAAGGTACATAACCTTATACTACTTGCATCAATATCTCTTCACTGCTCTTCACTTTCGCTATTACATTCACATATATATTATACCACATTTCTCTTTTTTTTACAATTACAATCTTTACATATCTTTATACAAGTTATTAAGAATAATAACTTTCCAATCAGCTATCATATTACAAATATCTTTATCCAAGGTTTAACATCTAGGATGTCATCCCTTTATATTTTTAAGTCATTATTTTGGTAAACAAAATAATCCCTTAACTCTTTATCAATTCTGTCTTCATATTTTGCCCTGTCAGCTTAACATTGTCTTTACTAAAACTATCATAAGTTCTTCCGTACATTCCATACTGACTTGCACTTTGAGGTGAGTCTTCAATAGTCACCATAGAGTCTATTCAAGTGTACAAGCACTGAACTTACTCCAATCAACATCACAAACAAAAACTGTCATTAGGTTCACTGGTAAAAACACATTGTCTCATACTTAGACAATTTCGCATTGTGCTCTAACATACTAGCTCTCTGACCTGTGTGATCTTCATGTAGATCATATGTTTCCATAATGACAACATCTATGTAACCAAATAAGCCAAATTGCCAACAATTTTATCAACCAAAAGCTTAATGCACAATCAAATCAATCTATTGAGAATATGAAAAAGGAAGAAAACCTTATATTTCCCTATAAAGGAAATTGTGCTTGAAATTTGAAATAATTGAAATACAAGTACTAACCTCAAATTAGGGAAAATCTAGAAAATGCCAATTTTTGATGTTTGTGTGTACTTTCGGGCAATTCTGCAACCTATTTCAGACAAGAAATGTCGAGATGAAGAAAACCCAAAAATTTTTTATCTTTTTTATAGGAGGTAGTCTTTGACTCCCATAAAAGGTCAAAGGCCAGATTCTTTATTTGAAGGTCAATTCTAACTTTGTTTGTAGATCTCAGAAGCTCATTGACAAGGGTATCCAAATCTAATCTCAGATCTAAAATTTCGCACCTGTACCTACAAGAAAAAGAGAGTTTTTGTTTGTATGGGGGGTTTGCCTTGGTCAAACCCCAATTTAGGAATTAACCTTGAAATTGAATTGAAATGTAGTATGCATAAACAAAGCAAATGAACAATTCACCTCACTTATGTTGAAGTCCTTGTAGAGGATTTGAATCCTCAAAGCCATACGTAGGAATGCTTCAATAGATGTAGAATGAATGTAGGATGTCTCAAATCAATTGCATTTGATCTTCAACACCAATCTTGAATAGATCTTTGCATATGAGGAGGCTTGGATGAATGTAGAAGGATGGATCTTCAAGGGGGCTCCAAAGAGATTGACTCATTCAATGGATAACAATGGATCTCCTTGATGAATGAATGCTTGAACAATTGAATGCTTGAAGGCTTTCTTGAATGCTTGAATTCACTCACTTGCACTTGAGAGCTTGCTCATGAAATTTCTTGAGAGATGTGGATAATGGATGGAGAAAATGAGGGAGGAAGGCCTCCTTTTATAGTGAACTAGGGCACAATCTTCTAGAGGGGCCACCTTGTACAATTAAATCCCAATTCATTCCTAACCTTTAGAAAATATACCTAGATTAAATGTAATTTAAGGATTTGCCATTCTAAAACCTAAAATGGCTGACCTAGAGGTGGGAAAACAAATATCTCCAAAACCCAACACTAGAAAATCAAGGAGATTTGAAATTTGGATAGGGGGTCAAGGATGAGCTTGACTCTAACCTAGGTTAGGGTTGAGGTTGACTCTGACCTAGGTTAGGTTTGAGGTCAACTTTGACCCATAAGGTCAACTTTGACATTATGGTCAAAAACCTTAGGATCCTAACCCAGAATGCTAGAAAATGTAGATATGAAGTGAAAATCAGGTGCAGAGGAAAGAAGAATAGGGGGAAAAGCCAGATACATGCAAATACCTGATCAAGGCTCTTAACATGACCCCAGATCACTTATTCAGAGGGCTAAATGCTCTTATCATGGAAGTGCTTCCATTTTAAGATGATACATTAAGCGCTCACTTTAGCAAGAGTATGGAATCAATGCAAAATCTTGGTAAAGGAGATCAGAATGAAAAGATTATCTTATCATAATCTAAGGGAAAAAGAGAAACCTTAAGCCCCCAGGGGCTCAAGTTTTCATCAACTCCTAGATCACAATAAGAGAGACATCTCTAGAGAGAGAAAGAAAGGGTGTGATTACCTCTCCCAATCAGAACTTATGTCCCATTGTGAACCACATAAGGAAATGGTGCAACTGGAAAGATGGAATTGAATTGCCTAGTGAATATGGCTACTCACTAGTCAACCCATCAAGGATTCACCCCTAGGAATATTCTATTCCATAAGAATAAAACCAAAAAAAAACTAAAGAGATCCAGTCTTAAGGACACCTCCGACCTTAAGGGATCAAAATATATTTGAAACTAGAGGGATCAAGAGATCCTAAAATATAAATCCAAAAAGGGAGAAAATGGTATTTTTGAAAAATATGTGCATATCAAAAAGTGCGTATGTGCAAAAGGTGATTAGAGTGTATGCCCCCACATTAAAGTCATTGCTAACACTTTAATAGGAGAAATGACTTTAATGAAAACATAAACAACTCCACTGATTATGTTTCCACGTCAAGATGCCCCAAGATGAAGAAAAATCAAGGGAAATATCACATAAACATACAAAGAACACAGAAGGGATCTACCTACCATGTGGTCAGTATGATCATAATATAATATATATATGATATTATTGCAAATGAATTGACATCATTCCCTAAAGAAAGTAGAACTATGATCACAAAGGAGGAAAGATCACATAAGATATACAAAGGAGAATCTTTTCGGACAATGACATGGAGACCAAAAAGAATTAGTGCTACCATATCTTGAATCCAAGTAGATTACACATTCAAACATTTAGGAACAATAGCACAATTAAAATATAACATTGAACAATGCATAGAAGAATAGAGGTACATATAGAGGAATTCGAACAACAGTTTTGATTCCTTTATCACCTTGCACCAACTAAGTAACAAGGATCGTATAAAAGAATCTAACAACATTTAGCAAACACATTATGGGAGAAGAACAGTACAACAAGAAAACACACAACAAAGCTACCACGAAGGACAAGTCGATCAAGCATGCCACATACTCTCCCCATCTCATTGTATATCATTTAGGGAAGGTGGGTAACTCACAAGAGGTACTATATCCAATGCAGTAGGAATGATAGCCAATTCCAAACAAGGATCCTCTTGAGAATCACAATGTTCAACACTAGGTGTAAGAGTTAATTGTGATGAAAGCATATTAGGTAAATCAATGTCAGTGTCAATAGTCTCATATTCATCATTAACATCATCAGTATCATTAAGGGCCCATTTGGTACATGGAATATGAGCCCATATTCTGGAATAACATTTTTGGATTTTGATATTCCATGTTTGTGTCCATCTTAACAAAGAGGAATTAGAATTTTGAAATTCTAATTTTGCCCAAAAAATGAGCATTCCATCTTCCATTTTAAAAGGTGGAATTAGAAATCCACATTCTAATTCCACTTTCAAATGCTCAATTTTATGTGTCGTCGGGTCCACTTGATGTTTAATTCATTTTCACGTCTGAATTTTTCATTCATTTTCATCAAAATTCCAATTTTTGCAAGGGGGAATTGCCTTCATTACAATAGCCATTGCCTTCACTATAGCATCCATTGCCTTCATTACAGTAGCCAATGCCTTCCAAGGCTTTGGAGCCACTGGCAATATCATGGCTTGGAAAAGAGAGCTCACTACTTTCTTTGCCCCAAACATCGCATGAAACCACTGGTTTATTCAAACTTGTCTCACATTCATGCAAGCTTTCGATTACCTGTAGTTAGTTTGTTGAGGTTACTACATTAATGTTAATGCCTGCAAGTGTATCAATAGGGGGGTGGGCAAATGCACCAGATGGTTTCACAGAATTTTGACAGTGCCACCGTCTGATTTCCCCTTAACTCACATACTCCATTCACCATTTTCATAGTGGTGTATATATAGTTTCTATGGTGCTATGAGTAGCTAGGGTTTGGAGGATGCTCTTTGAAGAAAAATTGTTGGTTCTCATCTTCCAAGTGAACCAAATGGTTCAATACATATTCTGGAAATCATTTTGAGAATACGTATCTTCCAGAATTGCAACATATTCTAGAATTGACAATATCCAGCATTCCATCTTCCAGCACCCAAATGGGCCCTAAGAGTATCTTCTTAATCCAAATTAATCAAAATAGGATCTAAGATATGAATAGAATTAGCATAATCATGCATATTAATATCATTATTAGTAACAACTTCTTCTAACACATCACACATAGATTTATCTGAAGAAGGTAGAGATCTTTGAAGAATAGAATTACGAGCTTTAGCATGAGCATGATGCTTCTTATGACGTTCATTAGTAGATCAATTACATTTTGATTTATTTGAAATAGGCAAGATCCTTCACAGGTTCTTTAGGAAGATCAATAGGATTATCAACAATAGGAGGAATAATCATAGGATTTGTCTTAGGTTGTTTAGGAAGAGTGATAGAAGGAACTTGATTAACAAAACTAGAAACCATAGTTAAAGGAGGTATAGAAGGTGTAGGAAAAAGACTGCAATTAAGATACATAGGAGGTATGCTTCATTCAATAATCTTATGATGTTTATAAGCTTGATATGAACAAAAAAGATTATCAGGTTGAGGAGGAGATGAATTAGGTAATGAAGGCCAAAAGAAATCCAGAGCAGCACAATCTCTAGGCCTAGAAGGTTGATATAAACTATGATTAATCATCTTCATGTCTTCATTAGGAATGAACTTAAGACACTTATGGATAGGTGAAGAAACAACATGCATGGAATTTAACCAAGGAAAACCTAGCTTAACTTGAAATATATCGGAAGTAGGAACCACAAAAAGGTAGTGTTCACAATTTTTCCACAGAGTTCAACTGGTAAAGTAATAGAACCAAATGATGGATAAAGAAAACCATTACAAGTTTGAATCCACACATCTAATGTATCATAAGAATCACATTGTAAGATTTTAGTAAAAATATTTTCTTCAGTAATAACATTGACTAAGGATGTAGGATCAACAAGACAACCACGAGTAAATTTCTAAGAAATCCTAGCATAGATGTAAAGGGGACCATTAGGAGACTTAATAGTCTTAGAGTCATCAAAGGTAATAAAAATTTCCCAAGGTCTTTTATTCTTAGGTTGTTGGTGAATTTTAGGTTGATTTTTTAGTTTACGTTTAGGTTTTGGTGGAGGTTGAGATTGAACTTGAGGTTGAATCTGAGTTTGAGTTTGAGGTTGAGGTGGAGGTGGAGATACAGATTGACCAACATGCTCCACTTGATTAACAACATGATTGAGATCATCCATCTTAGAATCATACACAATTTCCATAGCAGATGGTTGAGCAATGGTATTAGTATCATGCGTAGGTAAAGGATTTGTATAGATTTGAAGGTTTTGATTAGGAGGAGAACAAATTTTTTCCCACTACAATCAAGATTATCAACAGATAAGGCATTAGAGTCAATTAAGTCTTGAAACTTATGTTTTAAAGAATAACACTTCTCAGTATCATGACCATTCTAACAATGATATTGACAAAAGCAATTTGATCAAAAGATTTAGAGGCAATTGTAATAGGTAAAAGAGGTCGAATAGGAGGTAAAGTAATCATTTTAGCAATTAACAACCTATTCATAATAGTAAGTAAAGATTTAGAAAGAGGAGTAAACATATGATTTAATTGAAAAGAAGTGGATGCAGAAGTGGCATTGTGAGATGTAACAACAACTTGATCAATAACTACATTCGCTTGTTTGTTTATCTTGACATAGTTTTTGAATTTTTTAAATTTGTTTGGATTAGGAGCAGCATCACTCTTATCAACTGGAACAGGAGCCAATGGAGTGTTGCTCTCAAATTGACTCACTTGTAATTGATAATGATGAAGCATTGCACAAAGTTGTTGAAAAGAGGTAAATTCAGTAAGCAAAACCTTATCTCTAATATCTTTTTGCAAATTTGAAATAAACATACATTAAATATCAATATCAGGAACATGATAGGAAATCTGAGCATACAAATGCTTAAATCTACCAATAAATTTAGTTAATTTTTCTTTAGCACTTTATTTACAATGCATCAAATCAGTCAAAGACACTTGTGGGCCAATGCTATTTTGAAATTATTGAATAAAGGCATTAGCAAGTTTTGGAAAGGAATCAATAGAATAAGGAGGCAAGGAACAATACCATTGTAAGGCCTTGTCACAGAAAGTTATAAAAAACAATTTGGCTAAAATCCTATGGTCATGAGCATAATCACTACAAAAGATTTGGAATGTTTTAACATGATGAACAAGATCTCCTTTTCCATTATAATTCTCAAGATGAGGCATATCGACTTGTTGAGGAACATGAGTACGAATAATATCCAAGGACAAAGGACTTCCCATGTCACATGTAGGGATACTAAACTTGTTTTGAGTTAAGGAAGCAAGTTTTTGTTGTAAGGATGACACAGTTTGAGCCACACTAATGATTGTTGAATCATTAGAGGAAATAGGAGGAGTAGCAATATTAGAAACACTAGGTAAAGTGTAAGAAGTTGCAGGAATAGAAGACACAATGGGAGGAACACTAGGAACTACAGTTGGAAGTGGATTGGAATAAGTAAAAGGAACATTATGATATGAAGGTTGTGATGTAGGAAGGGACACAAGAGGAAAACTCATACAAACAGAGGGAACCATCACAATCACTAAAGAAGGAGTATAGGTAGGAATACCAGGTAAAGGATTAGAAGAGGGTTCAACACTAGTGATAGGAGGAATCAACCCTAAATCTTGAGCTTCTTGAGCTAAAGGTTTAACATTTGAATGCACAAGGTGAGTAATACCACACAAGAGATTAACACCTTGATCACTATCATGAAGAACTTTCTTAGGAGCCTCTATAGCTTGAATAGAATCTTGCTTATGGTTCTCTTGAAAAAGCCAATTACCCATTTTATAAAGTTCAGATGAAAGTTTTTGGACTTGTTCAGGAGGAAATCTTAAAGCGTCATCCTCATCATGAGATGAGTGAGAATATTTTCTCTCCATAGTAGGATTAGAATCATGAAGAATCAAATTATCATCTGGGACCCTAAGGAAAGGAGAGGAAGATTCAGGATCAAAGGCACCCATGAGTCTACGAATTCTTCTAACTGGAATGCTATAAGTAGGAAGAGTAGTAGTAAAGTTCATAAACCAATGCAATGCAAATGAACTAAACTAAGAACACATAAAGCATGAATATTTTTGTATTTTTGAAATCTAATTAGCATGAAAGATCTAACACAAAGGAGAAATCTAATCCTAACAAAATAAAATGATATCTAACACCACAAAACACAATAGGGCATCCAATTCCACAAAAGAAAGGAGAGTAAGTATGTCAGGTTCACCAAAATGAATAGAGTTAAAATGGAATCACCTCTATTTAATGTAATATATGGGGAAAATATGAGATCCACTTCTAAATCCAAATTCCCAAGGGAAAGATCCAATTTGATCAACCAAAAGGTTAATGCACAATTGAATCAATATATGGAGAATATGAAAAAGGAAGAAAACCTTATATTTCCCTATAAAGGAAATTGTCCATGAAATCTGAAATAATTGAAATACAAGTACTAACCTCAAATTAGGGAAAATCTAGAAAATGCCAATTTCTGATGTTTATGTGTACTTTTGGGCAATTCTACAACTTGTTTTAGACTAGAAATGTCAAGACGAAGAAAACCCAGAAATCTTTTATCTTTCTGATAGTAGGTAGTCTTTGACCCTCATAAAAGGTCAAAGGCTAGATTCTTTATTTGAAGGTCAATTCTAACTTTGTTCATAGATCTCAGAAGTTTGCCAAAAAGGGTATCCAAATCTAATCTTAGATCCAAAATTCCACACTTGTACCTGCAAGAAAAAGGGGGTTTTTGGTTGTATGGGGGGTTTGCCTTGGTCAAACCCCAATTTAGGAATTAACCTTGAAATTGAATTGAAATGTAGTATGCATAAACAAAGAAAATGAATCAATTCACCTTGCTTATGTTGAAGTCCTTGTAGAGGATTCGAATCCTCAAATCCACAAGTAGGAATGCTTCAATGGATGTAGAATGAATGTAGGATGTCTCAAATCAATGGTATTTGATCTTCAACACCAATCTTGAATAGATCTTTGCATATGAGGAGGCTTGGATGAATGTAGAAGGATGGATCTTCAAGGAAGCTCTAAAGAGATTGAATCCTTCAATGGCTAACAATGGATCTCCTTGATGATTGAATGCTTGAAGGCTTTCTTGAATGCTTGAATTCACTTTCTTTCACTTGAGAGATTGCTCATGAAATTGCTTGAGAGATGTAGATAATGGATGGAGAAAATGAGGGAGGAAGGCCTCCTTTTATAGTGAACTAGGGAACAATCTTCTAGAGGGGCCACCTTGGAGAATTAAATCCCAATTAGGTCCTAACCTTTAGAAAATATACCTAGATTAAATGTAATTTAAGGATTTACCATTCTGAAACCCGAAATGGCTGACTTGGAGGCAGGAAAACAAATATCCCCATAACTTGACACCCAAAAGTCAAGGAGATTTGAAACCTGGATACGGGGTCAAGGAAAAGCTTGACTCTAACCTAGGTTAGGGTTGAGATTGACTTTGACCTAGGTTAGGGTCGAGGTTGACTTTGAAATTATGGTAAAAAACCTTAGGATCTTGATCCAAAATGCTAGGAAATGCAGATATGAAGTGAAAATTAGGTGTAGAGGAAAGCAGAATAGGGGGAAAAGCTAGATACATACAAAGACCTGATCAAGGCACTTAACATGACCCCAGACCACTTAATCGGAGGGTTAAATGCTCTTATCATGGAAGTGCTTCTATTTTAAGATGATACACTTTCCTTGGTTGTTTTATTTAATTTGAGGATAAACCAAGGTATCCTCCTTTATTTATTTTAGGATATTCCTAAACAAATCTCTATATGTAATTTTGTCCTCTAGTCCAAGTGGGAGGACAACTCATATATTGTAATTCCTTTAATAAGGAAAATAGGTTATTCATCCTTATGAGGATGCTCATACATGGCACACACTTAATATGAATGTGGAACTCATACACATAGGGAGATACATGCAAAATCCTTCACTCATCTCTACTAAAGAGATGTTTCTCCACACATTGGACACTAATTTTTCTCACAATTCTTTCACATAATTTCTCTCCTCTTGCACAATACTTCTATCATATTGTATTGAGATTCTTGCTCATATTATTTCTCTCTTTCTCTCGGCTTTCATGCCTCATTCACAATACACAAAGGGGTTTTTCTTTATTTTTCCCCTTACAAAAATCTGTTGGCTCTTGTTGGATTCTTGGTGTATTATCTTGGTTTTGGTGTTTGCTCTTGAAACTCTCTCACATTTTATTTATGATAAAATCCTTCTTCCACTTCACTTTCTTGGATTATATTTTTTATCTTATTTCCATTCTCTTATTAATTCTAACAAATTCATTAATAGTATAGACAAGAACTTTTAGCCTGTTATGGATGATTATTTGAGTAAATTCAAGAATAGAATGCATAAGAGATACATAATCCAGGAAAAAATAGTTGAAAACTATAAAAATGATGTATGTTTCTTAGTGGACACTGACACTATAGTAGTCAAGGAAGTTGAACCGAGAACTACATGGCTACCACCGATGAATTATGAATTGGATATTGTTCGAGCCACGAGGTCAATAGAGGCATTATTAAAAGAACCAAAGGAAGAAGGAGCTACAAGGTTTGGAACATATGAATAAGAAAAGAAAATAATAAAAATGGAGTTATTTAGAGAAAGGATAGGAAGGAAATCAAATAAAATGATCAAATCTTAATTTTGTGATATTGAAGAAGAAGCTAAGAAGTTGGTAGAAGAAGCAACCAAGGAGCAGAAATTAGTCAGTGAAGAAGAAGAGGAAACTGAGTCAGAAAGAGAATAATAGGTAGAGCCACTAAAGGTTGTATGAGGTAAAAGAAAACAAGTTTATACAACATGTGAAACATGAAAAGGTCCACTACAGATAATACCCAACCTCAAAGAAGAGGAGTAATTGCTAACATCACAAGGCCTGCATCGACCAAGACATATCAAAATAAGAGAGGTACACAATCTTCCACCGAGGCACCTGAACCTAAGAAGATGAGAAGAATAATAAGAAATAAGGATGATGTTGATTTAGAGGAAGAGGAAAATAGTCAATTTAGAGTTGTATTTAATAAAATACCTTAGACAATTGATAAAATTGCAAATGGAATAAGAGAAGGAGGAGGATTAAGTTATCCTAATATCCAGAGATACTCTAGTATGACAAAAGAAGATCAAGAAAAACTTGAAGAGGCTATCATTGATATGATGATTAAATTTAAAATAGTACCATTTGAATTTTCTCATACTATACCTACAAAATCATATAATAAATGTTCAACCTGATGGATATATGCCCCAAATATCAAGAAAAAGATGGGATTAAGGTCCTTAATACTAGCAATGCCAAATATATCAGTTCCAGAGATTGATGTTGCAATGCAAACATATGCTAATAAATTTTTGATGAAAGAAAGGGCACTTAATATATTTCTAGGAAAACTAAAGGAAGTTGATGAAAAAAGTACATAAATTTGGACTAGCATTCTTAGTTTAAAGGATGAAAATGTGAAAACTATATCTACAGTTAACACCGTACCATCTGTACCCATTTGAGGAAAAGAAGTACATATAGATGTGTATTTTGACACACAAGATCCTAGTCACATCTCCAACACTGAGAATCCAGAAGGAAAAACATATGTTGAAGATTTATTATCTCCTGCACATATTATTATGGAAGATATTCCTGAGATGATGAATAAAATAGGGGAAGAAGAAGTTTTAATAGAAGATATCATAGTAGGAGACCCCGACGAGGAAGAAAAAAATGATGAAGATATTACTATTGCTACTGAGAATAGAGAAGAAGCACAACCTATTAAGATAGCTAAAGCACAAATATCAGGTGATTTTCCTACTCTTGTATAAGTATTAATTGATGTAGCTGCCGAGCATAAAACATAAATGGTACAAGATACACATTCTTTAAATTTATTTAATTCTATTGTTGATAATCAACTTAAAGATATTGAGACACAAGAGAATGTACCACCCAAGAAAGAAGAGACTATAGTTGAAGAAAAGTGATGTAGCAGAAAAAAAGATAAGTGAGACCACCAGGACAAATGATCAAGGAGATCAAGATGAAAATAAAGTAGACATTTCTACTATAGGAATGATGCCATGAGCCCTAGGACCTCAAATTGAGAGTATTTCTATGGGTTATGACAAGGAATAAAATGTGTCCACCTAGAAACCAAAGATTCATCAAGAGAAATAAGTTCTAGTTCCACTTAGTTAATCCCCTTCATCAAGAAAGAAGGAGAATAAGAAAATGAAGAAACATGGAAGTAAAGGTCTTGTCACACTTGATAAAATTATTGAAATACATACTTGTGACCCAAGGACATTGGACCCTAAATATCTTAGAAAGTATCGAGAGATATGCACCACTAAAGAATCTTAGGAGAAGATGAGGCAAGAAAGTAAGACTAAATATGTGCTAGAAGATATAAAATAAATTTTGATGCAAGTTGTACCAGATGTCAATGTTGATGAGAGCACACCTATCATTGACCAACTTGTTATTTTAACTGATAATATCAATGCACCTACCACTGATGTAGAAAATAAAATTGAAGAAAGAGCTAAGAAGAAGATAGAGTACAAAGTCACTGAGAATATTAGCCAAGCAGTGACACTACACAAAGTAAAAAGTTCTGAAATAGTAACCAAAATTAAAGGTTTAATTCATAAAATCATTATTGTTTTGTAGAAATTGTGCACTTTATATATTCTTTTACTATAGAAATTAATGATCAATTAAAGAAATTGGATGAAGACTTAAAGAAGAGTGCAAAAAGCATTATAAATGAACCCCATGTATTTTAATTGCATTATTCAAAAGTAAACATATTTAGGGTTTGAGACATGATTTGGGAAAAGAAGAAGACCGGATAAGAGATTAGGTAACTGAGCTACAAGATGAGTTTTTACCACACATTGAGGTGATGCAGAAGCATGCAAAGAAGGAAAAAGAATTAATTTCCACCCCCAAGCTATCTTTAGTTAATCACATTTTTTATATGCATGGACAGTTAGGCCTAGACCAAATTGTATTAGAAATTGTAAAGGATGATTGGGAAAACTTCATGGCCAACCTACAGAAAACCCATAAGACTATTTTTGAGAAGCTATAAGTACATATTTTTGGCATTATTATAAAAAAAGGGGTAAAACTATGTATAGTATGTATTTTACCAAGAGTATATTGATAGGGGGAGTTTACAAGTTTTGAAGTTTTGAAAAAGATTTTGAAAAATGGCATACATATGTATTTATTTCCCTAATGCCAAAGGGGGAGAATGTTACACCTAATTGCATTAAGTGTTGTCATTAGTGCCACACATATAATTGGTAAAAAAAGATAGGTCGATCAAAGTAATAAGTATAGTAACTGAGCATAACATAAGGAGAAAGACAAGTTAACCGAGAATCGACACCAAGCCACATGATTACCAAGGACACCAAGTATAGTTACAACCAAGTTTACCTATTTACCAAACATCAGTATCTTACCAAGAAAGAGATACACTATTTACTAAGCAATGCATGATCGACATAAAATTTTGTAATGACATTGAAAAAAAGGCAAATGGTTTATACCGAGCTAGAAATTGGTTTACATAAATCAAGATAGAGATTTATTAGAGATCTTAAATTGGTTGGTGGTGATCTTATGCAGTTTTGAATTAGGTTATTCCTCTAGATCATTGATCAAAATGTTTTCTAGATATTTCCATAATTCCAACAATAATGTCATCAACAAAGATCTCAACAATCAAAATTTTATCAGTACTATCACATTTCAAGTATAAGTTGTTGTTATCACTAGTCCTTTGAAATCCAATCTTGATTAAATAAGAGTGTAATATTTCATACCATGCTTGAGGTTCTTTCTTCAATCCATAGAGTGCTTTTTGTATCTTGTAGACCATATCATTATCACAATTCTGAAAAAATCCTTTAGGTTGTTCAATGTTGACTTCTTCTTCATTAATTCTATTAAAAAATGCACACTTAACATCCATCTGATAAGCTTTAGATCCTTTATCAGTAGCATATGCAAGTAATATCCTCAAACCTTCTAATCTAGAAACATGGGAAAAAGTTTCACCATAGTCAATACCTTCTTCTTGTACATGCCCTTTGTAGACTAACCTTGATTTGTCTCTGATCACATCTTTTTTATCATTGAGTTTATTTCTAAGAATCCACTTTGTTCCAATCACATTCTTATCCTTAGGTCTCAATACCAATGACCATGTGTTGTTATTTTCAATCTGATCAATTTCCTATTTCATTGAATTAACCCAGTCTTTATTTCCTAGTGTATCCCTCACTAATCTTGGTTCAAATTCAGAAATCAAACATGTGTTATCTTTCAACTTCATTCTTTTCATAACTCGTGTTCTTGTCTCCAATAATTATACAAGGTGATTGATTTTTTCTCACATACTTTTTTAATATTGGCTCAGTAGATTGTTCATCATTATTTTCATCTCTCAGTGGAGGCTCATCTTGCTCATTGGTTCCTCCTTGTTGCAGCTCAGCTGCATCAACCAAATTACCTTCCTATACATAAAAAAATATTTTATAATCCTCAGGTTCCTTTTTTCCATCATCTTCATCCCTTTCATCAAATGCATCAATCCTTACATTTGCACTCTCAGCAATTTTATTAGTATCCTTGATAAAAAATTTATATGCTTTTCTCTTTGATGAATAACCAAGGAATATACCTTCATCTCCTTTAGATTCAAACTTCCCATTTCTATCATCTTTCATTAGATAACACCTACTTCCAAAGATTTTAAAGTAACTTACATTTAGTGTGTGACCAAACCAAAGTTGATAAGGTATCTTGTTTGTTCCTTTCTTTAATTGTACTCGGTTGAGTGTGTACAGAACAATACTTATGGCTTCTCTCTAGGGATAACTTTAAGAAACCCCCTCTTAGGAAAAAGTGTAAAATCTTAGTGAATCATACATTATTTTAGGGGGCAATTTGTTTTAATGCACGCGATTTTTTTTTAAAATCAATAATTTTTCATAGTTTGTATTGACGATTTTTTCACTGCTGAATGAAAATTTCATAAATTCCTAGTGAATTATACAGTCATGTGGGGAAAAATATATATTAAATGAGGTGAATAATTTTCTTTTGAAGTAAAAAATTATAATATATGAGGCAAATGATTTTCTTTTGAAGGGAAAAAAAATAATTGTATTGGTGAATTTTATGTACCGTTTGAAAATTTATTTATTTTATTGGCTAATCGTTCATTAATTATGGAAAAAAATATTTTATTGGAGATTTTAACAAGATGGGACATAACACGGACACATAACCTAACATACATACATACATACATACATACATGTAACCTAATATACATACATTATTTGAGATCGTTTGATGATCCAAGATCAATGGCTGAAGTTTAATTTCGGCCCCAATTTTTGAAGGAAATTGAGTTGTCTAGGAAGTCATCAGAATATTGACACGTATCAAATTAGGGATGTCAACTTGTCTACAGACTACAATATACACATGTTGGTATCAATAATCATGGTACTATAGTGCAACTTGTAACTCTTAACTCGGTAAGAAATTAATGCCTTGTCAGTGACAAGTGACATTCTTTAACTTGTCATGCACCACTTCCAAATTTGTAAAGATGATATAGATGATTTTTGACATTTTTACATTTATGGGAAAGATTTACTGCAAGATATGAAAGATTAAGGACAAAATCTTAATGGGTATGTGCAAGATCATGAGGGGCCAAAAAGTGGTGATGTGAAAAGTATTCACTTTTCACTCATCCAAAAGTGCATGAAAATGCTTGTTGACTTTTTAGTAGGCCTGGGTGTCAGTACACCTAGGTAAACTTGACACCAAAGCACAGGCCTAATCAGGTACCTGATAACTATGGCATAAATCTGAAACCCACGAGCCCTTTTCTTCATTTCTTTCCACATTTTTCTTTGCCAAAATGGCTTGACATATCATATACTCGATATATTTTCGGATACCTGATTTTGCAAACAACAAATTCGACTCCTGAGCATATTCGGTAAGTAATTATTTATATATTTTTATTCTTTTATTTCATTTTGATGCTAAATGTAGCATTTTTAAAAAAAAATAGGGTTTTGTATTTATATTTGTAATAATATATGAAATTAGATTGAAATTTACATTTGTTTTTAATTTAATCAGGCATGGTTAACACCAATAAAGAAAATAACCCTCCCGCACCAAATAACGATCCTGAAAACAATTCGCCATATCTAAACCCTAAATCTTTACAAGATTTGATACAAGAAAATTTGAACATAATACGAGGTTTCCAAAACACGTATCAAAATATACCTACATTAGGTCCCATCCTTGCCACACTAAATACAATTGTTAGAAATATTGACACACTCACACAGCAACATAATGCTACTCTTCATTGGCGTGATGATATGCCCGCCCAATTTGATGACGGGCTTGACCATGATGGGATTGCGACCCTTAATATAACTAAGGAAGATATAGCCACCCTTTTTGTCAATCCTAAAACCGGAATACCAGTTGACCCCAAAAGGCCTAAATTATCAATAAAATGGTGCACAAATGAAGTAATGCACAAAAACTTTTGGGATCGCTGGTGGATGGTTTTTGATAAACCACCCCATAGCAATTTGGAGGTCCCATTTTATTTCATTAAAAAATTGTATGCTGAGTTTGTTCTTGGTCACCATGTTGATTATTGGAGTATGAGGCCCAAAATGGGCATAGGTGGAGGAGCTCCTCAGACTAGGCCATTTGCCCAATGCCGAAAGGCCACTACCTTTGTCCCCCCCACTGATGTCACACCCCCTCCTCTAGTGCAACATCCCGATATCATTACAGAGGCTGCCTCATAGACTATTAGGGCCATTCATTTACTAAGTGATCAGTTGATCACATAGACCAAGTCAGTGTTGCCTCCTAGTGTGGATGATGCTAGCGCATCGACATCTCATCGGAGTTCACATGTATGTGAGCCCCATATGTGCATTATGTGTGGGCATATGTGCCTCAGACCGCTTACTGATTTTGATACATATCAGTTTCATGTTATTGATGAGGAGGATACAGGAGACACAGTTGCAGAGGCTGCAACACCTCATGGAGCATCTGCATCTCATGAGAGTGCTCAGGAGGTGCATGCAGAGCCATTGATTCCTATTGATAAAGTAAGAGTAAAAATTATAAATAAATTTGTCACATGACTTATTTAATTTAAAAATAATTTATATATTTAGATTAGTTTTAATGATTTCATGCACTTATGTATATATATTTTTTCCATTTATGTTCAATCGATGACATAGGAGGAGGTGAGATAGGTGGATGAGTCCACACTTTCGGCCATTTCATTTGGCCTTGATGACTATACAATATATTATAAATTATGTACCCATTAGTTTTTTTTATATCATTTGGTGTACATGCTTAAATCTCTATCAATTAGAGCAATAAAATTAATACATTTACTTATATATTGTCATCTAATTGTGTTCTTGCAAGGTACAACCAATGTCAGTGGGGGGCACGAGTGGGTTTCTTCATCAGGTTTCGATAAAGGAAAGGTAGTTAATTGTTTAAGATTAATTATGCATGCACATGTATGCCACTTGTGTGTAGTAATAAATATTTTACTTGCACTTTATTGTATAGGGTGTGGCTATTGATGATGTCCTGATATCTTCGATAGCGTAGGGTTACAGGCATCTCAATTTAGAGTGATAGCCTGATTGTACGTAGACTTTTACATATTGTTATATGTATTTTGTAACCAAGGTTGCTATGATGAAGTACATTTATATATAATTGACAACCTTTTTACTCTCATAGGTTACTCCGAGTGTGAGGGAGGGCTCATGAGAATCTTTCATATCTTTGTTGACCTAGCCCACCATTCCAGAGGAGGGATCATCAGATGTAAGTTTTAATTTTAGTTCAATCAATTTGTAATTTTATTATGCTATCATCCTATTTTGTAGATTTATTACTCTATGTTGCACCACTCTACTAATCTCATTATTGCAAATATATATTTATAGGTCACAGTTGGTATTGTTGTCATGGTCCCTTCGCTACCCAGGACTTATGCTAGGACACCTATTCATGGTAGGTGATCGAGAGACCAGGTACAAATATTTGTATTCAATTATAATTTAATGTAGGATCAATCAGAGCCCAACACTTCTTCAAAGAGGCTACATTTTGATGATCCCCCTATGGCATAGGATGTATTTTTAGTTTTGTTGTCATTTAGAGATGCCACTTCACACATTTTGAGATGGCATATATGCCACATTATACACCTTAAAACATTGATTTTGTAGACATTTTGAAATGGCATGTGCCATATTTGTATATGTAGATACTTTTGATACATTTGATACTTTGTATATATAGAACATGATCATTTATATGTTATATTTGTATCATCTATTGTATATACATATTTATTATTCATGTTTATGGAATTGAATGGTGAAGTTATATCTTGACTATGATTATCATTATGATTGAAATTATATCTTGTTGAAGTTACATTTGTTTTTCTTTACTCTGGAATACCCTGCTCATGGAGCTTATTATGTTTGAGGTTTAACTTCTATAGATTTCCTATGTTCTTATGTTTCATACCATTATATATACTCACTTGAGTCACTTAGTACTACATTGTTTGAATACTATGTATATAACTCATCATATTAGGGTCACTTGAGTCACAGAAGATCACTGCCCAATCATGCTTAGTGCACCTTGGGGTCACTTGGATTGAGTGTGGTCATGAGCGTTCCAGTGACTCCATGCACAAAATGAGGTTGTCATTGGCATTTACCAGGCCAACCAGAGCTAATGGAGAAAACAATTTGATGCAATGTCAGATGGTTTGAAAAATATGCTGCTGAGCCGCTTTCAACTGACCCTCACTGTAAGTTTTGGCATCGACTGAGATCACCTTACCAAATGCAAAAAAAGTCGAATCACCCAAAACTAAGAGAGGTTATAGTAGACCTTGGAAACATGATCCCGTAGCACCTAACAATTTTTTGATACCTCTCATGAGCTCTGAGATACAAGCCCCAGAAGATCCCTGCCCAATCGTGCTTAGTGCACCTTGGGGTCACTTGGGTCGAGCATGGTCATGGTCAGGAACAAGATTGTCACTGGCATTTAACCAACCAATCAGAGCTAATGGAGTAGATGGTTAGATGCCAAGTCAGATGGTTTGAAAGATATGCTACTGAGCTGCTTTCAATTGACCCTCACTGCAAGTTTTGGCATCGACTGAGATCACCTTGCCAAATGTAAATGAAGTCAAATCGACCAAAATAGAGAGAGGTTATAGTAGACCTTAGAAACATGATCCTATAGCACTTGATAGTTTGTTAATACCTCTCATGAGCTTTGAGATACAAGCCCTGGAAGATCACTGCCCAATCATGCTTAGTGCACCTTGGGGTCACTTGGGTCGAGCATGGTCGTGAGTGTTCCCGTGACTCCATGGGTGGAATGGGCTTGTCATTGGAATTTACCTAGCCAATCAGACTTGATGGAGTAGATGGTTCGATGCCAAGTCAAATGGTTGGAAAGATATGCTGCTAAGCTGCTTTCAATTGACCTTTACTGCAAGTTTTGGCATCGACTGAGATCACCTTGCCAATTGCAAATGAAGTCGAATCGCCCAAAACTGAGAGAGGTTATAGTAGACCTTAGAAACATGATCCCATAACACTTGATAGTTTGTTGATCCCACTCACGAGCTCCAAGATATGAGCCCTGGAAGATTTCTACCCAATCCTACTTAGTGCACCTTGAGGTCACTTGGGTCGAGTGTGGTCATGAGATTTCCCATGACTTCATGGATAGAATAGGGTTGTCATTGGTGTTTACCCATCCAACTAGAGTTGATGGAGTAGATGGTTTGATGCCAGGTTAGATGGTTTGAAAGATATGTTTCTAAGCCACTTTCAATTGACCCTCACTATAAGTTTTAGCATCGACTGAGATCGCCTTGCCAATTGCAAATGAAGTCAAATCACCCAAAATGGAGAGATATTATAGTAGAACTCAGAAACATGATCACATAGCACTTGATGGTTTGTTGATACCTCTCATGATATCAAAGATATGAGCCATGAAAGATTGCTTCCCAATCATGCTTAGTGCACCTTGGGGTCACTAGAGTTGAGTGTGGTCGCGAGTGTTCCCATGACTCTGTGAGTAGAATGGGGTTGTCACTAGCATTTACCTAGCCAATCAGAGCCAACGGAGTAGATGGTTCGATGCCAAGTCAAATGGTTTGAAAGATATGCTGCTGAGATACTTTCAACTGACCCTCACTACAAGTTTTGGCATCGACTGAGATCACCTTACCAAATGCAAATGAAGTTGAATTTCCCAAAACCGAGAGAGGTTATAGTAGAACTTAGAAACATGATCTCGTAGCCCCTAATGGTTTGTTGATACCTCTCATGAGCTCCAAGATATGAGCCCCAGAAGATCACTGCCCAATCGTTCTTAGTGCACCTTGGGGTCAATTAGGTCGAGCATGGTCACGAGCATTCCCGTGACTCCATGGGTGGAATGGGGTTGTCACTGCCATTTACCTAGGTAATTAGAGCTAATGGAGTAGATGGTTTGATGCTAGGTCAGATGGTTTGAAACATATGCTACTAAGCCACTTTCAACTGAATCTCACTACAAGTTTTGGCATCAACTAAGATCGCCTTGCCAAATGCAAACGAAGTCAAATCACCCAAAAATGAGAGAGGTTATAGTAGACCTTAGAAACATGATCCCATAACTCCTAATGGTTTTTCAAAACCTATCAAGAGCTCTGAGATACGAGCCCTGAAAGATCATTGCCCAATCATGCTTAGTGCACCTTGGGGTCACTTGGATCGAGCATAGTCACGAGCTTTCTCGTGACTCCATGGGTGGAATGGGGTTGTCACTAGTGTTTACCCAGTCAACTAGAGCTAATGGAGTAGATGGTTCAATGCCAAGTCAAATGGTTTGAAAGATATGCTGCTGACCTGCTTTCAATTGACCCTCACTACAAGTTTTGGCATCGATTGAGATCACCTTGTCAAATGCAAATGAAGTCAAATCGCCCAAAACTAAGGGAGGTTATACTAGACCTTAGAAACATGATCTTGTAGCACCTAATGGTTTGTTGATACCTCTCACAAGCTCTAAGATACGAGCCCTAGAAGATCACTACCCAATCGTGCTTAGTGCACCTTGGGGTCACTTGGGTCGAGTGTGGTCCTGAGCATTCCCCTGACTCCATGGATGGAATGAGGTTATCACTAGCATTTAAAAAGCCAACTAGAGCTAATGGAGTAGATGGTTCAATGCTAGGTCAGATGGTTTGGAAGATATGCTGTTGAGCCACTTTCAACTAACCCTCACTGTAAGTTTTGGCATCGATTGAGATCATGTTGGCAAATGAAAATGAAGTTGAATCACCAAAAATTGAGAGAGGTTATTGTAGACCTCAGAAAAAAAATCCCATAGCCCTTGATGGTTTATTGATACCTCTCATGAGCTCTAAGATAAAATCCCAAAAAGATCACTACCCAATTGTGCTTAGTGCACCTTGGGGTCCCTTGGGTCGAGCGTGGTCGCAAGCTTTCCTATGACTCCATGGGTGGAACGGGGTTGTCACTGGTGTTTACCCAGCCAACCAGAGCTAATGGAGTACATGGTTTGATGCCAAGTTAGATGGTTTGAAAGATATGCTACTGAGCTACTTTCAATTAACCCTCACAACAAGTTTTGACATCGACTGAGATCGCCTTGCCAAATGCAAAAGAAGTCGAATCGCTGAAAACTGACAGAGCTTATAGTAGACCTTAGAAACATGAACCCATAGCACTCAATGATTTGTTGATACCTCTCATGAGCTCTAAGATATGAGCCCTAAAACATCACTTCCCAATCATGCTTAGTGCACCTTGGGGTCACTTGGGTCGAGAATGGTCCTAACATGTAATAAGGCATACTAGGACCCCTAGGGAGTCCCCATGACCCCTTTTGACATAGTTGAATTCTCAAGTGTGTCTTGAGGGGTCCTAAGACCCCTTAAGACACACTTGAGCATTCAAATGTGTCAAAAGGGGTCATGGGGACTCCCTAGGGGTCCTAGCACATGATAAGTCGTAGTAGGACCCCTAGGGAGTCCCATGACCCCTTTTGACACATTTGAACACTCAAGTGTGTCCCAAGGGGTCCTAAGACCCCTTTAGACACACTTGAGCATTCAAATGTGTCAAAAGGGGTCATGGGGACTCCTTAGGGGTCCTAGCACATGATAAGGCATAGTAGGACACCTAGGGAGTCCCCATGACCCTTTTTGACACATTTAAATGCTCAAGTGTGTCTGAAGGGGTCCTAAGACCACTTAAAACATACTTGAGCATTCAAATGTGTCAAAACGGGTCATGGGGACTCCCTAGGGGTCCTACTACACCTTATCATGCGTTAGGACCCCTAGGGAGTCCCCATGACCCCTTTTGAAACATTTGAATGCTCAAGTGTGTCTGAAAGGGTCCTAAGACCCCTTAAGACACACTTGAGCATTCTAATGTTTCAAAAGGGGTCATGGGGACTCCCTAGGGGTCCTACTACGCCTTATCATGCACTAGGACTAGTCCCCATGACCCTTTTGACATAGTTGAAAGCTCAAGTGTGTCTTAAGGGGTCTTAGGACCCCTTAAGACACACTTGAGCATTCAAATGTGTCAAAAGGGGTCATGGGGACTCCCTAGCAGTCCTACTATGCCTTACCATATCTTAGGACCACGATCAACCCAAGTGACCCCAAGGTGTATTAAGCATAATTAGGAAACAATCTTCAAGTGTGTCCAAAGGGGTTCTAAGACCCCTTAAGATACACTTGAGCATTCAAATATGTCAAAAGGGGTCATAGGGACTCCCTAGGGGTCCTAATGCATGATAAGGTGTACTAGGACCCCTAGGGAGTCCCCATGACCCCTTTTGACACATTTGAATGCTCAAGTGTGTCTTAAGGGGTCTTAGGACCCAGTCGAACACACTTGAGCATTTAAATGTATCAAAAAGGGTCATGGGGACTCTCGATGGGTCCTAATATGTCTTGTCATGTGTTAGGACTCCTAGGAACTCCCCATGACCCCTTTTGACACATTGGAACATAGAAGTGTGTCTTAATGGGTCTTAGGACCCCTTTGGACACACTTGAACATTCAAATGTGACAAAAGGGGTCATGGAGACTCCCTAGGTGTCCTAGTACACCTTATCATGTGTTGGGACCCCTAGGGAGTCCCCATGACCTCTTTTGACACATTGGAACAATCAAGTGTGTCTTAAGGGGTCTTAGGACCCCTTCGGACACACTTGAGCATCCAAATGTGTCAAAAGGGGTCATGGGGACTCCCTAGGGGTTCTAACATGTGATAAAGTGTACTAGGACCCCTAGGTAGTCCCCATGACCCCTTTTGACACATTTGAATGTTCAATTGTGTCTGAAGGGGTCCTAAGACCCCTTAAGACACACTTGACAATTCAAATGTGTCAAAAGGGGTCATGGGGACTCCCTAAGGGTCCTAACACGTGATAAGGCCTATTAGGAACCCTAGGGAGCCCCCATGACCCCTTTTGAAAAATTTGAATGCTCAAGTGTTTCCGAAGGGGTCCTAACACCCCTTAAGACACACTTGAGCATTCCAATGAGTCAAAAGGGGTCATGGGGACTCCCTAGGGGTCCTAACGGGTGATAAGGTGTATTAGGACACCTACAAAGTCCCCATGACCCTTTTTGTGACATTTGAACACTCAAGTGTGTCTGAAGGGATCTTAAGACCCCTTAAGACACACTTGTGCATTCCAATGTGTCAAAAGGGGTCATGGGAACTTCTTAGGGGTCCTAACACATGATAAGGTGTACTAGCACTCCTAGGGAGTCCCCATGACCCCTTTTGACACATTTGAATGCTCAAGTATGTTTGAATGGGTCCTAAGACCCCTTAAGACACACTTGAGCATTCAAATGTGTCAAAAGGGGTCATGGGGACTCTCTAGGGGTCCTAATGTGTGATAAGGCATACTAGGACCCCTAGGATGTCCCCATGACCCCTTTTGACATATTTGAACACTCAAGTGTTTCCAAAGGGGTCCTAAGACCCCTTAAGACACACTTGAGAGTTCAAATGTGTCAAAAGGGGTCATGGGGACTCCCTAGGGTTCCTAACACTTGATAAGGCATACTAGGACCCCTGGGAAGTCCCCATGAACCCTTTTGACATATTTGAATGCTTGAGTGTGTTTGACGGGGTCCTAAGACCCCTTAAGACACACTTGAACATTCCAATGAGTCAAAAGGGGTCCTAAGACCCCTTAGGACACACTTGATCATTCAAATGTGTCAAAAGGGGTCATGGGGACTCCCTAGGGGTCCTAGCACGTGAAAAGGCATAGTAGAACCCCTAGGGAGTCCCCATGACCCCTTTTGACACATTTGAATGCTAAAGTGTGTCTTAAGGGGTCTTAGGACCCCTTAAGACATACTTTAGCATTCAAATTTGTCAAAAGGGGTCATGGGGACTCCCTAGGGGTCCTAGTACACCTTATCATGTGCTAAGAACCCTAGGGAGTCCACATGACCCCTTTTGACACATTTGAATGCTCAAGTGTGTCTGAAGGGGTCCTAAGAACCCTTAAGAAACACTTGAGCATTCAAATGTGTGAAAAGGGGTCATGGGGAGTGCTTAGGCTTCCTAACTCATGATAAGGTGTACTAGGATGCCTAGGGAGTCCCCATGACCCCTTTTGACACATTCGAATTCTCAACTATGTCTGAAGGGGTCCTAAGACCCCTTAAGATACACTTGAGCATTCAAATGTTTCAAAAAGGGTCATGGTGACTCCCATGGGGTCATAACGCATGATAAGAAATACTAGGACACCTAAGAAGTCCCCATGACACTTTTTGAGACATTTGAATGCTCAAGTGTATCTGAAGGGGTCCTAAGACCCCTTAAGACACACTTGACCATTCCAATGTGTCAAAAGGGGTCCTTAGACCCCTTAACATACACTTGAGCATTGAAATGTGTCAAAAGGGGTCATGGGGACTCTCTAGTTGTCCTAGCGCATGATAAGGCATAGTAGGATGCCTAGGGAGTCCCCATGACCCCTTTTTACACATTTGAATGCTCAAGTGTGTCTGAAGGGGTCCTGAGACCCCTTAGGACACACTTGAGCATTCAAATGTGTCAAAAGGGGTCATGGGCACTCCCTAGGGGTCCTAGTACACCTTATCATGTGTTAGGATCCCTAGGGAGTCCCAAAGACCCATTTTGACACATTTGAAAGCTCAAGTGTGTCCAAAGGGGTTCTAAGACCCCTTAAGACACACTTGAGCATTCAAATATTTCAAAAGTGGTCATCGGGACTCCATAGTGGTCCTAATGTGTGATAAGGTGTACTAGGACCCCGAGGGAGTCCCCATGACCCCTTTTGACACATTTGAACACTCAAGTGTGTCCGAAGGGGTCCTAAGACTTCTTAAGACACATTTGAGTGTTTAAATGTGTCAAAAGGGGTCATGGGGACTCCCTAGGGATCCTAACATGTGATAAGGTGTACTAGGACCCGTAGGGAGCCCCCATGACTACTTTTGACACATTTGAATGCTCAAGTGTGTCTGAAGGGGTCTGAAGACCCCTTAAGACACACTTGAGCATTCCAATGTCTCAAAAGGGTCTAGGGGGACTCCCTAGGGGTCCTAACACATGTTAAGGTGTACTAGGACCCCTAGGGAGTCCCCATGACCCCTTTTGTCACATTTGAATGCTCAAGTGTGTCCGAAGGGCTCTTAAGACCTCTTATGACACACTTGAGCATTCTAATGTGTCAAAAGGGGTCATCGGGATTTCCTAGGGGTCCTAACACATGATAAGGTGTACTAGGACCCCCAGGGAGTCCGCATGACCCCTTTTGACACATTGGAATGCTCAAGTGTGTCTAAAAGGGTCCTAATGCATGATAAGGCATACTAGGACCCCTAGGGATTCCCTATGACCTATTTTGACACATTTGAATGCTCAAGTCTATCTGAAGGGGTCCTAAGACCCCTTAAGACACACTGAAGCATTCAAATGTGTCAAAAGGGGTCAGGGGGACTTCCTAGGGGTCCTAATGCATGTTAAGGCATACTAGGAGCCCTAGGGAGTTCCCATGACCCCTTTTGATATATTCAAACACTCAAGTGTGTCCAAAGGGGTCCTGGCACCTCTTAAAACACACTTGAGTGTTCCAAAGTGTCAAAAGGGGTCATGGGGACTTCCTAGGGGTCCTAATGCATGATAAGGCATACTAGGACCCCTAGGGAGTCACCATGACCCCATTTGACACATTTGAATGCTGAAGTGTTTCTGAAGGGGTTCTAAGACCCCTTAAGATGCACTTGAGCATTAAAATGTGTCAAAATGGGTCATTCCAGATTCTTTAGTGCTTCTAGTGAATCAAAATTTAGTTCTTATAAAGATGAGATGTTAGTGAATGACTTCTTGCTAATACTACTCTTCCACCACATCCAAATTTCAATCCTTTTGTGGATCTACAGGCTCAATCACGTGCCCATAGGATTGGCCAAGAGAAAAATGTGATTGCATATGAACTGATTACAAAATGTTTAGTTGAGGAGAAAATATTGAAATGATCAAGAAGAAAATTGACTATGGAAAATCTAGTTATGAATTCTGTTAAGAATGAAACTATTAAGGAATTGCATGAATAACAAACCATGATAATAACCTTCTGCAACAAAGAACATTCAAGCTATAGAATTTATTAACTCTGAATTTAAATGTCTTATCAGCATTCATGGAAGAGATTTCATTAGCATCCATGGAAGAAATTTCATTAACTTCAGACAAAATCATCTAAAAAAATTCATTAACTTTAGGCAAAATCATTTAAGACGAACAAAAACAAAATTGTATTACTCAGAAATGGAAGAGAAAGAAAATGAGATAAACCAAAATTTTCAAATTCTTGCAATCCGTAGCTTATCTCCGAGTGCAAAATGACAATCCATGGAGCCAAAATTATGGTGAATATTAAATTCTTCAAGTAAGTCGTTCAAAAATGCACAGAATAATGTAACACATGCTAATTTATAGAGAATTTATGATGGACTATGCTGTGAAAAAGCTCACAATCCCTACCATATCTCAGAGTAATGATGAGAAGCAATGGCAAAAGTCTGAGATAGAGGCAGCGTTGGCATTGAAGCGGCAAGACATTCTTCATAATATCAGGGTGGTGCCATCGAAATGGCAAGGCTTTCCTCATGATATCACATCACCATTGATCTCTTCTTTAAATTTATTAATTCGGTCAGTTCTACAACGCTTGCATAATTTCCAGTACAACTACTCATTTTACCAAACCCTTCCCTGCTCTCCATAATCTTCGAGTGGTTCAAAGATCCATCCGGTTGTTCTTGTTTAACCTCGCAATGACTCTGTTGAGCTACTGGATTATCAACAGGCGTGGTACAATTGTCCAGTTCAACCAGAATCTATTTTTGATATTAATATATAATTAAATAATATTTAATGTAAAATGTATATTATATATAATATTTAATATATATAATATATAATCTAATATATATTTTTTAATATTAATATATATTAAATAATATTTTATGTAAAATGTATATTATATAATATTTCATATATAATTGATATTATAAATATTTAACATATATAATAGATAGTTTTTTATATATAATATATCATATGAAGGATGTAGAAATGGGAGGGAGAAAGTGGAGGGAAGGGAAAGTGAAAATTAAAAATCCTGCTATCATTTTGGGGTACCCAAAAATATCGGGTAACCGAAAATATTGAGTACCCAATTAGGCTCGGTATTGCCTTGTGCACCAAACCTACATGGTCAACTGTTTAAATGTCTGAAATACGTGTTTTTCCCCTATTTCTCTGAGTTCTAGACTTTGACAATGTAGCTAACAACTTTTTTTTCATCTGAATTTGATAAAATGAAAAGGGTATTTTAAGGATATTATCAGCTTTCTATCGATATAATTGCTATCAAATTTTGAATTCAATAAGTAATTATTAGTTATTTTCTAATTGAGCTACCTCTGAAGTGCTGATTTATATACTGATTGAAAAATGACTATAACTTTCAAACGGTATAACATTTTTGAAATCCAAAAAATGTGTCACATTCTATGCTTCACCTACTATAAGAAAAAAAATTAAAAAAATTGAATTTTGTAAAGTTTTGAATGAGTTAAGGTGGTCAGACACATAAGTTTTTTTATTCTAAAAATGTTGTAGTAAAAAATTCATAATTAATTAATTTTTTGGAATAAAATTACAAAAAAATATGTGTCGCATCCAGACATGAGTCTACTACTTATATATTAAATCTTATAAAAAAATATTATCATTTGATCATGATTAAGGTGGTCAGACATACACCTACTTCTTATTTTTTTCTTGAAATTTTTGTACTCCTGTATTGAAATCTATACTTTTCACTAATTATATTAATTTTTTTTTAGAAAAGGCCTAGTGGTTTAGAAATTGCATTCAATTTCCTATAGATTCTATTCTTACAACTTTTTGGTATTTGGTTGATAGCTAGTTCAAATTTTCACGTCAAGTTGACTAACCCTAATTTGCTGATTTTTCATTGCCACTTTTGGGCATAGTTTGGCCCCTCATGATCTTGCACATACCCTAATATCTCACACACATGCATTTAGGGGAAAGATTTACTTGAAATATTTAGAGGCATATTAAGGATAATGGATATAATACCATTTAAGAAAGAATAATTTATTACTAAGTAATGATCAAGGATTCATTGGCTATTTAGAGATGATCTAGCTTCTTTATTCCTTGATTCGTCTTTGTTAGATAAATTGTTTGTTTAGGTCATTAGTCTGCACTTTGCAATTTTATTTTTTAAAGGTTTCTAAAGTTTTAGATGGACACTCCAATTAGGCTTAGTTGCACATCTGAGGAGGCCCAAAAGGCCCTTCTAGGTTCCTTTTCAAATAAAACCTTACAATCAATTTGTAGGGAGGGTGGGCATTTCATAATAGAGGCTGTTAAAATGGCATTGGGTAGAGAGTTTCTAAACAATGAAGATAGGCACCAGGTCAACACAGTGTTGCCTCACTTCTTATCCTCTTTCCATGATGTCAAAGTGATACTCTTATATTACAAGTCAGGACTGGTCATGTAAAGTCTAGGTCAAGATCTCCTCTAAGATAGGAAATCTTTGCCGGGTTTCTCTTCAATTTGCCTTCATGTTTTAGCCGGGTGGGTTGTTTAAGGTCTCATTGTTTGGGTAGGTTGTAGCTCCCAATCCAGAAAAGATTATGGTGCTCCAAATGATTTTCTTTTCAAAATAGGATGGTGCTTGAAAGCTGTGATCTCAAGATGTTTACAGCATATCAAAGGAAAGATTCTTCATGTAACGGAAGCAATGACAGAGCCAGTATTGAAATATCTAGACTTCATTCTAACGGTGTGCAACTCTGATAAAAAAGATCCATTTTGTTTCTAAGTTGATCAACAGGTTAACGTTTAGCATGGTTGATGATCGGTCAGAATCTATGGCTATCATTATTTCACATAAAAAAGTTACATGATGTTTATTTCATGCGAAATAATGACAAGGTGCCACTTGTCCCAGTGGGCCCATTTTTGGTATCACTTTATAACTGAGGTGACGAGTGTGACTGGTCAAATTAATTGATGTGGCAACTCCTGATTCATTGTAGTATTTCATGCAGTAAGGTGGGGTCATTTTTTTATGATATCGGCTAAGATTCCAAATCAACAAAGGGCGTATGATCTTGAAGAATCTTGTGAGCCCATCAGATCATACGCCATCCATCCGATTCTCTAGGTATAAAGTTAGTAAAAGCGGTGGGTCTGAAATGTTTCATGAGCATATATGGTAGTCTATGATTGGTCCACAAAGTACTTAGTTGGCGGGTTGTCAGAATGGTCTTGTCATCCATAGAGAATCGACGGTGAGCGTGATTTCGCATAGGATATGTTAGACGTATAAGATCTTAAGGTAACCGTTGATTTTACCTTTTCAGAAGTGGAAAAATGTAGGGGGTCCACTACCAAGAGATCTACGGTTGGTGTATGATCATGAGGAATATTCTTTCCTCTCATGATCATACGATCACCGTCTGATGACAATCTGTTAGGTGGGGCCAATGTTCTAAGTTTTCAGAAATGATAAAGTGCAAAAGGATTATGACCAACTACCATCTGTCTTGTGGACCCTACTAGTGTTGAGTTCTGAAAAATGTAGGATATCTATGGCTATCATATGATCGCAAGGAATATTCTTTCCTCTCGTGATCATACGACCACTGTCTGATGAGAAACTTGTCAGGTGGGACCCGAGACTTAAGGAAAATAAAGAGACTGAAAGATGACGTAAATTTTCAACTATCGTAAATGAATAAGTCAAAGGTGACTAAGAACCAAGGCATATATGGATGATAGATCTTTCGACTGAAGTCATAGGTAGGAAAAGAATGAAGAATATAATCCTAACAATGTTTTATGCTATAGCTTGTGGTGGTAATGATAAAAGCTATAAGATCGTGCCAGATATTTCTGAGATATTTAAAGAAGGTTGAATACAGTTGCAGATCAGATTGATTATTGTTTGGAAGATAGTTTGACTCTGAGAAGCCCAATGGATTTGACTTGATAGATGCTATTAAAAAGAAGATGAAGGACTCAAATCAAAGCATCATAATTATAATGTCTTTTCTTATTCTCATGTCAGTGATTGTCTTTTCAAATTCTATCATCGAGATGTTCTCTCTTTCTATCTTGTCTTTTTGAATTCTAGAAGATGACTCATTTCCTATAAGCATTGTATAAATACTGTGAAGAAAATGAATGAAAGGGTCAGAAAACCTACAATTGAAGCAAGGGTGATTCCATTTACTTAGCTAATTTCATGTTTGTTGTACCGGTAGTTGTCATTTTGCATTTGAATAGACAGAATGATTATGTGTGAAGCTGTAATTGCTTGTTGGATTCTATTTCATGTTGGTAATTGCAGTGAAAGTAATTCCATTTACCTTTCATGTATGATTCTTCCCCTATTCACCCTATTATTTAGATGCATCTAAATGGAAAGTACAATTATATATGGAGCTGTGATTCCTGCTTGAATTCCATTTCACGTTAGTAGTTGCAGTATAAGCAATTCTATTTGTTGTCTATATATGATTCTGCTTCTATTCTCATTAGTAGGATATGCATTCTTAGAGTAGGTAGGTTTAAGTTAGAAGATAGTCTTCATGATAATCTGTGATCAACATTCCATTGGGGATTATAGGTTATCCGCTTTAACCTTGCCTGAATTGTTCGTGTCTACAAACAATTTGGTTAAAACTCATAAGAAGAAATCTGATGATCAATAAAAAAACACATTCATTGCATATCAAACATAATCAAGGAGCTGTTCCTATCAATTTAGAGGGTAGTGATAGATGACTTACACTGACCCAATTGTTGGTGACATCCTTTTGTTCTCTCACCTTGGGTGTTAAGAAGAGTCAGAGATTGCAAATCTAACCGGAGGACAAACTGTTAACCAACAGTTTTTGGCAACTCTGCTGGGGAGGACTTTGAAAAGAGGAGAAGATATTAATAAGTTTTTCTCATAATTTTAAGGCATCCTTGATTCCAAATTCACTAGGAGTGTAAAACAAAAGGGAAAGGTTGACCCAATATATGAAGAACTTAAACAAGTCAATTTCCCTATCCTTGAAGATATTTTTAGGAAAGGAAGAGCTAAGGAAAGAGAAATAGAAAATAAGAAGCCTGTCAATTTTCAGTTATCAATAGTAGTTCCTTTGAGGTTAAAGAGAAGTAAGTCTTCCTCTCCTCCTATTGGTAGAATTCCTATCTCTACCACTTTCAATTCATTGTTATTGCATGGTATTGCACTTCCCCTCACAGTTTCAATTCAAGCAGTTGCACAGAATACGAGAGTAGTAAACATGGCTGTTCCTTGGGGAAATGCTATTGGACCATTGAATCTCATAGAAAATCATGATTTACCAAAAGCCTCTAGGAAGAATTTCCCAAGATTCAATGGTGATGGTTCAATATCTGTAGAACAACATCTAAGTGCCTTTCATAAAGCATGTAGCGTGGTCAATCCTCAGCATGAAGATTTTGTGGTCAGGATGTTTGTAGACACTCTTGTCGGTGATGCTGCAGATTGGTTCCAAGACTTACCCATAGGCTGCATTACCGGTTGGAATGCCATGAAACTGAGATTTGAAGGAAGGTAAAAGAGTGCTAAAGATGCACAAAGTTTGTTATTGTAGCTTGCACAAATAAAGAAAGAACCATCTATCTCCATGAGAGATTTTAATGCCAAGTTTAATAAACTCATTAAAAGGATTCTAGCTGTAAGTGCACCAACTGGAGATAATCAAAAAACATTCTACATTAGCTCTATGCCCCTAGAACTTGGTTATTAGATAAGGAGAGCTAATGTGGTAGATTTGCAGGCTGCACAAACACTTGTAGTGGAAATGGAGGATGATATGATAGCCTCCGAAAGATGGAAAAAGGAGTTTCATGCTGGTTCTACAAATAGTACAGCTAGCATGTCAAATACCACAGAGGCTATGTTGCAAAGGTTATCAAATGAATTAATTGCATTGAAGAAACAGGTCAATAGGCCAACCCATTCATTTTATCAACCATATCAAGAAGGACCAAGATTTCAAGCTGGAAATAAAAATTTGTAGATTCCTGCTACTCAACCAAGATTGGCAATTGAAGCTCCTCCAAAGAAACATAATTCAAATGTTTTTCATATCAGGACAGACCATGATGGTAATGTTGATGATAATATGATCAGACATTTGCAAATTGAAGAGGAAGGAGAGCAAGGCATTGCATATTCAAAAAATGAAGATTATCATGCTCCTCATGGCGACTCCATAAGTTTATACTGTGAGTATGAATCTGATTCAGAAAATGGAGATGTTTTCTTTGCTACTTTGGAGGGACCTCAGCTAACTATTATGACAAGAGGTCAGAAAAATAAAAACCAGACTTCTAATGTGGTTCCAGCTAAGAATTCAGCACCTTCTTACAAAGTGGACAAAGACAAATGTACAGCATCAAGTTCTTCACCAAATGAGCAAAAAGATAAGTCATCTAATTCCTTTGATATTGTAAAGTTTTGTGAAGAAACTAAAGTTCAAATAACTCCTATGGATTATCTAAAATCAAACTTGGATCAATTGCAAAGATTGGTAGAACATTGTAGGAGTAAAGAAAGTGTTCATGTTAATGCTAATATTAATGCTAAAATTCAAGCTAGTACTAGCAAAGAGAATTCAATGGATGATGATTTCTCAATTCCAAGATTGTTTCATGAAGAAGAATCTGTTGTTCATGCTACTTGTTCCAACCTAAAACCAGAACCTTTTTATGTGTCACTTTTTATCAATGGAAATAAATTGAGTAATTGTATCATAGATTCGGGAGCTTTAGATAATGTAATGCTTGCATCAGTTGCTAAAGATTTATGATTTCCTTTAACTAAATTCTTTGGTAGGTGTTACTCTATGGATGCTAAACAAGTGCCTTTGATTGGTCAAATCAAAGATGCTCAGGTTGCTCTGGTAGCTTATCCTTCTAAAAGATTGAGACTCACTATTCTTGTAGCTGATATTCTTGAGAGTTATGGGATGCTTCTCAGTAGAAGTTTTTGCAAGGACTTGGGAGGGGAGATTAAATTAGATTGGTCTTCTGCAATTATTCCAGTGGGAAATAAAAAGGTGAAGTTAGAACTAGAAGGAAAGGCAAAGTATACAGTGCTGAAATCAGATGATGCTAGATCACAAATTCTTTATCATGAAAATAGTTTGGAAATTATATGTTATATTATGACAACTCTGATGTTCATGAGGAATTAGACCAGGCAGAGGATAACTAGTTATGGACATTAGAATTTGATGGAAGCTGTGCTAGAGTTGGTTCAGGTGCTAGAATAGTTTTGATAGCCCCTAATGGAGAAGTTACTTGCCTAGCTTACAAATTGGATTTTAAAAACACTAATAACACAACAGAGTATGAGGCACTTCTCCTTGGTATAGAGGTAGCTAAACAAAAGGGAGTTAAATTGCTCAAAGTCCAAGGTGATGCTGAATTGGTTGTGAGGCAAGTAAGAAATCAGTATGCTGTTAAAAATAATAGATTGAAAAGTTATAGGAATAAGATGTGGGATGAAATAGAAAGTTTGAATGCTTTCTCAATAGTCTCAGTGCCTAGAGAACAAAATTCTAGAGCTGATTCATTGGCAGTATCTGCATCTTTACTCCTACCTCATCTTGATTTTAAAGATCAAATTTTTAGAATGGAGGTAATGTTCAGACCTAAGGTGCCTAATAATGAAGAATCTTGGTAGGTATTTGAGGATGATAAGAATATTTAGCAGTTCATAGAAGGAACAGGTCCCTTTGCTGGCTTGTGTTTTGAAAATGATCAGAAGGAGGAGCAGCTATCAAATGAAGAAGAAGAATTAAAATCAGGTATTATTTAGTTTAAATAAAATAGAATTCCATCTCATGTTGTTTCGTTAGAGAAACTTTTTGATAAACATGATGCTTACATTAAAAAGGAGAGAAATAAAAAGGGAAAAACATGTGGAGAATTTGATGGGCTTAATATAGGGACTGAGGACAGTCCTAAAATGATCAATGTTGGAAAATGCTGCACTTTTGAGGAAAGAATAAAAGTCAAAGAATTGTTGATTGAATTACAAGATGTTTTTTCTTGGAGCTATGAGGATTTAAAGAATTTTATGAATGGAAAATTCAGGCACAACATCCCTCTTAAATCTGGAGTATCACCTGTCAAACAAAAATAGAGAAATTATAATCCTCTGGTGGAAGGGGAAATTTTCAAAGAAATAGATAAAATGATGAAAGCCAAGATCATTTATCCTATCCATCATTCTACCTGGGTGGAAAACATTGTTCCTGTAAGAAAAAATAATGGAGAGATAAGGATTTGTGTGGATTTTAGGAATCTGAACCAAGCTTCCCTCAAAGACAATTTTGCTTTGCCTAACATGGATCATTTGTTGCAGACTGTGGCAGGATCAGAGATGATGTCCATGTTAGATGGATTTTTAGGATATAATCAAATACAGGTGGATGAAGCAGATCAATATAAAACAGCCTTCACAACACCATGGGGCATGTTTGCATACAATAAAATGCCATTTGGGTTAATTAATGTAGGTGCAACCTTTCAAAGAGCTATGGATTTGTCTTTCAGTGATTTGAAAAACAAAATTATTGTGATATATTTAGATGACTTGACTGTCTTTTCTAAGAAAAGGAAAGATCATCTTGGAGATTTGGCAAAAGTTCTACAAAGATGCAGAGATCAAGGCATCTCATTGAATCCAAAGAAATCAGTGTTTTGTGTCACTGAAGGTAATCTCCTTGGCCATATTATTTCTCAAGAAGGAGTTAAAATTGATCTGGATAGAGTTAGAGCTATTCAAAAACTAAGTTTATCTTTAAGTAAAATAGGAGTTAAATCTTTCTTTGGGCAAGTAAACTTTTTGAGGAGGTTTGTTCCTGATTTCTCTGAGATTGTAAAGGATATAGTTGACATAATGAAGAGTAATAAAATTTTTAAATGGACTGATGTTGGGAAGAATGCTTTTGAAAATATAAAAGGTGCTATTGAAAATGCTCCTATCCTTATTCATCTAGATTATACTAAAGAGTTTATCATATATTGTTATGAATCATCTCGTACCATGTCAGTAATATTAATGCAAGAAACTAAAGAAGGTATACAAGCCCCAATTTCTTTTATGAGTATGCCTCTAAAAAATCACAAGCTGAAGTATTCTCAAGTTGAAAAACATGCTTATGCAGTGGTGAGAGCATTAAAGAATTTTAGGTTTTATATCCTACATTCACATTCAGTCATTCATGTGCCTGATGCTGCTATAAAGAGTGTATTAACGTAGCAAGATGTGGGTTGTAACAATAGAGGAGCTTGGATTGCTAAAGTTTAGGAGTATGACATAGACATTAGACCAACAAAGCTAATAAGAGGGAATGCTCTTTGCAAGGCCTTAGTAGAGAATCAACAAATTGAAGAAGATGATCACAAAGTGCTCATGGTAAGTTTGCAAGATCCTTGGTTCTCAAACATTGCATATTTTCTGACTTATGGTGAATGTATGGATGGATTAACTACTAAACAAAAGAGGAATTTAAAGAATAAAGCCTTGAAGTATGTTATACATGATGATTTTTTATATAAGAAAGCAATTGATGGCACTTTTCTGAGATGTATTGATAAAGAACAGCAAGAAAAGTTATTGAAATCTTTTCATGATGAAGCATGTGGAGGTCACTTCTCATCCACTGTGACAGCTTTCAAATTCTAAGAAAATGCTATTATTGGTCTGGCATGTTCAAAGATTCATATAAGTGGGTTGCAAATTGTGAAAAGTGTAGGATGTTTGCAGGCAAACCACAATTGGCTGCATTACCTTTGAAACCGGTGGTGATAAAGGCTCCTTTTCAGTAGTGGGGTTTGGACTTCATAGGACCTATCAACCCTTCTTCAAGTCAAGGACATTCATACATCTTGACTGCCACTGATTACTTAAGCAAATGGGTTGAAGCTAAACCAATGAAGAAGACTACATCAAAGGTGGTATGTGAATTCATTTAAGAACAAATATTGGTAAGATTTAGAGTTCCCACAAAATTGATATTGGATAATGCTTCTTACTTTTCATCTTCAAAGATTGTTTCTTTTTGTTATGATCATGGAATTCAAATAGGGCACTCTTCTGATTATTTTCCTCAAGGTAATGGCCAGGATGAGTCAAGTAATAAAAATCTGATTAATATTTTGAAGAAGTTAGTTGCTGATAATCAAAGAGATTGCCACAAAAAGATATATGATGCTCTTTGGGCAGATAGAACCACTCCTAAAAGAGTCATTGGGATTTCACCTTTTGAATTGGTGTATGGAGTAGAGGCTAGCTTACCATTGCCATTAGAACTTGCTACTTGTAAGTTGAAAACCACAATTGAGGATGATGTTTTCAAGGATGGTTTAGAAAATCTGATGCAGGAGCATCCTGGGTGTAAGAGCAATCTTGCATCACCCAAAAATATTTCTATTTTTATATTCAATAAGGGCTATTTTAGTGCAGAGCTACTATTTATGGAAAGTTACTATTTTTGGTAATTTTTGCATGTGCTCAGAATGATCTGTTTTCTTTCTTGGAGGTTCATTTTGGTCATGTAAGTTTGCCAGTAAAGTTTCATTGCCAGATCAAGTGTATATTGGAAGATATTGAAGATTTTCGGTATTGGCAGCAGGGTACAGAAACTTTGAACTCAGTTTTGAAGGCTTTAGAGGCCCCGGATGAGGTCAAAAATATGGGTGACGAGCGCTTGCACCGGTCAAGCTTGTAGAGCACTTCGTGGCATTTCTGAAATGGGGTTATAATAGCCGATCGGGTCAACTGGTGATGACTTATGGTCTTCGGAAGTTGGGCCACCTGAAATGGCGAAAAATAATTTTCTTCAAAATTTTTGTTCGGGTTTCAAAAGTTATCTTGAGCCAACTATGATGTAATAAAATGTAAAATAAAATAATTCTAAGTTTGGTCGGCCTTATTGGCTAAAATTCTGGAACCTTCCCAGGCGGTGGATAATTGCCTATATAAGGAAGGCTGTATTATTGTCTTAGGCAGTTTAGAATAGTTCTGGGGTAGTAGATCTGGGTAATAGTTTGAGGCTTTGTCCTACAGAATATTGTAAGGGAATGCCATGTGGCTTTGCATATTGTAATTCTGAAAGTTTGTAATTCCACATTTGTGGAGATAATAAGAAGCCAATTTTCTATTCTTGCATATTATTGTTGTTGTTTCTCTATGTCTGTTATGTGTTTGTGGTATTAAGGGGAGCACCCTTCATCAAAAAAGGATCGTGTATTTGACAAAGTTACAGGAAGAAAGGGAAGTTATGGTTGATAGGATCACTAAACATCAGAACCAAGTCAAGAAGTTGTTTGACAAAAGGGCAAGGCCAAGAAAATTTATGGAAGGTGATATGGTGCTGCTATGGGATAAGAGACATGAGCCTAAAGGAATGCATTCAAAATTTTAGTCTTTGTGGAAAGGTCCATTTCAGATTGTGCAAGTGAATCGAAACAATTCTTTCAGATTGGCATATCCTTCTGGAGAGTCTCTACCATGTTCCTATAATGGGCAGGACTTGAAGCTATATCAGATGCATGATTGAAGAGAAGGTAACCCCTGTGTAGTAGTTAGTTAGGTAGGTTTCCTTTTTGTGTCATAGTTTAGTGATTGTCTTTCATTTTGCTGCTGCTTTCCTTTCATTTAGTTTTGCCTTGTCAAGTTGCCAGCTATTTTGCAGAACCAGGGATTGCTAGAGTTCTTTTAAGCATTGTAATGCTTAAATCCCCAGTTGGAGCCAGCTATTGCCTCACTTCTTATCCTCTTTCCATGATGTCAAAGTGATACTCTTATATTACAAGTCAGGACTGGTCATGTAAAGTCTAGGTCTAGATCTCCTATAAGATAGGAAATCTTTGTCGGGTTTCTCTTCAATTTGCCTTCATGTTTTAGCCGGGTGGGTTGTTTAAGGTCTCATTGTTTGGGTAGGTTGTAGCTCCCAATCTGGAAAAGATTATGGTGCTCCAAATGATTTTCTTTTCAAAATAGGATGGTGCTTGAAAGTCATGATCTCAAGATGTTTACAACATATCAAAGGAAAGATTCTTCATGTAATGGAAGTAATGACAGAGCCAATATTGAAATATCTAGACTTCATTCTAATAGTGTGCAACTTTGATCAGAAAGATCTATTTTGTTTCTCGATTGATCAGAAGGTTAATGTTCAGCATGGTTGATGATTGGTCATAATCTATGGCTGTCATTATTTCACATAAAAAAGTTACACGATGTTTATTTCATGTGAAATAACGACAAGGTGCCACCTCTCCCAGCGGGCCCATTTTTGGTATCACTTTATAACTGAGGTGATGAGTGTGACTGGTCAAATTAAGTGATGTGGCAACTCTTGATTCATTGTAGTAAGGTGTGGTTAGTTTTTTATGACATCGGCTAAGATTCCAAATCAACGGAGGGCATATGATCTCGAAGAATCTTGTGAGCCCATCAGATCATACACCATCCGTCTGATTCTCTAGGTGTAAAGTTAGTAAAAGCGATGGGTCTGAAATGTTTCATGAGCATATATAGTAGTCTGTGATTGGTGTACAAAGTGCTGAGTTGGTGGGTTGTCAGAAGGGTCCTGTCATTCATAGAGAATCGACGGTGAGCATGATTTCACATAGGATATGTCAGATGTATAAGATCTTAAGGTAACTATTGATTTTACCTTTTCAGAAGTGGCAAAATGTAGGGGGTCCACTACCAGGAGATCTATGGTTGGTGTATGATCATAAGGAATATTATTTCCTCTTGTGATCATATGATCACCGTTCAATGAGAATCTATCAGGTGGGGCCGATGTTCTAAGTTTTTGGACATGATAAAGTGCAAAAGGATTATGACCGACTGCCACCTATCCTGTGGACCCTGCTAGTGTTGAGTTCTGACAAATGTGGGAGATCTACAGCTATCATATGATTGTGAGGAATATTCTTTCCTCTCATGATCATACGACCACCATCCGATGAGAAACTTGTCAGGTGGGACCTGAGACTTAAGGAAAATAAAGAGATTGAAAGATGACATAAATTTTCAACTGTCGTAAATGAATAAGTCGAAGGTGACTAAGAACTGAGGTAGATATGGATGATAGATCTTTCAATAGAAGGCACGGGTAGGAAAAGAATGAAGAATATAATCCTAACAATGTTTTATGCTATAGCTTGTGGTGGTAATGATAAAAGTTATAAGATCATGCCAGATATTTTTGAGATATTTAAAGAAGGTTGAATATAGTTGCAGATCAGATTGATTATTGTTTGGAAGATAGTTCAACTCCGAGAAGCCCAATGGATTTGACTTGACAGATGCTATTAAAAAGAAGATGAAGGACTCAAATTGAAGTGTCATAATTATAATGTCTTTTCTTATTCTCATGTTAGTGATTGGCTTTTCAAATTCTATCATCGAGATGTTCTCTCTTTCTATCTTGTCTTTTTGAATTTTGGAAGATGAATCATTTCCTATAAGGATTGTATAAATACTGTGAAGAAAATGAATGAAAGGGTCAGCAAACCTACAATTGAAGCAAGGGTGATTCCATTTACTTAGCTAATTTCATGTTTTTTGTACCGGTAGTTGTCATTTTGCATTTGAATAGATAGAACGATTGTGTGTGAAGCTATAATTGCTTGCTGGATTCTATTTCATGTTGGTAATTGCAGTGAAAGTAATTCCATTTACCTTTCATGTATGATTCTTCTCCTATTCACCCTATTATTTAGATGCATCTAAATGGAAAGTACAATTATATATGGAGTTGTGATTCCTGCTTGAATTCCATTTCATGTTAGTAGTTGCAGTATAAGCATTTCTATTTGTTGTCTATATATGATTTTGCTTCTATTCTCATTAGTAGGATAGGCATTCTTAGAGTGGGTAGGTTTAAGCTAGAAGATAGTCTTCATGATAATCTATGATCAACATTCCATTGGGGATTATAGGTTATCCACTTTATCCTTGCCTGAATTGTTTGTGCCTACAAACAATTTGGTTAAAACTCATAAGAAGAAATCTGATGATCAATAAAAAACACATTCATTGCATATCAAACATAATTAGGGAGCTGTACCTATCAATTTAGAGGGTAGTGAGAGATGACTTACACTAACCCAATTGTTGGTGACATCCTTTTGTTCTCTCACCTTGGGTGTTAAGAAGAGTCAGAGATTGCAAATCTAACGGGAGGACAAACTGTTAACCAACACACAGACATTACGTCCCATTTTTTGGCATCTCTTCTGGACTTTGGAGGAGAGAAGGTGGACATGTTAATGCTACTGAGGAAGTTTTTTAGAGAAGAATACCTAGGGGACAATGCTCATGTTCTCGTGTTCACATAAATAGGGGTGGGGATCCCTTGGGCAAGTGAAATACCCAAGCTTCTCCTCCCGGGGTAGACTGTGGGCATGCAACCTTTTCTGTAGGGCCTGAATGTTGGGAAGTATAAGTGCCATAGGAAATGGGTATTGATTTTTGTGTGTGTGAAATTTGTACCTAGCTGTCAACACAACACTTCAGTAAAATATTAGAGGTTAAAAAAATCAAAGAAATCAGTAAATAAATGAAACGAAGCTAACCAGGTGATTTACTGCCTTCCAGTATGTGCAAGTATGGTATTCTCAGATTAGATCGAGATCAGTGACAATGCAACTATTACCCAAATTTTCCATCCTATGCAATTTGGCCTGGTCTGCTCTGTCTGGCATTTTTAATCTTGTGTTAGCCCCCTCAAAAAATTTCCATGATTATATGCCTGTTCAATTGTTTAGTTCTCTGGTTTGAAGCCCATTAAAATTCATGTGTGACCGTTTAAACCCTATGATCCCCTAAAATACCCGTGGCCCATCCTAATTTAATATTTACCCTTTCAGGCCACTTAGCCACAAAACCCATATGCTCGAAGGTTGTGACCCCTTGTTCTATTTAAGTGGTTAGTCACATGATCGCATAGGTCATTTTCATGCTATGCGATCATGAGACTAAGGTTTCTCACAAGGGTCCCCCTTTATTTTCCTAAGTTTCCTACATCCTAGCCTTTAATATTTCCCTAGGCCTAGTTCTTGGCCACAGTTAGATCCAACGGTGGTCGTATGATCTCATGGGATCTTCCGATCCCATGTGATCATGTGACAACCATCCGATCTTCCAGTGTTTAAGCTGGTGCCATCGTGGGACCATCTAACATGCTTGATTCTTATTGGTCACTGGGACAATTGGCATTTTATTATGGGCCTGAGTATCTTGAGTTGTAACAAAGGAAGATCCAATGGTTGTCGCATAACCGCATGGGATCTTTTGATCCCATGTGATCATGTGACCACCGTCTGATGCAAGGACCAGTTTCTTCTACCTTCTGTGGGTCTATTTGCTGAGATGGCCAATTTTTATTGGTTCTAGCTATTGTGATGTGGCCTTTGACTTTTTCAAAGGGGATTGCAATATCTTTCATGGGTTTTCTTCTATTTGTTCCTGTTGATCAAATGCGAAGGTGCGGGTAGCTCAAAATTTATGATTTCAGGGGCAGTTGCAGTTGGAAAGAGAATGATGTAGAGATCTAGACAGCCGTTTTGGTGGATTTTCCTTTTGAGAGTACCAAATTTGAGCATTCATGGTAGCCTGACTTGTAGAGAGGTAGTTGGATCAAGGTTTTTTGTCTACAGGTAAATTCAGTACAAAGATGGACACTCAAGACATATCTAATTGGTTGAGATATTTTCATGAACATTTATGATCAGAAATGACAGATGTAGGGTTTGTTATTCTATTGAAAATCTTGTAACCCTAGTTAGATTTTTTGACTCCTACCTGTGTGTAGTTGAGTATGTATATATTGTATTTTTGGAGCTTTTGAGCTCAGAGTTCACATTTTGTAAAGATAAAACATATCTTTTCTTAGAAGGCTATCTGTGACATCTTTCTGTCCTCTGGTTTTCTACATTTTGTAACTTCCCATTGATAATTCAGATATCTAAGATATTTTGTGACATTTCTAATGTCGCCATGCCTTCTTGTGTGAGGTATCTCTTAATGAATTCAGTATTTATATGTTTCTCAGTGATATCTTAGGGTTCTTGGTCCCTCCTTTCTACAATTTTGTGTATTCTTGTGGATGATTTGATGTGAATGCTTTTGTGGGTATACTACAATCCCTTAACAGTCTTGTCTCATTCCTATACCCAGTTGTAGAGGTGAATGCTTGTTTGCAGGTCATAGATTGTTGCCTAATCTAGAGAGTGTTATTGTTTGTGAAAGAATCTCTCTTTCCCTAAATACCCTCTTTTATTTGTAGACCCCTTCTATGAAACACTTATGCAAGCCTATTCAATAAGTTGTGATCTCTTAGACCTAAGTTTGTTCATTGAATCGATCTTTTATGGTACAATTCATACCATCATTTTGGTGCATCACCTAGTAGGTAGTTTTCTTTCAGTCATTTCCCTTTCTAAGCATTCTTTCTATCCCTTTCCCTCAAAAGATTTACTTTGATGTCTAGAAGCAAATTAAGGTGATTATCCAAGAGGAACCAGCCTAGAACCTAGATGTCTCATCTCAGGTAGCATAGGTCCCACACCTAGAGATGATTCCCATGTTATACTAGGTTATCAAGACTACAAGATCTTGAAACAAGGGTGCAAACTTAGTGTATAACAATTCTGGCATGCCCAGTGGGACAAGAAAAGAAGTTCATTGTTGAAGATTATGTTATCTCTAATATACAGATAACATAATACAGACTTGGAGAAGTTGTTCTGTCAAGTATATCTAGTGACTGCACTAATTTCAAAGATCCAGGCCAACCTTGTTTAACATTTATGAGAAAGATTGAGACTAGGAGCTCAAAGCCCACTAAATTTTTAGAGTTTCCCTCAAGAAGAAGTCATAAAGGTAGGTCAATTCAAAGAACATCCCCTGCAAGGAGAGTTCAATCAACACCATCAGATACCTCAGAAAGGAGACCTTGTCCCTTCCATTTTAGAAGAAGAGGCAGATCTCTAACCAGAGATCTAGAAGAGGATTCAAACCCAGTAGCAAATGCAACTCATATAGTTGTTAATCTTCAAATTCCAACTCCTACAATGGCTAGATAGTTTTCCTTTGCACCATTTAACCAAGGGAGTCCATTAGCCTTTTCTATACATCATGATGTGCCTTTGGTGGCACTAAAGAGTATACCTGATTTCACATTTGAAGGGCATACAACTACTTTTGAGCACATAAGAGATGTGACCACCATATGCAACATACACAACATAACTCAAGAAGATGTGGCCACAAAATTATTAGCAACCTCTTTAAAAGGTAAGGCTCTTGAATGGTTTAGAACTCTAATTGTTGGTTCTATTACTTCATGGGATGAGTTAGGGGATGCATTAAGCAAGCATTTTTAAGGATAAATCAGATAACTTATCTCTAATTAAGCAGTTGACAACCATTAAGAGAGACCCTCAAGAGAAAATGATAGATTACAATAGTAGATTCCTCAAAACATGGAATAGAATTCTAGTCTCAGTAAGGCCATCAGCTAACCATGCTTTCCTATACTACTTGCAAAGTTTGAATGGTCAAATTTTTGTCATGATCTAGTCTATGGGTGGTACTTCCTTACCCCAAGCTTTTGACATAGCTGTCAGGGCTGAAATTGTTTAATCCAAGCAAGCATGATACAAACAAGGCCTCCTATGCCTATTTTTCCTAGCCTTCAACCCATTGCACCCACACAAGTACCCCCATTTACCCCTATTCCTACTATATTGGCACCCCAAGCTAGTACTAGTGGTCAAGAGCTAACAGCTAGTTTCTCTCAGAAGTTACAAGAGATAAAGAACAATCAAGAAAGCATTAAGCAAGAAATGAAAAATTTGTTGTAGACCTTGACTAAAGAGGTCACAAATTTGAAGAAAAAAGGTCAAGGACTCAGACCACCCTTTCAGCCACAAGGCCAAGGTCCTCATCATCAATATCAAAATCAAGGACAACCTTATCAACAAAATAGGCCACCATACCAAGGAGGCTATCAAGGACAAAGACAAAGTTTTAATCAAAGACCATTCCAACCATATAACCCTGCACCTCTAAATTCTACAAATCTAGTAAGGGATATGGTTCCTAGTCAAAATAATATGGCCATGGATAATGAATGGTGTTTTCCTTGTAATCAGCCTCATAATCAGGCTACATGTTCAAATGGATGGATGAACCAATCTCTGATGGTTCAAAATGCCTCACAAACTCAATTAGAGGCTTCATCCAATGGATCAGTCCCTCAACAAGAACCACAAGAAAATGAGACTTCTCTCTTTAATTGGGAGCAACCAGACTTCAATGGAGTCAATGATGTAGTTTCTTTTGTTCCTTATACAAGAGCAAAAAGAAGAGCTCAAGACATGGAAAGAGTATATTCTGGTACTAAGGCCACTACATCTACAAAGCCATCGCAACAAGCTAATCCCATCACACCTAAGGAGGTTCTTGTCATCACAAGAAAAGAAGGCCAACATTCCAAAGAAGTGGAGGCCATCATAGTGAAAGCACAACAAAGAGTACACAATTTGACACCCTTTAATATCACAGACAACATGAAGAAGGTGAATGTCACCATGTCCATGTGGGACTCTCTGGCTTTTCTAGGACAACCTGAAATTTTGAAGAAGGCCACGACAGAAGTGAAAACTCCTCAACCTACAAAAGAAGCTGCAAAGCTAGTATTGGTTAACATTGATCAAGAAAAGGAGGCTCCAGGTAGTAACTCCAAAGGAAATGTCACACAAGGTAGGAATTCAAATCCACCTCCCTTTTATGTATCTCTAATTATTGGAAAATCTTTAGTACATAATTGTATGGTAGACAATGGAGCTACTAGCATTGTAATGCCCAAGAAAGTAGCTGACCAATTAGAAATAAAATATGAGCCCTTCTAAAACAAGGTAACATAGCTTGATGGATCCTCAGTCAATACTATAGGTGTGGCCATGGATACTAGTCTAATCCTACATGCTAGTCCTAATTTTTCCATCATCCTTGATATATATATCATAGATCTCCCTACATTATTTTCCATATGAATTTCAAGGGAGTTTATAGCCAAGATAGGAGGCTACCTATCTTCTGACTGGTCTCACATGCTATTTCATATGAGGTATGGGACCAAGGTCACCATTAAGTCAAAACCATTGGTAGCACACCATATAGAACCATATGTGTCCAATACCATCAATGTAAACTGCCCCATATTTGATGATAGTGACTTCCAAACCATTAGTGAAGCAAGCACAAAGATAGAAAGTATCCCTGATATTTTTTTGGATGAAAGAGCTTTAGAGGTCCAAGAAAGCCTTGTTTGGGACTTTGGTTTGGGAAGTTATTTGATACAAGAAAGTGGATCCATAGAACCAAGCCTTCTCAAGGAAGATACTAATTTAGAGAATTAGAGCAATTAGGTTTGGGAGCTATTTTTTGATGGAGCTAGAAGTAGACATGTTTCTGGTGGTGGTGCTATGTTAGTGTCCCCAAAAGGGGAAAGGTATTATATTGCCTTTAGATTCAGTTTCTCTTGCACTAGCAATACTGCAGAATATGAAAGTCTAGTCAATGGACTAGAGTGGGCTAGAAAAAGAGGGCTTAAAGCCTTAAAATTTTATGGTGACAATGAATTAGTTGTCAGCCAAGTAAGAGGGATAAGTGAAACCAAGAATGACACCTTGAGAGCATACAAGCATAGAGTTTGGGATGCAATTGAAGATTTTTGTGCTTTCAATATTGTTGTTATCCCTAAGAAACTAAATCAAAATGCAAATAGGTTAGCTATTGTTGGATCTCAGTATGAAATTCTAAATAGCATTTCAAAAGAGGTAGATCAACAAGATATCAAAGTGATTGTCAGACCTTCTATTCTTGATAATGATGTCAATTGGCAAGTGTTTGACAATGATGAACAAATTCTATAGTTCTTGTTTGAAGAAGATGTTTTTTTAGAGCATAACCAAGATAGGCTATCACAACGCTATGGTGATCAAGTGATACAACTCAAGTCCAATAAGATGCCTAGAGGTCTTGTTACCTTAGAGACTATCTTCAACAAGGATGATGAAGTCAAGAAAAATAAAGCTGGCCTAGTAGTCCAACAAGAACATTGTGTTGAACTAGAGTTGGAACCAGGTAAGAGCTTATAGTTTGGAAAAGTGAACACTGAATTGGAAAAGCAAGCTTACACTCAATTATTCAAAGAATTCAGTCATGTTTTTGCATGGCAATATGAAGACCTCAAAGGTTTTGATCCTGCCCTTGCTCAACACATTATTGAATTAGAGCCTAATGCCAAACCAGTGAGGTAGAAGCAAAGGCCTGTTAATCCCAAGCTTGAGCCACTTATGCATAAGGAAGTGCTCAAATTAATAGAAAGTGGTATCATCTACCCCATTAAGCATACTAGTTGGGTTTCCAACCTTGTTCATGTCAAGAAGAAGAATGGGGAATTGAGGTTATGTGTTGACTTCAGGGATCTTAATAGGGCCTCATTAAAGGACCACCATCCACTACCCTCCATGGAACAAATCTTACAATGTGTCTTTGGATCTGAGAGATTTTCATTATTGGATGGCTATTCAGGATACAATCAGATCTTAGTGAATGAAGAGGATCAATACAAGACTGCATTTACAACCAAGTGGGGAACCATGGCTTATCAAAAGATGCCCTTTGGTTTGTCAAATGTAGGTGCTACATTTCAAAAGGCAATGGATATGGCCTTTAAAAGCCTCATGTACAAATTTCTACTCATCTATTTAGATGATATAACTGTCTATTCAAAGCATGCAGCAGATCACATCAAACATTTGAGGAAGATCTTTGAAAGGTGTAGAGAGTTTGAGATATCTCTTAATCCCAAGAAATGTGTGTTTGCAGTTCATGAGGGAAAACTATTGGGATATGTAGTATCCAAAGAAGGAATTATAGTGGATCCTGAGAGAATTGTAGCTATCCTAGAGCTACCCCTACCACATCACAAGAAAGGTCTCGAATCTTTCATAGGAAAGATTAATTTTGTTAGGAGGTTCTTGCCTAACATTGCAAATTTACTCAAGCCTTTGATAGCCATGCTAAAGAAGAGTTCAACTTTTAGCTGGACTAAAGAAGGGAAAGCCAATTTCCAGGCTATCAAAGAGGCCTTAACAGAAGCCCTTTCTATCCTAAACCTAAATTTCAGTAAGGATTTTATCCTTTATGATTATGGAGGTCATGATGCTATATCTGCAATGTTGACCCAAGAAAATTCAGAAGGATTGGAGCAATGTATTGCTTTCTTTAGCAAAGGTTTAGAGGAGTATGAATAGAGATACTCTTTTTTAGAAAAACATGTACTTGCTGTGGTGAAGAGCCTTAAAAGGTTTAGATATTTGTTGACCCATAGAAAGGTACACATAAAAGTTACTCATCCAAGTGTCAAAGAGTTCTTTCTTTCCAAAGACCTAAATGAGAAAAGAGCTGGTTGGATCACCAAGGTGATGGAATGACATTGATATTTAGACCACCAAGCTGGTTAGAGGAAGAGGTCTTTGTGAGCATTTGGTAGAGGATGAAGGTTCAAAGAAATTAGAAACAATAGATGCATCTCTGGTGGTGCATTCTATAGAAGAACAAACCAAGGCAACAAGCTGGTTGCCTAATATGGTCAATTACTTGAAGACATGGCAATGTCCTACAGATCTAGATTCAACAAAAAGGAGGTATTATATATTACAATCTGTTCCTTTTGTGTTGATAGATGAAGTTGTTTTTAGAAAGGATCATAGTGGTGTCGTTTTAAGATGCATAGATTCAGAAAAGATAGTTGATGTCCTATTTGAGTTTCATGATGGACCTTTTGGAGGTCATTTCTCTCCTAGGACTACTGCTTTTAAAATCATGAGGGATAGATACTACTGGACATCTATCCTTAGGGATAGTCATGAGTATGTGAGAAAATGCATCAAGTGTGTCATGTTTGCAAGAAAAGAAAGGCTTGTAGCCTTGCCCTTATAGCTATTTAGAACAAAGCAACCCTTCATGAAGTGGGGTATAGACTTCATTGGTATGATCAATCCTCCATCTAGTGCAGGACCTAAATGGATAATTACTGCAATAGATTATTTCACTAGGTGGATAGAAGCAGTTGCTTTGAAAGAAGCCAATGAGAATGTTGTATTAAGTTTTTATGATGATATAGTTCATAGGTTTAGCACTCCTGATTCCATAATTTTAGATAATGCATTGGCATTCATAGGCCTCAAAGTCTCAGAGTGGGTAGTCAAGAATGGCATCTATTTGAATACCAGTTCAAATTACTATCCTCAGGGAAATGGCTTAGCAGAATCAACAAACAAGAATTTGATTAGGATAATCAAGAAGACCCTACAGGACAACCAGAGGGATTGGCATACTAAATTGAGGTCTGCCTTATGGTTGGATAAAATTACCCCAAAGAAGATTATTGGTAATTCTCCTTATATGCTAGTATACGGAAAGGAGGCCAAGTTGTCCATCTCAACTAAATTTCCAACCTTGGACCTACCCACTCAATATGTCTTGTTTGAAGAGGAGGATCCCTTGTAGATCAGATATGCTTAGTTAATGGAGTTAGAGGAAATCAGAGATAAGTCCATGAAGGACATGGAATTCCATCAGATTCTAAAAAAGAGGAGTTTTGATAGAAGAGCCAGGATCAGAGATTTCAAAGTTGGGGATGTAGTCCTCAAGTGGGATGAGTTCAGATCCATGCCTGGTAGACATACCAAATTTGACTCATTCTGCGATGGACCATTTATTATAATAGAGTGCAAGGGACCTAATGCTTTCTAGCTATCAACACTTGAAAGGGTTCCCCTACCAATTTCAGTAAATGGTCTCCGCTTGAAGCCCTACTTTGAGGTTAATCACTCTCTGTAAATTCTTGTAATTCTATTTCTGCTTTCTTTCCCTATTTTCCTAGGCTAGTTCCCTATTTTCCAAAAAGTGCCCGTGCACAAGCTTATCTTTCTGGTTCAATTTTTACCCCTCTGTCAAAGTTTTGCATTCCTGAAATGACCCCATGCCCAATGAATTGCTCAAGGCCACTAGTTTTCCATGTCTAGCAGGACGACATCTAGCAAAAATCACCAAAATGTTACCCAAATTTCCCATCCTATGCAATTTGGCTTGGTCTGCTCTGTCTGGCATTTTTAATCCTGTGTTAGCCCCCTCAAAAAATTTCCATGATTATATGCTTGTTCAATTGTTTAGTTCTCTAGTTTGAAGGCCATTAAAATTCATGTATGACCATTTAAACCCCATGATCCCCTAAAATACCTATGGCCCATCCTAATTTAATATTTACCCTTTTGGGCCACTTAGCCACAAAACCCATATGCTTGAAGGTTGTGACCCCTTGTTCTATTTAAGTGGTTAGTTGCATGATCGCATAGGTCATTTTCATGCTATGCGATCATGTGACTAAGGTTTGTCACTAGGGTCCCCTTTTATTTTCCTAAGTTTCCTATGTCCCGGCCTTTAATATTTCCCTGGGCCCAGTTCTTGGCCGCAGTTAGATCTAATGGTGGTCACATGATCTCATGGGATCTTCCGATCCCATGCGATCATGTGACCGCCATCTGATCTTCCAGTGTTTAAGTCGATGCCATCGTGGGACTGTCTGACATGCTTGATTCTTATTGGTCACTGGGACAGTTGGCATTTTATTGTGGGCTTGAGTATGTTGAGTTGTAACAAAGGAAGATCCAATGGTGGTCGCATAACCGCATGTGATCTTCCAATCCCATGCGATCATGCGACCACCGTCCGATGCAAGGACCAGTTTCTTCTACCTTCTATGGGTCCATTTGCTGAGGTGGCCAATTTGTATTGGTTCTAGCTATTGTGATGTGGCCTTTGACTTTTTCAAAAGGGATTGCAATATATTTTGTGGGTTTTCTTCTATTTGTCTTTGTTGATTGAATGCGAAGGTGTGGGTAGCTCAAAATTTATGATTTCAGGGGCAGTTGTAGTTGGAAAGAGAATGATGCAAAGAGCTAGATAGTTGTTTCAGTGGATTTTCCTTCTGAGAGTACCAGATTTGAGCATTCATGGTGGCCTGACTTGCAGAGAAGTAGTTGGATCAAGGTTTTTTGTCTGCAGGCAAATTCAGTACAAGGATGGACACTCAAGACATATCTGATTGGTTGAGATATTTTCATGAACATTTATGATCAGAAATGACAGATGTAGGGTTTGTTATTCTATTGAAAATCTTGTAACCATAGTTAGGTTTTTTGACTCCTACCTGCATGTAGTTGAGTATGTATATATTGTATTTTTGGAGCTTTTGAGCTCATAGTTCACATTTTGTAAAGAGAAAAGATATCTTTTCTTAGAAGGCTATCTGTGACATCTTTCTGTCCTCTGGTTTTCTACATTTTGTAACTTCCCATTGATAACTTAGATATCTAAGATATTTTGTGACATTTCTCATGTCCCCATGCCTTCTTGTGTGAGTTATCTCTTAATGAATTTAGTATTTATATGTTTCTCAGTGATATCTTAGGGTTCTTGGTCCCTCTTTCTTTCTACAATTTTGTGTATTCTTGTGGATGATTTGATGTGAATGCTTTTGTGGGTATACTACAACCCCTTAATATTCTTGTCTCATTCCTATACCTAGTTACAGAGGTGAATGCTTGTTTGTAGGTCATAGATTATTGCCTAATCCAGAGAGTGTTATTGTTTGTGAAAGAATCTCTCTTTCCCTGAATACCCTATTTTATTTGTAGACCCCTTCTATGAAACACTTATGCAAGCCTATTCAATAAGTTGTGATCTCCTAGACCTAAGTTTATTCATTGAATCCATCTTTTATGCTGCAATTCATCCCATCATTTCGGTGAATCACCTAGTAGGTAGTTTTCTTTCAGTCATTTCCCTTTCTAAGCACTCTTTCTATCCCTTTCCCTCAAAAGATTTACTTTGATGTCTAGAAGCAAATTAAGGTGATTATCCAAGAGGAACCAGCCTAGAACCTGGAGGTATCATCTTAGTTAGCATAGGTCCCACACCTGGAGATGATTCCCATGTTATACTAGGTTATCAAGACTATGAGAGCTTGAAACAAGGGTGAAAACTTAGTGTATAACAACAACACCTAAAGGAAGGATTTAAATGATTGAAAGAAATGGAGATGAAATGAAGATTAATCTTCTTTTTTTGGGGGGATTTTGAATGCAGTAAGATGAAAAAATTGATATGAAACTAATCTAGAATGATTTGGAATGATATGAAAATTAATATAACAATGATATGCTATGAATGAATGCTATGAAACCTAAAAAAAAATAACAAAAATCTCACAATCACCTTGTGTGCAAGAGCTTGATTCTTGAGATGTCAATTTGCCAGAGTAAGTATGCAATTTCGAGGGATATATTACAAAGAGTTGAGCCTTGTTTTTATAGAAATCCAGGGTTTGAGGATGCATAAGAAAAACCATGAATCACTCTTGATAAACTCAAGTTGATTTTTGAGTTAACAAGAAATTAAGAATGAATAAACTCATAAAATCATGTAAAAGCAATTTTTATCTCATAATAGAGTTTAGTTCTCTCTTTCAACTCATCATCAGATGTTGACTTTAGAAAGTTAACAAATTGAAATTAAAAATTGATTTAAAGTTAACTTCTTTTCTGATTGTGCATGATTTAATATGAATTAATTTAATAAATAAAGTGATTTATTTTCCACTTAACTGATTTTGAATTAAAACAATTGATTTATGGGTTAATCAATTATTAAATCAAACTTTATTCAAATTAAATCATTAAATTTGACAACTTTTATTTTAAATCAATTAAATAAATATTTAATTGATTGTTTGTATGGATTTTGATTTATTGTCAAAATAAAAACAATATTAATTAGGAATAAATGCAATTAAATCTAATTAAATAATTAAGTGGCATAATTAAATTAATTAATTAAATATTCATCATATTCAATTAATCAACTTTAGGATAAATAATGACATTTCTGGAAAAATAATATTCAATTAAAGATAGTTATGATAAATTAGGAATATTCAAGGAATATTCCTCGATGCAAAATTAAGATAATCAATTAGGTTTTTGATAAACTGATGTGTAGATGTTCCTTAGGTTAGGACTTTGATGTTGATTTGGATCGAATTGTTGATATAAGAGGTTAATGAACCTATAGCCCATTTTTGGGGTATTACATTTTGCCCCTCTTTGAATCACTGTGTGAAGCGCAGTGGTTCAAAGATTAATCTATTTTTGATGATGATGAAAGATTTTGAGAGATTATCTAATTTCAAGACGGAAACCAATTTAAATTATTTGAAGATGTTAGGATGTGATTGACCTAAGATGATGTTAACTATAGCAACAATAACTGGTGATTATGAAAAAGTGTAAAAAATGCCTGATTCTGAACCTTATGATTACAAAGAAGTGACCGTCTTGAATCCAAACCTGATTGTCCAAAGGAATCAAAATGGTATCACATCCAAACCCTTCAGTTATGAAGAACCAAGGAAATGACACTAATGAACTGATGGTTATGAAAAGATGATACAATTTACAAGATAGATTAGGATACCAGATTGATATGGATCTTGATGAATCTGATATACCCCAAGTGATGTGCCCCAAGTGATGAGGTCTTTTGATGAATCAACAACTAGACATGGTTGTTGTCTTGATTACTGAGGAAAAAATTTGATTAATAAATTGATTGATGTGAAATACCATGCCCCCTTCGGTATGAAAATCAAAATATGACAAGAAAAGTCAGTGGTAAATGGTGTAGAAGCATGTTAATTGATTTAAGAAGTGGTTATACATGTTTGAGAATGTGTTCTGCATCATTTAGAGGTCTTGGAGACCAAGTTTGACTAGGTTTGACCATGAGTTGACAATGGGTGACCAAGTTGAAATTTCAATAGTTTGATGTAAGATAATTAGTTAAGTTGAATTTTGGATTTCTTTGATGATTGAAGGTCGATTATGCAAGTAGTCGGCTGTCTTGGGTCTGAAAATTTTAAATTACAATTTTGACATAGTAAATGATCTCAGATTTTGATTTTGATACTGAAAATGGGTTTAGAACGTCGAAATTAGCCAGGGGAACTTACTTGGTGATTTGTTAAAAAGACATTTGTGCGATACTCAATCCTTGTGATATGTTTAGCATAGATTTTAGAGCATCATTAAGCATCAAGCTGAATTGAAATCATGAGATAAATGTGATCATGCAAAGTGCTAAATGAAATGTAGACCTAGGACCTAGGACTTAGTCAATGATCATGTGTCAGTCCTTTTCATCACTGAATATTTATTAGGCAACTGGATAAATCAATTCAATTTCCAGTAGTTAGGAAACTATGAACATATGAATATTGATTTTTGCGTCAAAGTCAATACAACGCCCACTGGTTAGAAAACCATGGACGTATGAATATTGATTTTTTTTTTAGAATGTCTGATTAGATATAAGCACCAAGGCATAAATGCCAGGATGACTTGAATATCATATCCATTTTGATATAGAAATTTGTATAAGCATCAGAACATGAACATTGTGATGACCTGAATATGCCTTGTGTACAAACACATCAAGCAGTCGAGAGATCATTTTTAATCCACTATGAATTACCCATAGTGACCCTTTATCATTCACATCCTTGGGTAAGATCACAGTTCACAGTAGGAGTAAGAACTCACTCAAAAAGACAAGAGTTAGATCAAACCTCCTTGAATTTTCTAGGTATCGATGGTCGAAGTACTCATGGCCATGCAATACATGATGGAGGTTCTTACAGATGGACACAATGTCAATCCATATTTTCCAAAGTTGTTAGATTTTCACTCAAAGTAGAAAATAAAGAAAATATTATGCCCCCAGCCATCACTCTCTAAATCTTGTAAAGGACATCATCGAAGAGCTCGAAAGGACACAATATGCAAAAATCATCAGTAAGCATACAAGGAGATAAAAGAAGTAAAGAAAAGGTTGTTTTCATTCGTGTTGATGTTAGTTTGTGTTGTTTGATTGCAAAATCCTTTTTGGTAAGGAGACTGACTAATTGACTTGGATGTGGCTTCAAAGAACTCTAACTGGACATGACACACCTGAGGTATACCAGAGACCATAGGATATGACATTGATTGCCCCCAAGTTTTGAACATTGATAAAAGACCGATGCTTTTGTAGATTGGTGTACAAACCTACTTTATTGAAAATAGGAATGCGAAAACAAACCAAGAGATATGTACAAACTAAAGTAGGACTGAAAGCTAGGAAAGACCAAGATTGCATTGATAAATGGAACATTTTGAACAAGTCGTACCCATTTGATGGGTTTGCACCATCTTGGTAGAGATTCTATTTTTGCTACCAAGGCGCCTGTTTCCAAGTTTTCACCAAGGCACTTTTTCTTTTTCTCATTTTTTTTGTATTTTTATCTTTTCAATATTTTTGTACTTTTGATATTTTTTAATTTTTTTTGTGATACATCAAGGTGCCTATTGCTAGGTTTTCACCAGGATGTTCATTTTTTTTAGGACTTTTTCTGATTTTTATAATTTTTTCAAGACATTTTTTAATGTTGAATGCTTTAGGCACAAAATTTCTTCAGATGGAGAACATTGATTGGTTCTTAGAGTGGTTCTTTGTTAGTCATTGAGAGTTGATAGGCTCCAAATCCAAAAGTAGCAATGATTACAATGGGACCCAGCTAGTTGGGTTCAAACTTCCCCTTGCATTCTCTATGTGATTGATTTTTAGGATTCTCTCTCAAGACTAGATCACGAACCTAAAATTCTCTGTGTCTGACTTTCTTGTTATAGCCTCTAGACATTCTTTTCTGATATAGTCTAAGATGATCATATGCTTCTTGTCTACACTCATCTAGTAGTTCAAGTTCTTACAACCTGGACACTCTGTAGTCATCATCAGTTACTAGACCATGCATTTTGATTCTTAGTGATGGGATTTCAACCTCAATAGGTAGTACCGCTTTAGACCCATAAACTAAAGCGAATAGTGTATCCCTAGTGGTCATTCTGATACTTGTTTTGTAGGCCTAGAGAGGTGGATTGATCATGAGATGCCAGTCTCTTCTTGTTTTATTAATTGTACGGTGTAGAATTTTTAATAGATTCTTGTTGGATGCCTCTACTAGTCCATTACCTTGAGGATAGTAGATAGATGACCAATGTTGTGTTATCTTGAATTTAGTACATAAACCATCTAATTATTTGTTCTTGAATTGTCCACCATTATCGATGACTATTGAATGTGGGATTCCATACCGATATATGATGTAGTTCAGAATGAACATGGAAATTTTCTTTCCAGTTGCTTGAGTCAAAGGGACTGCTTCTACCCATCTTGTGAAATAGTCTGTAGCTGTAATGATATGGGTATGTCCATTAGAAGAATGTGGATGTATGGCTCCTATAAGATGAAATTCCCATTGTTGAAAAGGCCATTGTGTAGTAAAGGGGATAAGATCTCTCTCTGGCGCATGAATCAAGTTCCCATGGACTTGACACTTTTGACAATTCTTTACATATTTGATAGCCTCTTTTTCCATTTTAGGCCAATAGTACCCAGCCCTAATAAGTTTTTGAGCTATTGTGAAACCATTCAAATGTGATCCACATATACATTCATGGACTTCCTCTAATTTACATTGAGACTCTTCTCATTCTAAACACCTAAGAAGTGTACCATCTAGACTCTGTTTGTATAGATCATTACCAATGATGACATATTGGGATGCCTTTTGGATAAGGTATCATTTCTCATGAGGGTTGAATAAATTGAGAATGATTTTATCTTGAAGGTAGGAGAAAAGGTTTTTGTATCTGGAAGAATCATAACCAACAACGATGCAGATCATGCAGGTTTCGGGGGAATCATATGCAAGGAACAACAATGCTTCCACCAGGAACTCATAATGTAGCTCATGTTCGAGCTATTGTAGTAGAGATGATAGTGTTTCCATGGCATCAACAACCTTATTCTCCATTCTGGGAATTTTCTCAAATGTGATAGATATGAAATATTTCTTTAAGTCATCTACCATGCGTTTGTATGAAACAAGTTTCTCATCTTTTGTTTGGTACACATCATTGACTTGCTAAATGACTAGCTATGAGTCTCCATGAATGTGTAACTCTATTACTGACCATTCTATTTCTATCTTCATACCATTAAGAAGAGCTTCATATTCAACTATTGTTTTTGCAAGGAAACTTTATTCTGAATGCTTTAGGTATTGAGTAACCTTGTGGTGTTATGAATAATATGCCTTCTCCAGACCCATTTTGTGTGTAAGATCCATCAGAGAAAAGATGCCAAGTCCTAAAGGATATGTTCATGATGGATGAATCAAGAAATTCCATTTTTAATGGTGTATCATTAAACAATGGTGCTTCATCTAGTTGATCTACAATGACTTGTCCCTTGATAGCTTTTCTTTCAACATATTCAATGTCAAATTCACTTGATAGCATCACCCATTTAGCTAATCTACTTGTGAGGGAAGCTTTTCTTAGTAGGTACTTTAGTGGATCAATCTTAGCTATTAGTTATTTTGTATGAGCTAACATGTAGTGTCTCAATTTCTATGATGCAAAGATCACATCTAGACACTCCTTTTCTATCATGGAATATTTCTTCTCATAAGCTACCAATGTTCTATTGATGTAGTAGATAGCTCTCTCTTTCTTGTTCTCATCATGTTGTGCTAGTAATGCCCCCAGTGATGTATTTGTGGTGGAGACATATAGGATCAATGGTTTCCCCTAAATAGGAGGCATCAAAATAGGAGGATTCACCAAATATTGCTTGCTATGGTGGAAGTTCTTTTCACATTCCTCATTCCATGAGAAGGTCACACTTTTATGTAATGTCTTTGTGAAAGGTTGTGATATGTCAGCTAAGTGAGAGATGAAACATCTAATTGATTGCAATATTCTTGTAAGGATCTCATTTGACTGATATTCTTAGGAGGTTGCATCTCCATGATAGCTCTGACCTTAGCATGATCTATTTCAATGCCTTTCTTTGAAACAATGTAGCCTAGGAGCTTTCCAGAAGTGACACCAAAAAAATACTTTTTAGGGTTTAGTCTGAGACTAAATTTCTCCATTCTATCTAGTATTTTTCTCTAGTCACTCAAATGTTCCGATCTTATCATTGATATAGCCAAGGTGTCATCAACATAATCCTCCATAGTTCGATGCATCATGTCCTAAAAAAATAGATGTCATGGCCCTTTGATATGTAGAACCAGTGTTTTTAAGGCTGAATGGCATGACATTCCAACAAAAGGTACCCCATGCATATGTGAAAGCAGTTTTCTCTTGATCCTCTGGAGCAATTTTGATTTGGTTATATCCTGAAAAACCATCAATTAAAGAATACATCTCAAAGCCCACGGTCATGTCCACTATCATATCTATGTTTGGTAATGGAAAATTATCCTTAGGGCATGCTTTGTTCACATCTTTAAAATATATGCATACTTGTATGGATTTTTCTGGTTTTGAAATAGGAATAATGTTGGAGATCCATTATGCATAATCTATGACTCGAATAAATCCAACTTTTAACAAATTTTCTAGTTCATCTTTTATAAGAAGTGCTACATGTGGATGCCTCTTGCGTAATTTTTGTTTGACAGGTTTCACTCCTGGAGCTATAGAGAGATAGTGCATTATGAGATCAGGATCCAATCCTAGCATATCTGAGTACTTCCATGTGAAGTTGATTTTCTTTTCTGTTAAGAAAGTAGTGAATGCTTGTTTCTCTTCCTATGATAGAGATTGTGCTACATGAATTAGTTGTGGTTCCTTTGTTGTACCCAAGTTGATAGATTGAGTGGGTTCAACTAGTAATAGAGATCTATCCTACAAGTGACTTAGACGGACATAAAATATCTCATCCTTAGGTGCCTCAAAGAGGTTTTCACCTTCAGATACATCTTTTGTTTTTACTATTTTAGGTTCTGAGACTGCCACAAAGTGGTTTTCACCCTCATAACTCCTTTTCTTTTTACTCTTATTCTTTTGACTGAGATATTTGATATCCAAATCTATGCTGCTAACACTTGGTTCACTAGTGTAATTCATCATAGGTTCAACAACATTGAGATAGAACGCAAGGGCATAGTCTGATTTTAAGGTATAGATGTCTTGGTTTGGATTTTTAGATATTTGGTCGATTAGCTTTGGATGTTGGATAGTAAGCTCTGGAAGGGATTGACTAATCATATTAACACACATGGTATTGGCATCATTGGCAATGATCTAACTCATGAAATCAAATGTGATACTACTACTCGAGATGTTCAGTTCATTAAGAGGTACAAAACCATTATTTTATTCCACTTCAGGAGTAGGTGGATCAGACTCGTTAAGTTTGCTACTTTGATCTAGAATTATGTCGGGTGTAGGTGCATATTGGTGAATGACATCTACATGTTTTTCTTTGATGATTTCATCTTCTTCAAGAATGAATCCCCATTCTTAATCATTGGAATCATCTTCTGATTATGACCTCTAGGAAATCTAAGAACATGTGTGAAATCTGGACGGATTCCTCAAGCTAGGTTTCCTTAAGATTTTGATTTGAATTCATACTCATAAGAGTGTGTCTTAGAATCATTGGTGTGTTCCTCTTGGTTAGATTCAAGATCATTTTGTTCTTTTGTGGTGACTGACATTTGTGCAGTAGTAGGTTCTTGTGTTTCTACTACATTGATACTTTTTATTGGCTCATCTTCATCTTTGAGCATGTCTAGGATGTCTTTAGAAATGTGTTCATAGGGAAAAACATCTGTAGTATCAGAATCATCACTATCACCCTATTTTTTTTCCTCTACTTCATTTTTGTGCTCTTCTAGCTCTATCTGTTCTATTACATGAGAAGAGTTACCCTTTAGATAGAAAGGGTTTCTTTCTATAGTCTAGGCCTATGGTATCTTTGTTAGGTCAACCCACATGTGCAATGGGTGTTGTGAGACCTTTTCCTCTCACTCTTAGGGGTCCTTTTCTAGGATATCCCATTTTAGCTATTAGTTTATCCCCTGGCCCATATGACTTGCAAGGATTTTTTAGTGTTTTAGAGTCACATGCTTGAATAGTTTGGGATTGAGACTCATCTTTGTATAGTCATGCGAGTACAGCTTCATCCTCTTCAAATTATTGTTTGGACATTTGTTCTGCAATGAAATTCCCTTTATAGGTAGTAAGAGGATCCATAGATTCTTGTTTTGGCTATTTTAAAGACTGTCCATAAGATTTAGGTGAGATGGGGAGAGATGTCAGAGATAGGACTGGTTCCATAGTATATTCTCCCATGCCTTTGTCTTCGATTTTGAATTCCTTTACAATTTATTCCATCTTGGATGTAGATGCCATGTCTATTTGCTTAGTGGAAGATTCTCTATTATTTAGAACAAGTTTGTCAGCACTCTCTTTCAATGCATTACAAGTTGTAGATATTTTAGTTGGAATTGTCACCTCTACTCCTTCATAAGGAAATTTCAAACACTAATTGTATGTGGAAGGAATAGCTCACATTTCATGTATCCAAGGTCTCCCTAGAAGTATGTTGTAGGCCAAAGGTAGATCTAGAACTTGGCAAGTGATGTCTTTGATAACTGGTCCTGTTCTGATAGGTAAGAGAATTGTTCCTTTGGAAGATCTTTCTTGCTTATCATATGCTTTGATAGTTATCTTCTTTTTAGGATCAATGGAAGCTTCTAATAATCCTAGTTGTGTGATAAAGTTATAAGAATAGATGTTTAGACTAGCACCTCCATCTATCAACACACATTTGACCTGATGATTTTGGATCAAGACTTCAATGTTCAAGGGCTGGTTATGCAAATAACTCAACCAATTGTCATCTTCCTCTGAAAAGGAGATATAATAGGGTGATGTTAGATGACCAACAATAGTCTAAAATCTATCTAGATCAATATTGTCAGAAACATTGGAATCGAGCAAAGCTTTATCTAGAATAGCTCGATGAGTGGGAGATATTCGAAGCAACTCAAACATTGATAATTTTGCATTGGTATGCTGGATTTGTTGGACAATATTGTATGATGTTGGTCTCATGTCTTTATAATTTGATGATTTAGAGGCAGCCCTCTATTTAGAAGTAGATGAAAGTTTGAAAGGCATCTTAGGGACATTTGATGAATCTGAGATTTGTCCTTGTAGATGTGCATGAGCTTGTGATTGAGTAATTGCATTTTCTGATTGATTATCTCTATCTTTTCTTACAATGATGATGACATTGCAATGTTCAGATAAGTAAGGTTCAACCATGTTTATGAAATCATTGTTTCTAGAGTAGGCATAATTGACTTTAGCACCCATATTAGGCTGAGAAGATGAATCTCCTTGATTATGCTTCGTAAATGGTTTTGTGAATGATGTATGATCATTATTTCTTTTATGATTGTCAATTATAATTTCTCCATTATCAATTTTGTCTTGTATGAGATTCTTCAATTGTATGTAGTTATTGGTTTTATGACCCTTTTTTCGATGGAAGTCACAAAAATCATTCTCTTTCCACCATTTTGGTTTAGGTTCAGGATCAAATGGTCAGATCTTAGGCAATGTGATTATTTTTTTGGCCAATAGAGTTTTCATGGCGGATTCCAAGGACTCTCCAAGAGGAGTAAACTTGCATTTAGGATCTATGGCCTAAGGTTTGTAGTCAAATGGCTTATTGTTTGACTCTGCCACATTTATTTCTAAAGCTTTGATGGCTTGGGTACCAACAATGAGATTGAAAGTGGGTGCCTTAGATGGGGCACAAATATTATCAACAATGCCATTTGTGACGATGCCTTTATTCTTCTTCCAATTTTTGTCTTTGTCTTTGGAATAGATCCAGATTCATACTTGTCCTTTTGAATTGATATGTCTCCTTTTTGTACAACTACTTTCTCAATTTTGATTGCATTTTCTACCATTTTATCAAAAGATGTATGATTTTGCATTTGCAAATGGTAGTTGATTTCTAGAACAAGATGAAAATTTCCAGCTTCTCAGTTTCTGGAATGGGTCTAGCATATAGAGAAAACATTTTCCTCCATTGCTTGAAGAAAGTCATGAATGATTCTCCTGAGTTTTGTTTCAGATTGCAGATGTTGATCATAGTGACTAGATGCTAGATGTTGTAGGAGTATTGTTGATAGAATAGCTTGGTCAACTCCTCATAATTTTTGATTGTTGGAGGCATTTTTGAGAACTAATGAATGGCTGCTCATCCCAAAGATCTTGGGAAAAGATGCATTAAGTAGGTTGGTTCATGCATGAAATCCATGGATTGAGCACATAATTCTTTAACATGATCTTAGGGATCAGATTTTCCATCGTATTTGTCATATTTGGGCATCTCCACTCTTTTTGGGAATGGTGGTATGTACAAGTCTTTATCAAATGGAAAAGGGCATAGGGCCTCCATGGGGAACTCCTTAGGTTCCTTCTCTTTTTCTAGCTTGTTGAGCTTGACTTGCATGGCATGCATCTATTTCATCATGGTTGTGATAGGAGTTTCTTCCTCATGTGTGATGATATCTTTGACATTAAAGTTTGGAGGAATTTTAGCCCCTTGTTGAGCTAACTCTAGGAAGTATGCCTCTATGTCTTCCCTCAAGAAGTGTTTCACCATTCTCTTGAAGTTATCATTGTTTTGATATTGGGAAATTTTAGACGTTGTTGGTTTGGCATCTCCACCATGATTGGAGTGATTCCCTTGGGATTTTTTATTTGCTCCACCTTGAGACATAGTGTTGTTGTGAGGACTGGTTAGGATTGATTGATGTGGGGTTGGTTGATTACCTACGTGAGTTGATGTAGGAGTCACGTAACCACCTTTTAAGAACAGATTTCCAAGAGAATCTTCTCCAAATTTAGTAGTGTCGTAGTGTTGATGAAAGGTTTCAACAATCATAGAAGAGGCTGCTAAAGAGAATTTGGGTTATTCTCCTTGTTTTATCTATGATGAAGCTCTAATTTCCACCATTAACCTTGGGTGAAGCAAAAGAGCAAGATTAAGACAACTGAAGAATGACTTGATTCAAGAAGATCGAATGACACAACCTTGTTAAGATTAGATTGATTGAAGACTAGTTTGGATATAAATGAAGGATACTGTACCCTAGTAGTATGGGTAGATGCCCAAAAGATGGCAGACATGAGCTCACAACACTTAGCCATTTTGTTGAAGACTAAATTGAAGATGATTTTGATAAGGTTTTGACACCAGATGAATATGATTCAAATTGATAGATCAGAAGACTGGATCAAACTCAAGAGACCACTTTTAGGCAAATAGATTGGATTTCTCTAATTGTTCTGCTCTATTCTTGATACAGTGAATATTTTGACAGAATCTGGAAGTTGGTTGTAAAAACTGGATTTCTGACAAATTTTGGAGTTTTCTGACAACTTTTGAAAATTTTGATATGAGTTTCTCCAGGATCATATGGGTCTAGGCTGGCTCTGGCACGATAGTTGACAAGGCTCATATGACAATTGATACCAGGGTTTGTTTTTGCTTGAATTTTGAGACAAAACTCATACGATAATATAATGCTTCCCGTATGACAATCTAGGGGTTCTGGTATGACTTTTGGGAAAACTTGTACGACTTTCTGAGACTGCAAGATGACTTTTGATTCTAGAAAGGATTTTTTCTTCAGATTTGCAATTTTTCATTTTTTTAGTTTTAGATTGTTTGCAAAATTTTCTGTCCAGGTTTGAATATCTGTGTAATAGTTCGTCTCAGGTTCATTTGTTTCTAGTAACCAAGTAGATAAAAAACACACAGAATATCAAGCAAGGGAATTCAAGCACGTCTAAAAACAATGAGCAAGGGTCAAAGAAACCTTGCACATGAACAATGAAGTGACTTATTATTCTGATCTGTAGGAATGTTATTTGTGTATGTTCTCAAAAAAAGTTTTTCAATAACGTACATAGTCCTAGAAAATGAAAAATTTGGCCTCGCTAGGGTTTTTAGTAATGGTCCGACTTTGAAACTTTTGTAATTTCAAGAGGGAGAACTCTAATCCAGATGCACCAGATTTTTGACATAGTCTAAGAATTTAATCAATTAGGAGCCACAAGGGATATATGACAGCCCAACAAGAGACCACACTCATGGAGATTTCTTCCACAAAGACACTTATATAGTGGTTGTTGCTACCATGGTGAAAATGACTATTACCGCTTGAGGTTTTGTCCACATGTTTGACCTAATAAAGGGATTGTCCACTATGGTTAACCCTCTCTAAAGGTTACTCACAAAATATAGCACATGGGGACTTGGTCTAGATTCAAGGATTTGAGTTTCTGATACTACCCAAAAAGGGAGTAGAGCATAATCCTCTAACCTTTTCACTTTTACCCAAACACAACAAAAAAATTCTTTGACATGCTAAACTAAAATCACCTTACCAAGATTTGTGATGTCAACAATGATGTTTACTGAGCTCTCTAAGTGGGACCAAGAGATAACATACCGATCAAAGTTGAGGACCAAACCAAGTAGAACATGAGATAATAACAATATCCTTCCCTACCTACAAGGGGAGCTGTCGTCAAGAAGGACTTCGCATGAAAAGATAGCGAATGAAGCCCAATCTATCAAGAATTTCAAAAATAGTGTTCATAGGGCCTATTTACTGTGTAACAAATAAGAAAAAATTAAATCTATGTTCGTTTTATAGCCCAAAACTGAAGTGTAATTTATGAAAGCTGGAAAGGCACTCAAGCTAGACATGTGAGATATTCATTTTATGTCCAAATTGAAATGTTATTATATCATAGTAGAATACTTGAATTCCCATGCAACGTGCTTAGTAGATTTTTACCTAATTTTTAGCTTTGTTGAGAAACCTCATGCAAGTAAGCCACAAATTCTCCGACAAGAAAACAAGATATGCAACGTATGTTCAACTTATGCAAACCCTAGGGTTAGATCTGAAAACCAATTGTTAGGAGCAATAATAACCAGAAAATAATCCAAATGACAACTCATCTCATGCATTGAATCATATGAAAAATAAGTGCATACCTATCACAATTTTTTTTTTTTTTTTTGCATTTGACCTAGTCAACAAGATCTAATTTTTTTGATATGATTTTGGCCACAAAAATAGAAATAAAAAATAGAGACCTCTGCTAAAAACTAGAGAGATTTCCAAAAATGTAAAATTTTTAGAAAAATCTCTTCCTTTGTGCCCTAGACACCCATTTTACCAAACCATACCAGTTTTTGTAAATTGACTATTTGAGCTATAATATTGCATCCAAATTTAAAACACAAAGAATGGACCCCTTGTATAATTTAAAGAGCTTTCCGAAAATGTAAAATTTTTTGAAAGATATGATGATTTGTGCCAAAAATTAATTTTTTATGAAAAATAAATAAAAAAGTATTAAACATTCACAATCTCTCAAAAAATTCTGAGTCTTTTATCGAAGCTTCCGTGATATATCACCAACCTGCAAAAAACCTTTCAGACCAAAACTCCTAGCCATTTGGGAGATATAATCAAATCTTTTAAAATTTAGGGTTTTAGTCTGCAAGCAAATCTGCACAAGGGGTTAGCTCCAAAAAAAAAAACCAAAACCAGCATGTAAAGGTGGGTTGCCCCACGGTGGGTGCCATAAATGTGTGTGAAAATTGTACCTAGTTGTGAACACAACACTTTAATAAAATATTAGAGGTTAGCAAATCAAAGAAATCTGTAAATAAATGAAACTAAGCTAACCGGGTGATTTAATGCCTTCTAGTAGGTGCGAGTATGGTATTCTTAGATTATACCGAGATTAGTGACAATGCAACACCTAAAAGAAGGATTTAAATGATTGAAAGCAATGAAGATGAAATGCAGATTAATATTTTGTTTTTTGGATTTTGAATGCAATAAGATGAAAAACTTGATATGAAACTAATCTAGAATGATTTGAAATGATATGAAAATTAATATATAAATGATATGCTATGAACCCTAAAAAAAAAAAAAAAATCTCACAATCACCATGTGTGCAAGACCTTGATTCTTGAGATGTCAATTCGCCAGAGTAAGTATGGAAATTCAAGGGATGTATTATGAAGAGTTGAGCCTTGTTTTTATAAAAATCCAGGGTTTGAGGATGCATAAGAAAAACCATAAATCACTCTCGATAAACTCAGGTTCATTTTTGAGTTAACAAGAAATTAAGAATAAATAAACTCATAAAATCATTCAAAAGCATTTTTTTATCTCAAAATAGAGTTTAGTTTTATTTTTCAACTCATCATCAGATGTTGAGTTTAGAAAGTTAACAAATTAAAATTGAAAATTGATTTAAAGTTAACTGCTTTTCTGATTGTACATGATTTAATATGAATTAATTTAATAAATAAAGTGATTTATTTTCCACTTAACTGATTTTGAATTAAAACAGTTGATTTATGTGTTAATCAATTATTAAATTAAACTTTATTCCAACTAAATCATTAAATTTGACAACTTTGATTTTAAATCAATTAAATAAATATTCAATTGATTGTTTGTAGGAATTTTGATTTATTGTCAAAATAAATACAATATTAATTAGGAATAAATGCAATTAAATCTAATTAAATAATTAAGTGGCATAATTAAATTAATTAATTAAATATTCATCGTATTCAATTAATCAACTTTAGGATAAATAATGACATTTATCACCAAATAATATTCAATTAAAGATAATTATGATAAACTAGGAATATTCAAGGAATATTCCCCGATGCAGAATTAAGATAATCAATTAGGTTTTTGATAAACTGATGTGCAAATGTGCCTTAGGTTAGGACTTTGATGTCGATTTCGATCGAATTGTTGATGTAAGAGGTTAATGAACCTATAGCCCATTTTTGGGGTATTACAATTTTTAGGGATTTTCATCATATGTGGTTTTTTCTTAACGAAGTGAAGGCTTGAGAGGGGAAATACGGGTGGCTCAATGGATTCTCATAGTTAATCCTCTCTGTAGAATTCTACTTAGATGGAGTCGGAGGGCAAAATCAGTAGTGTTTTTTTTTTATAAAAACATACCACATTTTTGGGTTTTTTGTTTATACAATCATACCACGTCTTTTAGTTTTTTGTTTATAGTAGGTTTGTCTTTTTATTGGATAATGTAATTATAATTTTATGAAAAAAATAGTAAAATTTTTGCAAGTTCATTTCAATTTATATTTTATGGGTACAAAAAATGGTTCTTAGACTTCTCTATGATTGAAATATTTTAATTAGTTTCTTTATCTGTGTATTAGACATGTATGATGTAACTTGTAAGTATGTTTTATTAGAAATAAGGAAGTGATGCTGATGGTATTTCCATTTTTAAATATGAATATTTAAAATATATCATAGTTGTACAATGTAGACAGTTGTAGTTAATAAAATAAATATCTTATGACTGACATTAAGTTTGGGTAATGTTACTTGTCATGACATTTTTCCAATTTCACACACTCATACATTTAATATGAAAGATTTACATAATTTTGAAGGACAAATGAATAAATAAGGTTAGAGAAAGAACTTATGGTTTTCTAATTATAAGGTATGAGAATTATATGTGATTATAATTATCAACATTAAAGTTATAATCAATAAAAATTATCATTTTAACTTTAAGTATAGTATATAATCAATTAAAAATATTACTTTAAGTCGTGTTTGATTGGGAGACCTAGTGAGTGAGCGACCACATCATTCTCATAATCTCTAAACACTAACCTTAACTCTGGCCTTGTTATGAGATTAGGAGATAACCGCTTCGCTAATTCAATGAAGTAACACGAAAAGTAACAAGAACATGCATAAAATGGGACTTAAGTTTATGAAATTTATTAGAATGTAATATAATTAAAAAATAGTGCATTTTGAATTTGATTGGCTAAAATTGTTACTATTCAATTAAATAACTTTAAATGTTATTATCCATTATTAATTAATATCTATAAAGGAAAAAATAACTTTATAACATTTAACAATTAAAATAATATTATTATTAACATAAAGTTTTGCCAAAATAATATAAATTGTAATCGGGTTTTTTATTGTCATTGGGGCTGGGCTCCATTATGTATTTGGGCTACTCCTATGCAAGTTGTAATTAGGCTTTTCATGGCCTTGGGGGATTTTGGGGAGTCTAGATTATTTCTTGATGATTTAGATCTCATATTTGTATTTTGATGGGTCATGAACAGAGTTTTCTTTCCTTGTTCTTTCTTCGAGAGCCCTTTTGAACCAGTTGTTTTATTATTAATATAAATATAAAGTTTTTCCCAAAAGAAAAAAAACATTTAACAATGTCTATTGAAAATAACTACCATTGGATGAGCATAGATCAATGATGTACAATGGATTTTAGGATGAAAGGGAAAAGAAACCCCATTTTTTCAAACTCATTTCAGAATCATGACCCGTGTCACTAAACACGTTCCACTCGCATGGTCTACCAACAATGGCATTTAATGATGACATTTGGCTTGTGAGGTTTCTGAGGTGACTAGGTGAGTTAATGGGACCCATGAGGCTATGACACTAGATAGTGACTAATAATGACTATTGGATGATTGTAGATCAATGATCGAAGCTATATTTTGTCTCGAAAGGGAAAAGTAACCCCATTTTTGAAAACCCATTCTAGAATCATGACACGTTCCACTTGCATGGTCAACCAACAATGTCATTTGATGATGATGTCTGACTCTTGAGGTGAGCCAGGTGGCTAGGTGACTTAATGGGACCCACAGGGCCACGACACTAGATAGTGACTAACAATGACTGTCGGATGATTGTAGCTCAATGATCGAAGTTATATTTCAGGCCGAAAGGGAAAATAAAAACCCATTTTTTCAAACCTATTTCAGAATCATGACATGTGTCACTAACCATGTTCCACTTGCACGATCAACCAACAATGTCATTTGAAGATGACGTCTGACCTATTAGGTGAGTTAGGTGACTAGGTTAGTTAATAGGTCCCACGGGGCCATGACACCAGCTAGTGACTAACAATGACCATTGGATGATTGTAGATCAATGACTGAAGTTGTATTTCAGGCCGAAAGGGAAAATAAAAACCATTTTTACAAAACCATTCCGAATTCATGATGCGTGTCCACTCGCATGGTTAGTGATAAGTGCGCGAATGTAGATTGTACAATTTTTGTGCTTTAAGTTTGCAATCTAAATTATTCATTTATAAGTATAAGTAGTCTTGAGATTTATAAAGGGGTTACAAATTCTAAATTTCTAGGTTGAGGATTGAGGTCCGAGGAAAGCAACAAAGTCTCTTAGCGCTCTTCCTAGTCATAGTGTGCACAAATTGAAACTACAGGTAACTACTAAAATCTTGAACACCTACGTCTCACATTTTAATTTTTTTAAATCTCTTGGTTTACATCTTTATTGTTTATATTATAGAAAAAAAATTAGCCTATTAGGGTTTAATTTTGAATCAACCCTGTAAATTGTAGGCTTGAAGCTTTGTATAAATATTTGAATTTTCCTACGAGTAAATAGTGATACCGGTTACCAACTTACCATGATGGGGAAAAAATAAATCAAGAATAAGATTATGAGTAAAAGGCCAAGTTAGATAATAGACTTCCACAATCTCCTTAAAACAGTGGGTTTCACTGATGAATTTCATGATATTTATGATCCTGTTATCCATGGAAATAAGGGAATAATGGAAATAAGGGAATAATGGAAATTAGATTTTCACTTGAAAATAAGTGGAACAATCCAAATAAGGGTTTAAATTTATTTTCATTTAACAACGTGATAAAGGCAACAAAAAATAAAATTGCAGTGTGGGTTGTTGGGTCGGCATGCATGGTGTTACCTCAATTATTCCCTTACCCAACAATTGTCATGGTTTGCACCAAAAATTATGATGAAAATAGAAAAGGAATTGTGAATAAAAATACTCAGGAGGAAATTTTGTCCATAACCAAGAGTGAATTTGGTAGTTTGGTGAACCTAGGGTTTTAATAACAAAACTCAAATGTGCACATTGGCCTGGAAAAGCTGGTAGAGGATTATGAAAATTTACATGCTACATAGAGAAATTATTATATTAGAGGAATAACAAGTGGTTCTAGTATGAGTCTAGATCATAAGCCTCCTTATGATTATGATATTTTTGTGCAGTGGGCACCAGACAATATTTCCTTTCTAGCATTTTGTTTTGGATTGGATAGTAACAAAGAAGTGGGTGCCAACATTCTGTAAATTCTTTTTCATATTCATTTCGAAAAAGAACCAGTAAAATATTGTTTTATTGTGAACATTGTTCTTTGCATGAAAGAATAATTACTAATGATTAGAAGGGATTCACAAAAGACATTTGGATTCACAACCTACTTGTGTTATCTTCTCTTAGCAAAGCATCATGCAATATTTTAGACAAACAAGATTTGCAGTCAGGGCCAAAATCCAATACATGAATGGACACCTCAGACAAGGATGATTGATAATAAAAGGAACTACAACACTTTTCGAGACTTCTTTTGGCACCAATGTACCATAAAATTACAAGCACTCCAATGCCTAGATTGCCTATTACTTGTATAGATTGCATTCAACTCAGAAGTCAAATACAATTGGCTAATTGGTACTTCATGGAATTGTACATTGTGTTAAGGTTTTATAGTTTAGTGGTAGAACCCTACAAATTTACAATACAAATAACAGAGAGGGTATTTGCATTGGAATATGTACAACAGATGGAGAGAACAAATGTACTCTTTAATGGTCAGCAAAATAAAATGATATTTCCTTCCTTTCCTTTCTCATTTGGAGGGTTCACATTTGAGAGAAGAGGATTCAAAGTGGCACATGCCTTTTTTTCAAATTTTCACTTTGATGTTGACAGTCACTAGTAGTATGATCCACCCAACATAATTGGAACAAAGCCTAGACAGAATGAGAACTTTGTAAGAAAATGTCAACATGAGAGTATGCCATTGATAGAATAATTTAAAAACATGGAGTCCTAGGACGCGGTCAAAAAAGAGATGGAGAAATATGCTACTGAAAATAATATTTCAACACATGAATTGTCATCACAAATTATGGCATTGCACAAACAAAAAGGAAAAGTGCAGGCTACGACATCATACAATTTCTACCAGAAATCTGCTCAACCATCTACAAAATCTATTCCAAAACACCTAATGGATGACTGTATGGATGGTAACTAGATTCAAACCAAAATTTATGATTTTGGGGAAATGAGGAAGAATCTCGGCAAGCCAAAGATCTCTGTGGATCTTTATGATGTGGAAGAGGATAAAATGTTTAGTGAATTGTGGAATGAGGAGCATCTAGTTGAAGCATATCACGATGATGATGATCTTCCAAATAATGAGTATGAGCAAGAATCTGTGCATCCCACATCCATTAATTTATATTCAATCAGTAGAGGAGTTGATGTGTCCACAAAAGATAAATATACCAAAGGGGTAGATATTGTAGAAAAAATGGGCTACCCAGGTTTTGGTGGTTTGGGTCCCAGTGGACAAGGGCCTTGGTCTCTACTTGACCCACCATCTCTAGCAAAATATGGTCAGAAACTAGGCCTTGGACTTCAATCATCATATTCATCAACAAAATATACTACTTAGTTAATTTAATTTGTTCTAGCTTCAAATCCAGTTCCACTTGTTCTAAGCACTCAGATTCAATTTGAAACAATTGTAACTCTCAAAAATGTGGATATCATGAGTAAAAATAGTGGTCCAAAAAGGACATTACATGTGGACATGGGATCATTGGATCCCAAAGATCAAGGTAGTGTAAAGAAGCAAAAGGTAATGAGAAGTAATAGTACAACAATGGGAATGGTGACTATGAGTTCAACAATTGCCACAGCTTCAAGACAAAACCCTTAGAATATTCCAAAAACTCCATTTGTAATAGGTCAAGGTTTTTCTAATCCTCATGGTAGAATTAGGAGAACCACATGCAACATAGGTGGAAGCTTGTACATCAGTGCAAGTGCTATTTCACCATTCAATTGTGTCAGAAAACCCTAATTTTTGTTACAATGATTTTGTAACTAACTTTGAACAATAAAAAAATAGGAATAGAAAAAATAGTAAGACATCAAAGATGGAAGTAGCTGCTTTAGCTCATGATGCAGAACTTACATCCAATAGGTTATTTCCCACATATGACCCAAAGAAAGATATGATGGAGTTCATGGTTGTTATGCCCCCAGCTAAAGATAATAATCCACCATAGATTCAGTTAGAGCCATCTCAATTTCAAGTTAGCACCCTCCAAATGGATTTATCCAAACTTAAAAATGTTGACAAGATAAATCTGTCAAAAATGATCAAGCAAGTGGTCTACTATTCATTGATAAAGTTGGAGAGAGAGAAAGGAAAGCTTCAAGGCACAATAGATAAGTTAAAGGTAGACTTGGCAAATGAAAAGGCAAAGGAGAATGCAGTAGAAAATAGGTGCAAAGAATTAGAGAAAAGGATAAAAAATTCATCCCTAAAGAAGAAATTGGACAACAAGAACATATGGACGCAGAACTAAAAACTCCAAGGGAAAAATTGGAACAGAGCGAAAAAAACTTGAGGATGAAAAAGCCTCTTCATTACGTATATATAAAAGCATGTAGAATGCGAGATAAGAAAATAATAAATTAAATAAATAATTTGGAGAATGAGAGGGTAAAAACAAAATAGTGGGAAGAAAGCAAAATAGTGGTTCAAATGTTAAAATAAATGGAAAGGTAGTTTTCAAATTAAGGTCAAACAAAGTTTAATTAATGATATTAGAGATATATTAAAGTTTGACAGTTGGCTAAAGTTGTTACACCTAAAGAGCATTAATGGTTGTCATTAGTATCATTTAGTCTATAGTCTGTAAAGGATACAAGACAAGACAATTGGTCATCACATAGATTCTATACACTAAGCAGAACATAAGATAGATACCTAGGTTAACCGAACATATCTTTGACTAAGAACTCATACTGAGCTAGATGATCACTAAGTACCGAGCATAGTAGTCATTGAGCATTCACATGAACTGAGCACCAACTAATTACCAAGTGGTGAATGCAGTATACACCAAGTGAAAAAGGAAACAACACAATAGTATGGAATGACACAACTATCAAGGAAAATAGTTTACACCAATTAGAAAATGGTTTACCAAGATCGACACAAAATTTAATATGGATGTAATCATTAAATTATTGATGATTCCTATGTATTTTGATATAGGTTATTCATTTCAATCGTAGATCTTAGGTTTTTTAAGATATTGTAAAACCCTAATTAGCTCAAGGTCAGATTGATATAAATTTGTAAGGATGTCATTTTGACAAGTATCATGCATGAAGTAGCTACACTCAGGACATCAAAAGATTAGACAGTGATTTGACATAATGTTTTTTGATAGAAGAATTCAATTTCTTAGAATATATACAAGGCTACTGAGCATAACATAAGGACATACACATCACATTAAGGTGATATTAGATAAGTACTTTATAGATCTGAATTAGGAAAGTTTGAGTTGATATTTATAGATACATCCTACTATTACTCTTTGACCATTGTAGTAGATTTTAAATATCTTAACAAAGTGAACTTAAGAGTTCTTTTGTAAATCTCTTAACTGGGTGCACACTTGATTGTGTTGCTAAAATCCTCTAACAAAGTAGATCTAGCCGATCTTTTTGTTAGTCCTAATAGGGTAAGATCATTAAAAGTGATCACAATCTTTGTAGCCTTGACCAAAAACTTTGTTACTACAGTGGTGAAGCTTTGTGGGTGTCATCCCCACTGTAGTTTTTATCTTTTAACAAGGGTTTTTGTGATACCAAAATAATTGAGTTATGTGTATGAATTTTCATGAATGGTGTATTGATTAGTTTACATTCATTTACATTTCAGTTATATTTTGAATGTATGTTACATGTAATAGATTTAGTCAATTAATTATATTCATATTTACAAAGATTTAGTTAGCAAAATTTTTGAAGGTATTGATTCCCCCTCCCCTCTCAGTGCATATCTTTCCATAATCCCAACAATCAGTATTAGAGCTACTTATCTTGTTTATAAAGTTTAACCATTGAAGAGAAAATATCTTAAGGATGGAAAGGTATAAGCTTGATAAGACTATTGAGAATCAGAGAATACAGATGTAGATTTGCATTGAAAAATTTAAGGAAGCCAAAGAAGAACTAAGAAAGTTACTGATCCAAAGGAGGGATATGGCTCTTCGGTAAAATGTGACAGATTATTATGAAGAAGAGATAGATGATCCATTAGAGATATTAGGATCTAGATCTGGTAGCATATCTGATGCATCTGAAGGAACTATATCAAATCTATCTAAAAAGAATCAACATCTTATAGAACAAGTGAAAGCATTGTAGATCAGTCAAGAGACACAAACGGTTAGAATTATTGATGTCATGAACAATGCAAGATAGGATAAATAAGAAAGAAACTTGGCTATTGAAGATAGGAGGAAAATGACTGATAAAATGGAAGAAAAGGAATCTGAGATATTGAGATTCACTGAGCATCACTTTGAAATATCTAATTAGATGGTTGTCATAAGTTAGGAAGTCAGTCGAGTAAATAGTGAACTTACAAGAAAATTGGAAGATATTGGTGAATTGAGAGAAGAGAATGAAAGATTGAAGAATGAAGTAAAGATTAAACATCAACATAATGAGATGATCGAGAAAGCTAAACAAAGTACTAAGAGAATGGATGAATTCCTAATCACTCAGAAAATATGTTATAGCACTACTAGTTTAGGCTATACTGAGCAGGGGGACTCATCAAGACAAGATGAACATAAGAATGCCTATGCTAATCCAAGGACAAAGAAGCTCTCATGTTATGATTGTGGAAAACCAGGCCACACATCAAATATTTTCCAAAGAAAAGAAAATGGTATTTGTAAATCCACTCTTAAATTTAATGGTTATTTCTATAACTATAATAAGTATGGACATCAAGAACATGAGTGCAGATCAAAGTTGAATAGGACACCTAAGAAACATTATATGAAAAGTAATTGTCACACTTGCAACATGCATGGACACATATCATAGGAATGCATGACAAAGATGAAGTAAGTCTGGACACCGAAAGGATAGAACAATACATATCAACCGAGAAGGCAATGTAATGCATATACTTAGGACTACAACACTTGGGTTAATTACACATCATGTGGTAGATATGGACATATTGCAAAAAATTGTATGATGAATAATTGGAGAGGAAGATCTCAAAATTGGATGAATTCTTGAATGGAATGTTTTCATTGTCATAAGGTCGGCCACTTAAGAAAATATTGTAGAAACCATGAACTAGAGATAAATAATGATACAAATGGAAATACAATTGAAGAAATCATGAGGATAAGAAATCAAATTTGGAGAAAAGAATCAAATGAAAATGTTGGATCAATCACTATAGTTAGTGACACCTCGTCTATTTGATTCGGTGATATCACAACCTCTACCTAAGTAATTCAGGCATGTATGGAAGTGAATTTCAATTGGTTATATTTACAAGAGATCCTTATATCTAGTGAATGAATACAAAATCAACATGAAATAATATTTACTATGGTATTGTATGTTTTAAACTTAAAATGTGTATAGTCACTAAAAGCATGACTGAGTAAGAGTTTTCTAGTCGGTGACTATTGGCAAGGTTAACCGAGTTGAAGTATCAACTAAGTAATATCTAGTGTTAATCAAGTTGAAGCCATTGAAGAGTTAACTAAGTGTAATTTTGTTTAACGAGATGTGGTAGGTAAAGCATTTAATGCAAAAGTTTGAGCAGGAATGTTTTTAGGTATAAATATGCAATGAAAAAAGTCATTTCATCATGCAGCAATCACGAGAAGAACTAGAGTGACTAGAGAAATTTGAGTAGAGAATTTCTTTAGTGTTTGATAGAGATTTAAAGAGATCTTGAGCAAGTTCATCACTACTTCAAGTAAGTTTCAATCCAGTGAGTTGTTTTAATGTGATTTTACAAAGCCCTAAATTTGATTAAACGATGGCTTCTTCATCCAAGTTTGTGAAATCAAAGTCTAAGAGTGACAAGAAGGGAACATTAATTAATTATGTGACTTATGAGGAACCCAAATACAAGTTTCATTGTGAAATCACTTCATAGATTGATCAAGTGGGTGCGTTCTAGTATACGGCCTACGGTTTTGTTTGTATAAGATATACGTGTATATATACATTGTAAAATTAGTGAAATCAAAGACTTTGAACTTCAATCCACTTACTAGGAGTAGAGTGAGAATGGAAAGCTCAAGGAAGAACACAAACACTTGGAAGTGAAGGGATTGATGAATGCCCTATATTTTCTAGGAGAATTCAAAATTGAATGGATTAGGGTTGTTCTTAGCTAAGTGCATGAAGGTAAAATATGACTAGATGAACTAGTTAAACTATCCAAGGATATTATTCTTGTGGTTACCGATTACCTCACTACTAATAAGGATAAGGCCATAAGGAATGCACCAAGGGAAGAGACCAAGAATCTCAAAGGAGATGAATGCGATGAAGAGGAATGAGATTGAATACAATCATTGACTCAGAAACATAGTTTCCATCCTCTATTATCAGCTATAAGATATTTCAATCTAGCATGCCAAATAATGTACCTTATGGAGTTGTAGATATTTCTTATAAGATTGTCAAGAAGGGTATTCAATTGGACCTTGTTGAGATACTATTGAAATAACTAGAGGAGAACATGAGAACCATTGGGGTAAAAAATAAAAACAAATTTAAGTTTGGTTCTCTATTGGTCTTTATAGTTTCTATCTACAAAACTATTTACCATCCATCATTAATGTTGACTAGGATGTCAACCAACCAGTTATCATCCAAATAAGTGAATTTATTCAGAATCTAGGTTAGAATTTAATCACTGTTATGGATGAGTATTTTTAACAATTCAAAGATAGAATGCATAAAATAAGCATGATTTTAGGATAGTTAGTTGAAAAGCACAAAGAATATATATATGTTTCCTAGTGGATACCGACGCCACTTTAATCAAGGAAGTTGGACTGAGGACTACTTGGTTACCCCCAATGGGCTATGAACTAGACATTGACTGAGCTTCTAGGTCAATAAAGGCATTGTTGGTTGAGCCCAAAGATCCAAAAGCTACTAGGTTTAGAACCTATGAGGAAGCTAAATTAAGAATAAAGAGGGATCTAGTTGGAGTGAAGTAAAGAATAAAATGTAAAAAGATGATGGAAACACTGGAAAAATAATTTAGAGATGATGATGAAGAAGAAGAATCAGTAGCTTAGCCAGTTGAAGAAGCAATCAGAGAATTTTTTTGGATTGGGAATAGTGAACAAGAGGAGGATACTGAGTCAAATAAGGACATTCAAGCTGCACTAGTAAAGTCCATAAGGAAGAGGAAACAAGCATAATCACCTACAAGAGAAAGGACAAGATCCTCCACAACTGCTTCTTGACCCCTAAAGAAAGGAATAGAAAAAATCACAAGGCCAACTACCACTAAGACTTATTAAAAAAACAAAACAAGTGCCCAAGTCACTATCGAGAAACCTAAGAAGACACGAAGGCTAATTAGAGCTAAAGATAATGTAGATTCCAAAGAAGAAGATGATCAAGGTAAATTTAAGGTTTCTGTAAACAAAATTCAGTAGGTAGATCAATTAGCTGAGAACATAAGGGAAATGGGTAGAATAGCTCACCCTAATTTGAATCAGTATGTACATGTCTTTCAAGGATTAGGAGAAGGATGTAATTATTCATATGATGATAAAATATAAGAGACTACTGATAGAGTTTGTAAGGTATGTTCCTAAGAAATTACTTGAGAAAATTTTGGCAAGATGGACATATTCCTTACACATAGAAAAGAAAATGAGGGAGCACTCATTAATTTTGGCAATGCCTACCTTATCTATTACCGAGATTGAAGAGCTGATGAAGCAATACTCCAATCAATTTTTTATGAAAGGTAGAGTAGTAAATATTCTATAAGTTAAACTTGATGAGGTTGATGATAACAACAAGCTTCTATGAACAACAATTTTGAAATCTAGGGAAATAGGTGATCAACTTGCACTGGCTATCATTCCCAAGAAGAGGGATAAAAGAAAAGGAAAAGGATTCCACATGGATGATGCTAATATAGACACCAAGGAACTGATTTATATATTTGATATTGAGATACCAAATATTATGATGCAGGAGCATCCCAGGGTAGTTGGCTATCCTGCATGTTTTGGAGATTTGATGGAGTTGTGTGGACTTATTTTCATATGTGAGGGGTTTGGTAGAGTTGGATAGACCTACTTGGGTCTTGGGTAATTGGTTCTGATGTATTTAATGGAACTTGGCATGGTCTTGGTTGCTCAGCATGGCCTTGGGGAGCTCGGCCTTGCTTAGGAATTTGGTGCCTATTTTAGGCTGTATAAGTAATTTTCCATTAAGATCTAAAGGCTGAAAATTTTAGGGATTGAAGAGAGTCTATATTTCTTCCTACGGTTCGAAGCACAAGTTCTAATTCATCTGGCGCTAGGAGATATCATGATTTTACTAAGACATCTATTTTGGGAATTTAATTGTTGTTGTTGGCCGACTTGTGGCATTTAATTTCGGTATTTGTATTTAATTTATTTTCAGGGCCGACTTGTGGCTTAGATTTGTATAAGTAGAGGTTGTGGGGGAAGTATTTAGGCATTCATTCATCCACTTGGGAGAAGAGGAGCTGGATGTGGAGCGAGTTTTGAGGAGAGCTAGTAGTTGCGGCTTGGGAAACAAGGAGATTGCTTGGTGGGCTTGCGAGCACAAGTTTGGATCTTCCTTGGGAGTTCCTACCAGTGTGTGGATCTGGGCTAGCTAGGGTTTTGGTTTGGATCTTGTGAGATCTTGTGGAGTTTCTATTGTAATTGCATTGTATTTGGCCGTAACCTGGAAGGCCTTACAGCCGAGCATGTTGGATGAAAATATAATGATTCTATTATGAGTATTGGCATTGTGTGGATCTATATCTCTGTATTGTTATTATATTCTATTGTTTGGTTATTTGCTAGGGGCTAGGACATCTCCATTGGGGATTATCCTGCCTTGCACTGCATCAAGTGGTATCAGAGCATAGTTGTTCCTGAGTGTGTGGACAGAGTGCCGAATGTGAGGCAGTTTACACCAAGACCTTGGGTGGAGTTTTTTCAGAGTGAAGGTTGTTCCTGAGTGTGTGGAAAGAGCACCGAATGGGAGGTAGTTTGCACCAGGACCTTGGGTGGATTTTATCATAACACAGTTGTTCCTGAGTGTGTGGATAGAGTGCCAAATGTGAGGCAATTTGCATCAGGACTTTGGGTGGAGTGAAGGTTGGATCTAGTTGGTGATTTGTTGCAGAGGGTTTGCGAAGATCTTAGAAGATGGCTCTAAGAAGATTGGACCCTGAGATGATTGAAAAACTCCATGATGTGGTGGAGAAGAATATTTCAAAGACTTGTGCTCGGTTGGAAGCTAGATTGACTAATCAAGTTAAGGAAGGGATGGTTGAGAGTGATCCATCTCTGGATAAATTTCGTAAAAGAGTTCGAGAGATCTTGAAACGGTGGAGTTGGAGTCTACCGATCAGGAAGTGAGTTGTTTTGCCGATTAGAAGACTTGTTCGAGAGAGAAGAGGGCATAGCAAGGTTGATATGGAAGTTGGTTTTGTTGATCAGTGTGTGGAGACTGATGCGGAACCTGTGGAGAAACTTGTGGATGTTTCTATGGAGCTTCCTAACCTTGTTGATGTTGTGATTGAGGTTGGTTTTCATGATCAGTTGGTTGAGTCTGACATGGAAATTGTGGAGCACTTGGTCATGGATAATTAGGTTGCTAAGGGTGGTGATCCATATGTTGGTGATATGGATGTTGTTGATATGGATGTTGCTGGTGTGGATTCACTAGTTGTTGATGTGGTTGAGGATCTACATGATACTACAGATCTGTATGTTCCTGATGTGGACCTGTTGGTGGTTGACATGGTTGAGGATTTACATGTTGCTCCTATTGTGGATTTGAGCTTACATGTTGGTGACATGGATTTCATGTTTGAGGATATTGTTGTTGTTGGTAGTGATCCACTACAGAGAATATTGGTGAGTCACTATGTTCAGTTTGTTCCTGGGAGTGAGCATGTTGATTGGATGGTTGAGATTCTAGTGGTTGACAGATGGATGCAGATTTGGGTGATTTGCATGTTGGTTCTATTGTCCCTGTTGGAGTGGAAGCCTTTGGTGAAGATGAAGATGGTTGCAGATATTTCATCTAGCATCAAAGTATGAGGCATACTTCTTTTTGCACTTGGGGAGTCTGATGCAGGAGCATCCCAGGGTAGTTGGCTATCCTGCATGTTTTGGAGATTTGATGGAGTTGTGTGGACTTATTTTCATATGTGAGGGGTTTGGTAGAGTTGGATAGACCTACTTGGGTCTTGGGTAATTGGTTTTGATGTATTTAATGGAACTTGGCATGGTCTTGGTTGCTCAGCATGGCCTTGGGGAGCTCGGCCTTGCTTAGGAATTTGGTGCCTATTTCAAGCTGTATAAGATTTTCCATAAAGATCTAGAGACCAAAAATTTCAAGGATTTAAGAGAGCCTATATTTCTTCCTACAATTTGAAGCACAAGTTCTAATTCATCTGGAGCTAGGAGATATCGTGATTTTACTAAGACATCTATTTTGGGAATTTAATTGTTGTTGTTGGCTGACTTGTGGCATTTAATTTCGGTATTTGTATTTAATTTATTTTTAGGGCCGACCTGTGGCTTAGATTGGTATAAGTAGAGGTTGTGGGGGAAGTCTTTAGACATTCATTCATCCACTTGGGAGAAGAGGAGGTGGATGTGGAGTGAGTTTTGAGGAGAGCTAGTAGTTGCGGCTTGGGAAACAAGGAGATTGCTTGGTGGGCTTGCAAGCACAAGTTTGGATCTTCCTTGGGAGTTCCTACCAGTGTGTGGATCTAGGCTAGCTAGGGTTTTGGTTTGGATCTTGTGATATCTTGTGGAGTTTCTATTGTAATTGCATTGTATTTGGCCGTAACCCGGAAGGCCTTACAGCCGGGCATGTTGGATGAAAATATAATGATTCTATTATGAGTATTGGCATTGTGTGGATCTATATCTCTGTATTGTTATTATATTCTATTGTGTGGTTATTTTCTGGGGGCTAGGACATCTCCATTGGGGATTATCCTGCCTTGCACTGCATCATATTACATATGTCATGGATTTCTACCCAACAAGATATACTAAATAGGATACATAGGATACTCCCGAGAAACTAGTAACAACTGGGACAGATGATATCTTGACTGATGATATCATACATGGAGATCCTGATGATGATGTACAAGACGATGAGGAAATCACTAAAGATGTTGATAACATTGAAGAGGATTAGCCTACTGAGGAAACAACACTTGATATACTGAGTGATTTTCCAATATTAGTACAAGCAATTGAGATTGGTATACATGGGCAACCTGAGGCTCTACACCCAAGAAACAAAAGAATACAACCAAGGGAAATGGTGCAGAAGAGAAGAAAGATACAAATGATCTTGAAAATAAAGAGGCATAAAGCACAAAATCTGAGAAAGATACACATGTAGAGACATCTACAACAAATACCAAGAAAGAAGCTTGAGGACAATACACCGAGATACCAGTCACAGGGAAGGGTAAGAAATAAAGCATGTCTACAAAGAAAGATAAGTCAAATCAGGAGGACAAAGCTCTAGTACCATACAATAGATCTCCCACACTTGAGAAAAAGAAAAAGAAGAAACATGGTAAGGGTCTTGTCACACTAGATGAAATTATAGAAGTTCCTGCATGTGACCCTAGGACTCTAGACCTCAAAGCCTTAAGAAGATATGGTGAATTGTGCACAAGGAAGGCTACACAGGAGAAACTAAAACAAGAAAATAAAAGAAAACATGTCTTAGAGGATGTTAGATACATTTTGATGCAAGTAGTCCGAGATATCAATGTTGATGAGGTGTAAAAGCACAATTAGGTGTCACCTTTTAGGATAACTTATTAGCACAGTTGAATTTTAGTATTTCTAACTAAAAAATAATTTTGATCAAACATATGATCTAGATAGATTCATTCTAGCTAAGTTAGATAAGTGCTTTAACTTTTCCAATTGGAAATATCTATTAAATACATGTTTTATACCACTTTGGGTCCAATTACCATAAAATTAAAATTATTTCAGAAAAGTGGTGTTTCAATAACTCCTAATCTTTTTAATGATATTTTTTTAAAATAAAAAAATACCCTTTTGTAGAGATCAAAGTCAAGGATATACTCATAGATTTTTATAGTGTTTTAATTAGACATAGTTTATTGTAATTAAAAAATATTACAAGTAGGTATTTTAATAGTCAAGGAGATGTTGATTCGGAGAAAGAAAAAAATAGTAAATCATATTAAATAAATTTGAAAAACATATGGTGCACTAGAGGAGAGAGTCTTTTTAAAGAATATATATTTGTTTTTTCAATTGGGATAGATTTGTTATGAAAAATATGTTGCGAGATGAAAACTGTCGATTTCAGTGAGTTGGAATTTGAATTGTTATAAAAGAGAAAATATAGGTCACAAACCAATTTTTATTTCTTCATGCACTAGCTATACATGTCATCTATGACATATTTTGAAATTGAGGGAAAAACTTTTTATTTACATATAATTTTTTGGTGGGAACTAGACCCTTAATTTTTAGCATTTTTCAGCAACTGAAAAGTCATCTTTAAAAATGAAAAAAGCATATCAATTCTTATTCAAAAAACTTATTAAAGATATTAATCATAAACTTCATCCCTTTTATCACATTTAATTAGTTTACATCATCTTCAAATTCCAAACATAAATGTTATTTTTATACTATTGAAGTTGAATAACTTTAATTTTGTTAGTCTTTTCCTTTGTAAAAGGGTGACAACTTATTGTTCTTTTACCCTGAGGCAACTCCCATAATTGATCAACTTGCCACTATATTTGGCCACATCAATGCCCCTGATATTGATGCAAAGAAACAAATTGAGTAAAGGGAAGAGGCCAAAATTCAATTGAAGATAACATAGAAAATAAGCCAGGAAGTAGCAATAAATAAAGTCAAGCTATCAGAGGTAATCATCGAGCTTGACACCATTATTGAAAAAGTAATTAAAATTTTGTATAAATTATGCACTATAGACCACTTAACTACCAAGCTTAGTGAAAAGATGAATAAATAAAGGTTAATGCAAATAATTCTTTAACCAATCATGTTGCATTTCACAAGCATTATACAAAAGTTAAGGAACTCCAATGGTTAAGGATTGACTTAAGGAAGCAAGAAGATAAAATCATAGAGAAAGTAACGAGCTTTAGGCTAAGTTACTTCCCCATCTCAAGGTAATGCAACATGTGAATAAGGCAAAGGACTTAGTTGCCACCCTAGAGATATCAGTGATACAAAATATTTTTGATATGCATCCACACATCAGTTTAGAGAACATTTCTCTTGAGAATCTTAATGAGGAATGGGGAAACCTCTTAGCTACACTAAAGAAAAACCATCAAAATATTTTTGACAAGCTATGAGTCAATTATTTTCGGCATTAATTTTGAAAAAGGGGGAAAATATATGTATATATATTATAGTATGTACGTCACACCAAGAACATGTACAAAGGGCGAGTTCACATAAGATTCATATTTTTGGTTTAGTACAAATTTTTTAAGTCAATACATATACATAAATTTTTTTATACTAATGCCAAAGGGGGATAATGTTACTCCTATTGAGCATTAATGGTTGTCATTAGTATCATTTGGTCATCTAGTTAGTAAAGGAGACAAGATAGGACAATCAATCAGTACATATAGAGTCTATACACCTTGCAGAACATAAGGAAGATACCTAAGTTAACCAAACATAGCTTTGACTGAGTATTCATACCAAGCCAGATGATCACCGAGTACCGAGCATAGTAGTCACTGAGCATTCACATGAACCGAGCACCAGTTAATTACTGAGTGGTGAATGCAGTATACACCGAATGAAATAGGAAATGATGTAGCAGTTGGGAATGGCACAAACATCAAGGAAAATGGTTTACACCAATCAGAAAATGGTCTACCAAGATCAAGATACAATTTAATATGGATGTAATCATTAAATTACTGATGATTCCTATGTATTGTTGATCTAGGTTATTTATTTCAACTATAGATCTTAGGTTTTCTAAGATATTGTAAAACCCTAATTAGGTCAAGGTTAGTTTGATATAAATTTATCACCTGATGTCATTTTGATAATTAATATACATGGATTAGCCATACTCAGGACATTAGAAGATCAGATAGGTTTTTGGCATAAGGGTTTTTGACTCTGAAACATTCATTTTATCAGAATAGAGTCAAGGCTACAGAGAAGCACATAAGGACATATACATCACATTAAGGTGTTATTAGATAACTACTTTACAGATCTAACTCGGGAAATTTTGAGTTGTTATTCATAGATATATCCTACTATTACTCTTTAACCATTGTAGTAGACTTTAAATCCATTAACAGAGTGAACTTAACACTTCTTTTGTAAATCTCTTAACCAAGTGCACACTTGATTGTGCTGATAAAATCCTCTAACTAGGTAGATCTAGCTGATCTTACTATTACTCCTAACAGTTTAAGATCACCAGAAGTGATCACAATCTTTGTACCCTTAACGAAAACTTTGTTACTACAGTAGAGAAGCTTTGTGGGTGTCATCCCCACCGTAGTTTTTACCTTTTAAGAAGGGTTTCTGTGATACCAAAATATTTGAGTTATGTGTATGAAGTTTCATGAATGGTGTATTGATTAGTTTACATGCATTTAAATTTTAGTTATATTTTGAATGTATGTTACATGCAATAGATTCAATTGGTTAATGATATTCATATTTACAAAGATTCAGTTAGCAAATTTTTTGAAGGTAAAAATTCACCCCTCCCCTCTTCATAAATATCATTCCATAATCCCAACAAAAGGTGTAAAATACATGGATCACTGATTTTTTCTACCATTGGAAGAAGAAAAAAAAAGATTTTTAAAGTTGTTGGTCCATGGAGATTTTGGTAAAAATCTCATCTCAAAGTTAAAGAGGATTTTTGTTTCTTGTTAGTAGTAAGAGAACTATAATCACTACCATAGTGTTCCAAGTGAATGAGGTGAAGAATTTTTTTGAAGCTATATGCAATTATAATTTCAGGTAATATATTTGTGTGAAAAAATTTGTTCAAATGAGAATGGATGGCAAAATGATAAAGAAAGAGAGTCAAATTTTGATTTTTGAGAAGGATTATAAAATTGATAGAAGAAATAAAATCTACATGAGAAGATTTGTCAAAATGATTTTCTTGATGTTAGAAGAAAAAACAAGCATTAGAAGAAAAATTAAGAGCCTTGGAAAGAGAAAATGGAGTTTTGAAATCAAAATCAGTAGTTTGTGATGTCGATTGTGGTACATAAGATTTTGTTTGTTCACTTGATCTATCTGTTGTTATACATGGTGCACCTAATGTTTCTTTATGTAAAGTTGAAGATATGTATGTGGTTTCTTGTTTGAATACAATTTGTGATGCTATTAACAAAGATTTCTTTGAAGACAATGTTGGTTTCAAGTTGATGCCAAAAATGGGATATAAAGGAAGAGGATTAGGAAAAGAGGGTCAATGAATGAGAGAGTCAATTCAACTAATTATGTTGCTAAAATATGAAGGCCTTTGATCTGAATTTAATAATGAATTAATTAAATAATAAAAGGTAAGAAGAAGCCTCCAAGTATTGTGGAAATTATAGACAATAGCATAAACTAAAAAAAAAGAGTTGTGCATCCAAAAATTCACCAATATATTCAATCAAAAGTGTTCTTAAAAACAAAATTAGAATCCCAATAGTCTTTGAAAACCAACCATTTCAAAATAAAGAGTCTCTAGAAAATAAAACCGTAAAGAAAATTATAAATATCTTGAAAACTACCAAATTGGGTAGACCAGTTTGGTTACCAATTACGTAACCAACACTTCTTTTTATTTGTTTCTATTTATTCAATGACATTGTATGATCTCCACATTACAATAAAAAAATCCTTCTCTTTTCTTTTTGACTTCATTTTTGTATCAAAGAAGGTTTACAATTTTGGGAGCTATAGCATTTTCCAAAAGTAATGTTTGGGAGATAGAAATGTGTCGCAGGCTAGATTGAATTGCAAAATGAAAGTGATAGGAGAACACAAGTGAAGCTTTCATAACTGTGAAAACCATGTCAAAGAGGATTAATAGATGTAAAGCCAAGGAAAAACTAAGTGCCCTTGAAGGATGGAAAATGATGAGCATGCCTTTGTAATATGGAAAAGAAACTGTGTGGTGAAAATATCAAATGCCCTCATTCTACGCTTCCTCAACCATTGCTTGGTTTCTATGTTTGATTTGATTGTGGTATAGTATTTTTCTCTTTTGGTTCTGAAGTAGTTTCAAGAAATTGTGTGGATTTTCAAAATATCACATCCCTATTTGTTATGAAAATCAAAGAGTAAGAGAATTTTTCTTCTGTAACACTATTGCTAGCACATGTTTTCTTCTAAATTTTTCTGTATGGATAAAAATATATTTAAGATATTTGTAGTGGATGTCAAGTTCTCCAAATCATGCTTCTATTGTGGCAAGAAATCATAGAGCGCAACATGCTATGAATGATATTAATGGCTTGTATTTGTATTTAATCAAATCTCTCCAGAACATTGGGAATCTCAATTTTGACAAGTTGTCTTAAAAGGACTCCTTGATTAATTCTAGATTGATTAATTATTGTTTGATAAAGTTCATGTTGGTCTTCCCTCAATAAAGAACTGTTAGAAATTAATCTTTCCTTGGTGAAAATATGTAATTAAAGGATAAACCAATGTATCCTATATTATTTTTGTCCTCTAGTCCAAGTGGGAGGACATGTCACTTTTTTGTAATTCCTTTAATAAGGAAATTAGATATTCCTCCTTAAGAGAAATCTCACATTTGTCTCACACACAATATGAATGTGGCATTCATTTGAGATGGGAGTTACATGAAAACTCCTCTACTCATCTCTACTTAAGAGATATCTCTCACACACTTGCTGAATAATCTTCTCTATTCTCTGATTCTTGCTCTCCATATTGTATTGAGCTTTGTGCTCCATTTCTTTCTTCTTCCTTAGGCTTTGAGCCACATAAATAATTTACAAGGTGTTTTCTTTGCTTTCCCCTTTCAAGCTCTTTGTGTTCTTGTTGTTCTTGGAGCACTTTGGTGATATTTTGGCTTGATTCTTTGAAGCATTTCCTCTCTCTCTCTCTCTCTCTCTCTCGGTGATCTTGGTGATCTCTTTTCATGTAGTCACACTTGGGTTCTTTCCTTTCCTCTACTTCTTTTTTATAATTTCTAACATGGTATTAGAGAAATTTTAACCCTTGTTTGTTGAGTGTTGCATGTAGGGAAATTTGAAGGATACTTTAGTTGTGAAGGAGAAAGTTTGTTTTGGATTCTAACCATTATTTTGCAGTTTTTTTTTTCTTTATTTTCTTGCAATATAACATCTTAGATCTTAGATTTGGATGGCTTGCTGCCAGATCTAAGTCCATTTATTTTCTTTTCAAGTATTTTTCTAACCTCTTGCAAGAGTCAATCTTTACTTCATCTCTCTTATCTATTTCATGTAGGCTTTTCTTTAATCATTTGTGCAAAGATTCAATCTATCTTATTTTGTAGGTTATTTCAATGTTTATCTGACTATAACTTTGCTTTATCTCAATTTTTTATCTCTATTATACATCAGTTTCCTAGACTAATCTACTAATAAGCTATTGTTTAATTCCACATAATCTTTATTTTATCATTTGTTGTTTCCTTGTTCGCAGCCAGTTCTCTCTTATTGGCAAAATATAAAATAATTTTTTTGTGCATTTCTTTGTCTACCTTGCTGATGTGTAAGAAACCCATATTCATTTCTAATTTGATTGTATTTAATTGTAGAATATTGAAGGAAATTTTAGGGATTAAGTGTGAATCTCACCGCTTGGGTTGCCACTGAATTGCATTAATTGAAATGGGTCGTAACGAGTTTTCCTTTTCTTTGTTACCCATTTCAGTTTGGGCTTTCAAAGTAGTCACAGTTGCAAGGTTCATTCCGAGTTGAAAAACTCTATTTGGATTTAATCAAAAATTGATTTGGGACGTTCATAGACTTTTACAGACAATGAGTATGTTGTGTTAAGAATCCTTTAGAACAAGGAGCATAGAAGGTGCGAGTGGATCTGATATTTTGAGTTATTGGGGATTGATTGTAATGCCTATATGATTTTAAGCTATATGTTTGAAATTAGTCTATCAAAGCCTTCTGATTGTTTTATTTTAGACGTTTATCCATAATGTCTTCCTCCATATTATCTATACACCATTTAAACATTATGTGAGCAACAGTGTAATAAACATCCATGTGTTAGAGCCATATTTAGTAGGCGTAGGGCATTTTTTAACTTTCTATTTCATGAGCCATTAAAGAAACATTTGCATTATCTAGAACAACATGTTGGTTTTGGATTATTCCCTTTGATCTTCAACTTGCAGATTTACACTTTGATGGATAATTTAAATAAAACTCTGACTCTATCACCGCTCCAAAGTCCACAAGGAAGAGGGCCAACTGACAAGGATCAAAAGGATCCTTCTACACTTTGAGCTTCAATGCTCAGGTGGGTGTACCCTTGACTCACTTCTCTAAAGGAGTCTAAAACAATATTCCACTATATCTCATATAAGATTGTTAAAGATTTATCAAATAATGTTTGTGTTTGTAGTTGTTAACCATGCATACCTTAAGAGGAAGGACCAGTGCCTTATCCTAGGCCTCAAAGTCACCTAATTGTATACCTCAACTGAATACCTCAAATCAAACACAATGGAATCCAAGGTAAGTGCTTTGCCTATTACCCCTTTCCCTCAAGCACAAGGACATCAAATTCTACACCTGACTGCAAACTCACTAAATTCACCTAGAAGACTTTAATCCTAACTTTATTAGGAACTCAAAGATAAATTCAAAATACTCTTTGTTTACCATACATTAACAAACTTTGTGACATTAACATATATGAGCTCAGAGACAAGCAAGAAGACATACACAAGATACAAGATTGGGATTCAAAATGTTCTCATTAACACAATCAGGATTAACATACAATCAGAATGATACCAAGATCAGAAAAGTCACAAAATCAGACTTCTATCAGTATATTACAGTCAAAAACCAGGGACCAAAAGAAACAATGTTTTGGAACCCTTACAAAATCCAAAATTCTACAACTTATACCCCCTTTTCATCTTGAAAATCTGCAACAAGCTACAGATTACTAGGGTTAGGGTTTCAACCACCCAACCTACTGGAAACGGTCTAAAAAGTTATTACAGGGGTGGGAAACATAGTCAATCAGGAAAGAGGAAATCCTGAACTAATCCACAATCATGAAAATCTTCTCTGCAAGTACAAGGGATCACAAAACTAGGCTCAAAAGGACACCCTGTAACAAGCCTTGAGCACACAACTGAAATGGTACAAGCTTCGCAAACAATCCAACCACACCCTGGACCACACCGCAAATGGAAAACCAATCACTTCACACCGAACAGGGTCATTTCTGCAATGAATTCCATAAATTTGGTACTTTCTAGTCACTAGAAGTTCTCAAAAAAAATTAAATTTGAATACCAACAGCTAAATCCATAGCACCTGCAGAGAACGATGGCCCACGCTCAAACTAAGGCCAGCTTTAAAACACAGCCGTTTGATCAAACCTGCTTCGTGGCTTTATGATTTTCCTCTAAAAGTGGCCCCATCAGACTTAGCGAATTGGCGACAAAGGACCTTCACCAATTTTCTAAACATTTCATGCCTTCACTAAACAACGTAGCGACTTCCCGACTACCATTCGTACAATCACTAGATAAACTAGAAAATCACCTTTTCTTTTCATGAATGAGTGACCACGTTAAATTTGTCGGCACCGCTAGATTTTACAACTCCACCAAACTTTAGACCCCACCTGGGCCCACGTTCAAATCCATCATCCCGCCAGCTCAGACCAACCGAAAACTGCCACGACACCACTTGCCACCGAGCCCACCAAACAGCCACAAATGGTCTCTAGCACACGTGGCACCCTGTTGCATGATCACATAGCCTGGAGATGGGCTATGCGAACATGTGATAGCCCGCGAACCTCAACCACCACCGCAACTGCCACCACAAGGGGTTGATAGAAAATGTCAGTCGCATTATCGCATAGCCTTGCAAAAGGCTATGCGAACATGCAACTAATTGCCAGCAAACCACCACCACTACCTGCCATTAAGTTGTGGTCCCACCAAGAAAAACCACCTCAGCAACCATCGACCAATAAGAAACCTCCAATTGCAAGCATGCGTGTCACACTAGACCCACTGAGTACAACAGGCAACCTGGCAAAATGGAATAAAATCTGATGGATGGCGCATGATCACAAAGGTTTAGAATATTCCTTGTGATCATACGCCAACCGTTAGATTAAAAGCCTTCAACACGGGCCCTCTGACATAAACCAACTCATCAACATGCGGATGAATGAAAACCTGCCAACTCAGAATAGCGTGGCACATAAGAACTACCTAGAAAATAGGACCTATCAATGAACTACCACCTGACAAAAAGTAACATCAACAACTAGTGTAAGATCTCATGGTTCTGACAAATTCCATGCGAACTTACACCAACCATCGATCCTCTAACACTGTCAGGTCTCACTGAGCCTTCAAAAATTTAGGTCCCACTGACACACACACAATCACTAACCCGTGGACCAATCACAAAATGCTAACAAGGCATATGGTAGGTGGACCCACTGGTAACTCCGCAAGATAAAGCCGAGAACCTTAGGAAAAATATTAAAATTGCAGGGCGTGATTGCGGACTTAGGAAAAATAAAGGGACCTGCCAAGACATAAAAGACCTAACTGCGAACTTGGTAAAAGGAAATTATTTAAAAGGCACATGCGGATTAGGTGCTTAAGTGACCCGCAAAAGAGGTAACACATGAAAAGAATAAAGCTAGGGCACTTTTGAATTTTGAAACCTAACGGCTAGATTCTAAACGTTTTGCCTAAGGTTTAACCAGGGAGCAGAAAAATCATTGCAGAGAGCAGGGGAAAAGACCAGGAGCCATGAAATTTTTTGCACATGCTAATAGTGGCTCTGTCTGGGGATGTATGCCTCCTGTAGGCATAGCAAGGACTTAGAATCACTGGTTAAAGTAGACCATCCCACAGGACAAAATTTTGCAGATAGTAAGGAACAAGAAGGGCAAGACAAGCAACAGGACCGGAAACTAACAAACCAGGGCAAAACAAGGTAGGGGAAAGTAACTTATATACAGAGATTTACAAGACGTACAACCCTAACTATTGTTCATGGAAAATAGAGTACTTCAAATGAAGTACTGCTTTAAGAATTGTCCATGAATTGGCAACTCCTGAATATCACCATTAAAATCCTTGACAAGGTATGAATCTTGGCCCCATTTATCATGAATCAGATATGGCCCTAACCAGATGGGATCAAATTTACCATGCTTCCCCTTATCCTCCAATTTGGCATTCCAAACTAACACCAAATCACTAGGTTCAAACTTTTTGTCAAAAGTCTTTTTATCATATAAATTCTTAACCTGGAACTACAATTTGGCATTCCTTGCAACTGATTCTCTTCTAGTTTCATCCAACCTAATGAGGTCCTCAATTCTCAACTACATCTCATCATCAATGTCATCATCATACAATTGCACAAACTTGTACATCTCCAACAAATTATTCTGAGGCATTCTAGCATGAATTCCATACACTAGGTCAAATGGTGCACAACCAATTGCCTTTTTCATAGTTACCCTATCAGCCCATAAAGCTAATGGAAGCTTTGAATTCCATGCCCTCTTATTCTTCTCCAGAATTCTCTTCAAGATTTTAATCAAGCTCTTATTAGTAGATTCTTCCTGACCATTTCCTTGCAGATGATAAGGTGAGGAATTAGAAATCTAAATTCCCAAACTTTTGCAAAAGTCCTTATATTCGGTAGACTTGAAGCACATAGCATTGTCACTCACTATCCTATCAGGGCACCCAAACCTTGTAACAATATTGTTCATCAGGAAATCAATTACCACCCTACTAGTTGCATTCCTTGTAGGTACAACTTCTACCCACTTTGTAAAATAATCAGTGGCAACTAAGATCCATGAATGTCCTTCACTTGACTTGTTTGGTATCTCCCCTATGAAATCAATTCCCCACTGCTGGAAAGGAGCCTGAACTTCTACTGGTTTTAATGGTACATTACCTAAAAACTTAAGCTTACCAAAGAACCTTTGACAAGCATCACACCTCCTTACCAACTATTTTGCATCCTTGAATATTGTGGGCCACCAAAATCCTACTCTCAAGATCTTATGAGCAATTTTTTAACCTATATAATGTCCACCACAAACTCCCTCATGCATTTCCTTCAACAATACATTATCCTGATCCTCATCTACACATTTCAACAGTATGCAATCCAAATCTTTTCTATACAACTTACATTTCACAATTACATACTTGATGGCCTGTAACTTCAATGTCCTCTTTTGATTATCATTCATACTATCTGGACACCTCATGTTTCTCAAATAGTAAATAATATCTTGATACCAAATACAATCATCCATATCACATGTATAATCAATTTCAGAATGATTTACCTGGTTTGCATCTAGATTGGATTGGGCCATTAGCTTTGCCAATCCCTGACCTCTAACCAATTTAGTGATCTAGATCTCAACATTGAATTCTTGGATCTTATTGATCCATCTGCATCTTCTTCTAGACACATCCTGCTGTTAGAAAATATCCTTCATAGCTGCACTTGGCACAAAAGCAATCAAAACTACTCCCATCAAGTAACATCTAAAAGCCTTGATTGACTTCACAAGTGCATAAGCCTATTTCTCATTTATGTCATACTTCAATTCTGCAGCCTGCAAAGATTTACTAAAAAATACAATAGGCTGCTCAAAACCATCCTTATTCTTTTGTAACAAAACTGCAGCAATAGTGTGAAAGGATGCAAAAGAAAAGATATGCATTGGGACACTATAATCAAGTGCCTTTAGCACTGGTGCATCTTTGATAGTCTACTTGATATTCTTGAAAGCCTCATCAGGCTCACCCTCCCAATTGATTATAGATCCCTTCTTCAACATCTTGGAAATAGGTCTAGTAACCTCTGCAAAGTTTGTCACAAACCTCCTTAGAGAATTGACCTGACCAAAGAAGGACTGAATCCCTTGAACATTCTTTGGCCTCTGAATTTTATCAATTGCTACTATCCTCTCAGGGTTAATTCTCACTCCTTGCTTCCCGACCAAGTGGCCAAGCAACTTACCTTCTGTGACACCAAAAGCACATTTCCTTGGGTTTAATGAAATACCAAATTCCAAGGCCCTCATAAATATTTTCTCTAAATGAGCACAATGGTCCTCTTCCCTCTTGGAATAGGCATTTAAATCATCCTGATACACAACAAGGAAATCATTAATGAAATCTGAAAAGGCAACATCCATTGCGCTCTGAAAAGTAGCACCAGCATTTGTGAGGCCAAAAGGCATCCTCACATAAATGTATGTTCCCCAAGGTGTTGTAAAGGCTGTATTGAATTGTTCTGATTCCTTAACAATGACCTGATTGTAGCTAGAGAAACCATCCATCATTGACATCAATTCTGATCCAGTTACTCTCTACAACATAGCCTCCATATTGGGCAAATAATAATTATCTTTCAATGAGCTGATGTTCAAATTTCTGAAGTCCACACAAAGCTTGATGTCACCATTATTTTTTCTTATAGCAACAAGATTTGACACCCAAGAAGAATGCCTTATAGGCTTGATAATTCCAGCATCTCTCAACTTCATTAATTCTTCTTGCATCTTGGGTGCCAAAGTAGGATTAATAGGCCTTTGTTTTTTCCAAAAAGGTTTAGCATCTTCTTTTAATGGAATAACATGCTGAAATAAACCCTCTCTATAAACTTTTAGGTCATCATACAACCATGCAAAAACATGCCTGAATTTCCTCAATAATTCAACCAAAGGTCTCCTTACCTTTTGAGATATATCTCTACTAATGTATACTTTCTTATGTGCCTAATGTGATCCAAGATTTATCTCCTCAAGATCAGCATGATCTTCTCCTTTGATATTCTTTTGAACTCTATCTTGGTTTTCAAAGATAGTCTCCAAAACAACAAGCCCCTTGGGTACCTTGTTAGTTCTAAGCTGAATGACCTCATTGCCTAAGACAACCTCCCTTCCTTCTATTGACTCAACCAAGGCTGAAAAATCAAGTTCCTGGCCATGATACTGATCCTTACAATCTATAAACTTCAAAATATCATTATCATCATCAAAAACTTGCCAATTCTCAATATTATCTGGTATACTAGGCCTAGCTTGAATTTCAACTTTAGAGATACCAGAGAATGTGACATCATTGGGATTGATTGCAATATTGGCTAATAAGTCAGCCATCTTGTTGTTACTCCTATCCTTCCACTCAATATTGAAGGCATCAAAATGCTCAATCAAATCCCACACTAGATTCCTATATTGTTTCAACCTTCTATTCTTGGAAGCATACACTGACCTGACTTGGGACACCACCAACTCAGAATCACCAATAACACTTATGCATTTTATACCACGCTTTTGTGCCAACCTCAGTCCTAAAAACAAGGCCTCATATTCTGCTATATTGTTGGTACAAAAGAAATTTAATGTGAAAGAAAATTTGTAGGTTTTTCCATCAGGAGAAATAAGTAAAATACCTGCTCCTGCACCATCTTTGCAATTTTCACCATCAAAGTACATTATCCACAAATTACCCTTCATAGAGTCAGCACCTACCTCAGTAGAAATAGGTGACAAAACAAGCTCATTTTCAAATACAGGGATCTCTGCCCTAAAAGGATTTACACCAGTATCCACAAAACATGTAGTTTCATTATCTATGTTTCTCTCAATCATGTGGCATACTCTTGGCTCTCATTCAATCTTGACAAACTGATCATCAATCTTGAAAGTTGCATAGGACAAATCACACTATAAACTTCCACCCATGGTAGCACTCCATCTTCTAGATAGCAACATCCCATAATGAGGAGGGATATCCACCACTAAAACACTCATTGTTAGCTCTTTCTCTAGATATGCTGCCAACCTATATGGCATTGCATTGATAGTCCCAATGACTGGTACCTCCCTCTGATCCATTGCACAACACCTACCCTGCACTATATCAACTTTAAGGGCCAACCTCTCCATGATTTTGAAAGGCATGACAGTATTAGAGGCACCACTATCAATCATACAATTTCTTAATTTCATCTCATTCACAAGAACACTTAAGAAGAATGGGTCAATATTTTCAAGGCTGGCATTGACAAAACTGTCCAAGTATATTGGGGGAATTTGAGACACAATTCCCTGAGCAGCAACATCCTTCAAAGCTTTATCCTGAGATCCATTGCATGAAGTATCATTTTTGTGAATATTACCAACCCATGCAATAGCCTTATCTTTATGTTCAGGGATCCTCAACAATTCTGAAAATGGAACCTTAAGTATAATTTGTGACAATACAGATAACATGTCAACAGGGGCAGAAGCAGGAATCTCAATTTGCACTGCCTTAACATCCTTTTGCTTGTCTGACACATTAGGTGTATTGACCACCCTTATTTTTTCAACCTTAGCCATTGTGTTAACTGGCTTCTCAATCTCACTAGAGATATTTTCAATTCCAACTCCCCTAGGCTCACAATGCTTACCTTTTACATTCTTGAATTTTACCATGTGATCAACCTTTGATTTGTTCTCATTAGGTTCTCCGGAGTTGGAACTCTTCATAAAAATTCCTGCAGCTTTCTCATTTGTATTCCTTGCCACCATGCCTCTAGTTTGCACCTGGGCAATCATTTCTGTAGTAATCCTCTCCATCTCTTCTCTGGAAGGTCTTCTCAAATTTATTGGCTTGGGAGAAGAGTTCATGTTACATGTTTTCTGATCAATGCACTCACCATCAAAAAAAACCTCTTGATGAAAAAGGGCCTGATTATGTCTCTTCACATTCACATCTGCCTCTTCATCAAAATTAGAATCATCTTCATATCCTAGATATGAAGAAGTCATGTTGCAACCCACATCATCTTGTTCTTCTTCTTGTTCTATCTCCTCATTGCCATAATCTTGATTTGCAGCCATAGATTGTGCAACCACACAATGCTCTGCAGAATGAGGGGACTAGCATGCAACACACCATGGTGCATTCTCCATGAAATTTATTGAAGCTTTATGTAGAGGGTTAGGGACACCTCTGTCATTGTTTCCTCTTGCAGTAGGGACAATAGGCTTGTTGTCCTTCCATTGGGTGTTGTAGGGGTAATTCTATAGTCTATTCTACCTACTAAAATTGTTGTTGAACTGAGGCCTCTCATTGGTAGGAGCACTGATGTTCCTATTTGTAGGTGCCTTCAAATCCTTCAATGCATTAAGCACCTTATCCAACTTATCTTCTTCCTGCCTCCTAGATCCAACACTCTTATCATTTTCTTTCTTATATTTCCTGTCCCTAAACAACTTTGGGTCATCTCTCTTTCCACCCAACTTTCTTGATATTTTCATGTTGTTTTCAATATTGACAGCAACCCTAAAAGCATCCCTAAGAGTTCTTGGTTCTTTATCCCTCAATAAATATCCCATCTTCCCATCAAATGCATTGAAGTATGTAGTCAGATAGACATTGTCATCCAACCGCATGACTTGGAACAACTTATGCATACCCTTTTGAAATCTCATGTTGAATTCAGTTGCAGACTCATTCTGATTTTTCCTTATGGTGTTGAATTCATTCAACATGAAGCTAGCATTAGGCCTATCACCATACTGCTCCTTGAAACATTTCTCAAAAGAGTCCCAAGTATCAATACACTTATCAGGAAGCCTCTTAAACCAATCTCTAGCATCCTCGATTAGAGATTGAACAAACAATTTCATGACTACATCCTCATGCTCTACCTCATAATCATTAAGCATATCAACAAATAACCTAAGATGCTCTTCACAACTAATAGCATTATTACCAGCAAACTTAGGTACCTTATCTCTAATATCATTTGGAAAAACATTTGGATAGCCAGGAATTCCATCAAAACTTATTTTCCTATAGCCTTCTAATTGCATAGGTCTTTTTTGAAAGCTTGAACTAGTGTTAACCCTAGGATCAACATTAGCATCTACATTTATCTGTGCATTTGAATGTTGCCTAGGATCTGCACCTATCCTAGCAGATGTAGAAGGAAAATAAATAGTAGCATTACTAAGTGGAATAGTAGTAGTCATAGATTGCATACCTAGTTCAGTAGCAGATGGGCCAAGAGCATTAGCTGAAGAAGCCCAAAAAAATTGGATCTTCCTTTTCTTTTCTACAATGGTAGCGTCAACCTCAGCTCTCTCTAGTTCTCTTGCAAGGTCCTCATCTTCTTTTCTCCTTCTCTCCATTTCAGTGTCCTTATTTGAATCAGGTGGTGGGATCCCTGGTATTGTCACTGATTTGCTTGCTTGGTCACCCACCATCTTCTGCTTTCCTTTCTCATTAATGATAACAGCAGGTCTAGTGATCCTATGCCCATCCTTATCTTTAGGCAAAGGGACATAGCTTTGCACTTGTCTAATCATGGGGCCTTCATTTTTAAATTCATGATCCTGTAGTAAGAGCTCTTGCTCACTCCTCAAGGCATCGAGATCACCAAACACATCATGCTGCAACGTTCTAGGAGAAGAAGCAAGAATCTTGTTTCTCTCCTTCATTTCATTTATATTTCTCAAAAGAGACTGCCTCTCTATCAAAGCATTTACCTTTTCAGCCTCTCTCTCCTCCTATAATCTTTTGTGTATGGCATCCTGCTCTGCCAACTGCAACCTCAGTGCATTCACGTCATCAAGATCTACCATAATGTCATCAGAACTAGATGACACATCCATATCAGGAAGATTTTGATATGGGAAGTGAACTTGCCTATGTCTCATGGGTTCTCTTCTAAATTGATCTTCTTCAAGATCCAGGTCAACTTCTAAACCCACATCTTTGTTTTGTTCATCATGCTCTACAGGCAATGGGCCTTTGTCCTGAAATGCAGCCTCAGGGGTATCATAGAATCTCTCTTCAGAGTGACCACCTTCTGATCTAGAAACTCTATTTTGTGAACCATCCTCACTTGAGGATACATGTGGTCTTCTGGCTCTAGCATTTCTCTATTCTCTCATGGGAGCACTAGTAGACTCACCATTCCTTCTAATCCAGCTCTTGTTTCCCTATCTAGGTAATTTCTCTAGAGTGACCTCTAGATTCTTTCTAACATATGACCTAGTATTTCTCCTCTTATCCATGCTTCTTCAATATGTTGCACTCATTTTAACCTTTGAGTCGCCACCCACCTAGATGGGAAATCTTTGAAACACAATAGGAAAATAAGAACACACTTATACCTTTCTCTTTAGATTCTCCCCAGCAGAGTCACCATTTTATTGGTTGTGGATTATTCCCTTTGATCTTCAACTCGTAGATTTACACTTTGATGGATAATTTAAATAAAATTCTGACTCTATCACCGCTCTAAAGTCCACAAGGAAGAGAGCCAACTGACAAGGATCAAAAGGATCCTTCTACACTTTGAGCTTCAATGCTCAGGTGGGTGTACCCTTGACTCACTTCTCTAAAGGAGTCTAAAATAATATTCCACTATATCTCATATAAGATTGTTAAAGATTTATCAAATAATGTTTGTGTTTGTAGTTGTTAACCATGCATACCTCAAGAGGAAGGACCAGTGCCTTATCCTAGGGCTCAGAGTCACCTAATTGTATACCTCAACTGAATATCTCAAATCAAACACAATGGAATCCAAGGTAAGTTCTTTTCCTATTACCCCTTTCCCTCAAGCACAAGGACATCAAATTCTACACCTGACTGCAAACTCACTGAATTCACCTAGAAGACTTTAATCCTAACTTTGTTAGGAACTCAAAGATAAATTCAAAATACTCTTTATTTACCATACATTAACACACTTTGTGACATTAACATTTATGAGCTCAGAGACAAGCAAGAAGACATACACAAGATACAAGATTGGGATTCAAAATGTTCTCATTAACACAATCAAGATTAACATACAATCAAAATGATACCAAGATCAGAAAAGTCACAAAATTAGACTTCTATCAGTATATTACAGTCAAAAACCAAGGACCAAAAGTAACAATGTTTTGGAACCCTTGCAAAATCCAAAATTCTGCAACTTATACCCCCTAGTCATCTTGAAAATCTGCAACAAGCTACGGATGACTAGGGTTAGGGTTTCAACCACCCAACTTGCTGGAAATAGTCTAAAAAGTTATTACAAGGGTGGAAAACATAGTCAATCAGGAAAGAGGAAATCCTAAACTGATCCACAATCATGAAAATCTTCTCTGCAAGTACAAGGGATCACAAAACTGGGCTCAAAAGGACACCCTGCAACAAGCCTTGAGCACACAACCGAAATGGTACAAGCTCTGCAAACAATCCAACCACACCCTGGACCACACCAAAAATGGAAATCCACTCGCTTCTCATCGAACAAGGTCATTTTTGTAATGAATTCCATAAATTTGGTACTTTCTGGTCACTGGAAGTTCTCAGAAAAATTTGAATTTGAATACCAACGGCTAAATCCATGGTGCCTGCAGAGAACGACGGCCCACACTCAAACTGAGACCAACTTTAAAACACAACGGTCTGATCAAACCTCCTTCGTGGCTTTATGATTTTCCTCTAAAAGTGGCCCCACCAGACTTAGTGAATTAGCGATAGAGTACCTTCGCCAATTCGCTAAACATTTTGTGCTTTCGCTAAACAACATAGCGACTTCCCGACTACCGTTCGTGCAATCACCAGATAAACTAGCAAATCACCTTTTATTTCCATGAATGAGCAACCACATTAAATTTGTCAGCACCACCAAATTTTACAACTTCACCAAACCTTAGACCCCACCTGGGCCCATGTTCAAATCCATCATCCCGCTAGCTCGGACCAACTGAAAACCACCATGACACCACCTACCACCGAGCCCACCAAATGGCCACAAATGAGCCTTAGCACATGTGGCACCCTATCGCATGATCGCATAGCCCGAAGATGGGCTATGCAAACATGCGATAGCCTACGAACCTCAACCGCCACCACAACTGCCACTGCAAGGGGTTGACAGAAAATGTCAGTCGCATGATCGCATAGCCTTGCAAAAGGCTCTGCGAACATGTGACTAACCGCCGGCAAACCGCCACCACTACCTACCATTAAGTTGCAGTCCCACCAAGCAAAACCACCTCAACAACCATCGACCAATAAGAAACCTCCAACTGCAAGCATGCATGTCACACCGGACCCACTGAGTACAATAGGCAACATGGAAAAATGGAATAAAATCCGATGGATGGTGTATGATTGCAAAGGATTGGAATATTCCTTGCAATCATATGATGACCGTTAGATTAAAAGCCTTTAACGCGGGCCCTTTGACATAAACCAACTCATCAACACGTGAACGAATGAAAACCTGCCAACTCAGAACAGTGTGGCACATAAGAACTACCTGGAAAATAGGACCCACCGACGAACTGCCACTTGAAAAAAAGTAACATCAATAGCTAGCATAAGATCTCATGGCTTTGACAAATCCCATGCGAACTTACGCCAACCATCGATCCTCTGACACTGTCAGGTCCCACTAAGCCTTCAAAAATTTAGGGCCCATTGACACACGCACAATCACTAACCCATGGACCAATCACAAAATGCTGACAAGGCATATGACAGGTGGACCCACTGATAACTTCGCAAGATAAAGCTGAGAACCTTAAGAAAAATATTAAAATCGCAGGGCGCGATTGCGGACTTAGGAAAAATAAAGGGACCCGCCAAGACAGAAAAGACCTAACCGTGAACTTGGTAAAAGGAACTTGTTTAAAAGGCACATGTAGATTAGGTGCTTAAGTGACCCGTGAAAAGAATAAAGCTAGGGCACTTTTGAATTTTGAAACCTAACGGCTAGATTCTGAACGTTTTGCCTAAGGTTTAACCAGGGAGCAGAGAAATCATTGCAGAGAGTAGGGGAAAAGACCAGGAGCCATGAATTTTTTTGCACATTCTAACACAACATATTCAATAATTTTATACAATTGTATTTGAAGGGAAATAGAGAATTTTCTAAGTAGTGATTATGTTAAAATAACACAAATTTTAACCATAATTCTTACCTCTTGTCTTCTTATATGTGAAGCAACTCTTATTGGCTTATAAAAACCAGAAACATATTGGATTAATTAGCATTGGGGCTAGCATTTCATTCTTACTACTGCAGTTTGTATTATTTAAATAAAATCATTATTGTTGATCATAAAAGGAAAAGTCAGATTACGTTTCTATTTTCATTAATAACTTTTGTTTACGCTATTCTTTCCTCCCTATCAGAGCTTCAATAACATCTATAGCTTGGTTCTAAGAAGGTAAAGAACATTAGTCTCTTCTCTATCATGTGGGTGTCTACATTCGGACCTGCTAAACTTTTTTGGCACCATAAAGGAGTAAATACAAGACCCTGCAATAGTTTCCTCCAGCATAGAAACCCTTCCATTTGTGTTCTAGCCCTCTCATTTATCAGATAGTGTTATTAGATAACGTTTCCTCCCTACTTCAAACACAATAATTTTATACCCTCTACCCTCATTCAGTTAACTGAATGAATCATTCTACCAACCCATTGCATAGAGACCACCTGGTATTTAACATTTTTTTCTTTTAACATTTCATTTTGCAATAATTATAAATCTATCATGCAACTTTCTCTATTCTTTTTGGCAGATTTTATTATTAGATTCTTATTATCATTATTTAACCATTTTTTTAGCTCTTCCTTGGTCTGAGATTCTTTTCAACACTGTAGTTTTGCTAACTTTAGCATTAGTTTCAATCTTTGACTCATTTGTTTCATTTGTCCAAATCTGTATATTCATAATTAAGTCTAATTGTCAATTCCTTTTACTCTTTGTTTAAAACTTAATTCATTCAATTCTATTGCTCAAGTTTATCAATTTTATCATAGTATTTAAGTTTAAAATTTCTTTAATATCTAACTATTTATGTAATCAAATCAAATTTATCTGCTAAACATTGTTCCATATATCTATTTATTCACTTATTTGCTCTTATATAATTTTTTATCAATTCTAGCTCATTCTTTCTAAGCATTTAATAAAAATTTTAATTTTTTTTATATAAATCTCAATCTGTTCAATTCATAATTGTAATTTGATTATCTTTATCTTTCTATTTTCATCATGTATAATATAATTCCTAAAATTAAACTAACTATCTCTAACTATCATCAATGGAAGACACATGTTTCTTTCCTCTTCCATTTTAAACATTTGCTTGAAGTTGCCACAGATGCGACTCTTGAACCAGCTGCTTCTACTACTCAATCTACCAAAGATGCATGGCAAGGTAAGAACGATGAAGCACTCGGTCTAATTGGACTCTCCATTAATCCCGATCTCTATGTCTTGATTGGACATTTCTCCAAAGCTCACATAGCATGGGACATCTTGAAGAAAACCTATGACAGCTCCTCCGAATCACGTAAGATTTAGCTCCAAGACAACTTGGAAGACCTAAGGTATACAAATTTTAAATCAATGGATGAATTTTTACTCAAGTTTGATGCTATTAGAATTCAGTTAAATGGTTTAAATGTTACTCTTATATATATTAGATTGATCACTATAATTCTTAAGAAATGTCTCCTTAAAGAGTTTCAACAATTTATCACTAACATCCACTCTCAGCTTGCTATTTCTAGTTTACCTCCCCTTTTAACTTATCCTATTTTTCAAAATTTGTTGCATCAAGAGGAGGCAAAATTATTGCAATTTGGTACTATTAAATATTTTGAACATTCTTTTGTATCTAAAACTCAAAATCACAATATTAAGTCTCATACTAATCATCATAAGAATAATTATTCCAATAACAATAATAATTATCGTAACAATAACAATAATCATCATAATAATGGTTATTCAAATAATAATAATCATAATAATAATTATTCAAACAACAGGTCTAATTATAGGCGATCTTACAACAATAATTACAATAATATTTATAATAATTATAATAATTACAATAATTATTCTTGTTTTTTTCTCAGCCCTGTGGTGGCCTAATCTTGCTACTTAGTTATGCTTTACTTTATTTGGTTTTTATGACTATCTCAAGACTTTAATTTGCTGTGGGTTTCAAGGTCCTTGTAAAACCTGTTTTACTTAATCAAAAACAATAATTACGATAATCAACAAAATTGGAAACCACATTGTACTTATTGTGGTAAAGATGGTCACTTAACTAATGATTGTTATAAAAAACAAAACAATAAGAAGCCTATGAATAATAATAATCAAAATAACTTCAAATCTCAAGGTAATCAATCTCATCATGCTTTTACTGCTTGTTCTAAAGTTTCTCATACATTAGAATGGATTATTGATATTGGTGCTTCTCATCATGTTACATCTCATAGAGAAGTTTTTGATTCTTTGCAACTTGATACTACTAATATTCCTATTCAATTAGCTGATGATAGTAGTTGCAAAGTTGATGGAGTTGGTGATATTAATATTCCAAATGAAAAATTACACAATGTTCTTTATGTTGCTAAATTAAAATCCAATCTTCTTTCAATTGCTCAATTATGTCAAGATTACGAAGTTGAATTTCATAAGGATATGTGCACTATTATTGATCCTAACACTGATCATGTTGTTTCTAATGCTAAGTTGGATCATTATAAATTGTTTAAATTCTATGATTTTGCCTCTTCTATGTACTCTTTGAAAGTGAATATTGATTTGAATAGATGGCATGAAAGGCTTGGCCATTTCAATTCTAATTATATTTCTTTGATGCAAAAATTTAACATGGTTGAAGGATTACCTCCTCTTGTTCCATCTAAAATTACATGCATAAGATGCATGAGTGGAAAAATGAAAAGGGAAACCTTTCCTCATAGTACTTCATGGAGGGTGTCTCATGAGTTACATCTTATTCATAGTGATCTTTTGGGTCCAATGGAGAACAACTCAATACAAGGTTCAAAGTATGCTCTTACCTTTGTGGATGATTTCACTAGAATAATTTGGATATATTTATTGCATACTAAAGATCAAGTTCTTGACACATTTTCTAAATTTCATATGTTTGTGGAAAGGCAATCTCGTTCTAATCTTAAAATTCTTAGAATAGATAATGGTACTGAATATGTTAATAATGCTTTTCAATCTTACTTGAGATCTTTTTCTATACAACATCATCTTACCATTCCTTATACACTACAACAAAATGGTGTGGTGGAAAGGAAGCATAGAACTATTGTGGAAATGGCTAGATGTATGTTACATGCTAAAGATTTGCATTACAAATTTTGAGCTGAAGCAATGGCTTGTGCCACTTATATTATTAATAGAACTCCTACTAAAGCCTTGCAAAATATAACTCCCGAGGAAGCATGGTCCGATAGGAAACCCAACTTACAACATTTGAGAATTTTTGGATCTATTTCTTATGTTCACACACCCAAACAAAAAAGGCACAAATTAGATTCTAAATCTTCTTCATTTAGTTTTGTTGGATATGATGAATCTACTAAAGGTTATAGAGTTTATGATCTTATTTTAACAAGGTACATATTGCAAGAGATGTTGTTATTGCAGAAAATGAAGTACATGATTGTTCCAAGGCCAAAGATGATGAAGTTAAAGGGGGTATTCTTGACCTCATGGAGGACCAGCCTCCTATTCTAAACCCTACTCTTAATCCACCTATTTATATTCCTACTAGTATTAAAAAAGATGATGATGATGATGATGATGATGGTATGAATATTTCTACTCCTCATAGTGATAATTTTGCTCATGATGATGATAATTATGTTCATAATGATGATGATAGTGATGAATTTATTCCTCATAGTGATATCTTGATTACTTCTAAGAGAAATCCTAAATTGTTAAAAAATTTACTTAATGAAGGTGATGATTATATTACTAAAATGGGTGGACTTAGACCTAGGAGACTTAATTATTGTAAATATGCTTGAATGTCTTCTCTTATGCATTATAATAATCCTCAAACTTTTTCTCAAGCTAAAAATAAACCTCATTGGAAAATTGCTATGCAAGACGAATATGATAGTTTAATTTCTAATAATACTTGGGATTTAGTTACTTTACCTCATGGAAAAAATCTAGTTTCATGTAAATGGTTATACAAAACTAAGTTGAATGCAAATAATGATATTAGTAAGTTTAAAGCTAGACTTGTAGCAAGAGGTTTCTCTCAAGTTGAAGGAATAGACTATAATGAGACCCTTTCTCCTATTTCAAAAATGCATACCATTAAATTTGTTCTTGCTTTAGCTACAAAAATGAATTGGCCTATTCACCAAATGCATGTTAAAAGTGCCTTTTTAAATGGTGATTTGCATGACGAAATATACATGTCTCAACCTCCCGATTTTAATAAAGAAGGTAATGAAAATATTTTATATAAACTAAATAAATCTATTTATGGTTTAAAGCAATATTCTAGAGAATGGTATTCCAAAATTAATGCTTTCTTTATTTCTCAAGGTTTTCCTAGAAGTAAAAATGATCCTAAATTGTATATCAAGCATAGTGAAGATGACATTATTATTATCATTCTTTATGTTGATGATTTGATTCATACTTCTAGTTCTAACCATTTAATTTTTTATATTAAGTTCAAACTTAACCAAAAATTTCAAATGACTGATTTAGGACATCTACATTATTTTCTAGCAATTCAAATTTGGCAAACCCCTAAGTGTATTTTTATTTCTCAAAGTAAATATGTTAAATATCTTCTAGATTGATTTCATATGAATGATGCTAATCATGTTTCTATTCCATGTGAATTAAGAACTAAGTTAATGATAGATATGCAATCTCCATTCATAGATGCTACTCCTTATAAAGAATACAGGTAGTTTAAATTATCTAACTCTCACTAGACCTGATCTATCTTTTAGTGTTGGTTTAGTTTCAAGATTCGTGTCCAAACCTCAACAAACACACTTCAAAATTTTTAAGAGAATATTACGATACATTAAAGGTACTATTAGCTTAGGATTATTTTATGATGCAAACTCTGATTTTTCTTTAAAAGGTTTTACTGATTCAGATTTAGGCGGAGACCCCAATGATGGGAAATCTACTTTGGGGTATTGTTTTTCTCTTGGTTTAGGTGTTATATCTTGCAAAAGTAAAAAAGATATTTTGTTTCTCTATGTTCTACTGACGCTGAATAGAAAAGTTGTACTCATGCCTCTAAAGAAGCTTTATGGCTTAGAAGAATACTTGAAGATTTGGGTCTACCTCAACAAGAATCGACACCATTGTATTGTGACAATCAAAGTGCAATAGCCTTGGCAAATAATTTGGTTTACCATGCTAAGTAAAATTATATTTCACTCCACCACCACTTCATTAGAGAGCACATTGGAGAAAAGAAAGTTTCCCTCATCTATTGCAAAGGTGAAGATCAAGTTGCAGATATTTTGACAAAACCTCTTTCTAGAGAGAAATTTGAATTTCATTGTAACAATTTGGGTTTGATATCCCTTCATGTAAGTACCCCAAGTAAAGATTAAAGGGGGGTGTTAGAAATTAATCTTTCCTTGGTGAAAATATGTAATTAAAGGATAAACCAAGGTATCCTATATTGTTTTTGTCCTCTAGTCCAAGTGGGAGGACATGTCACTTTTTTGTAATTCTTTTAATAAGGAAATTAGATATTCCTCCTTAAGATTAATCTCACATTTGTCTCACACACAATATGAATGTGACATTCATTTAAGATGAGAGTTACATGAAAAGTCCTCCGCTCATCTCTACTTAAGAGATGTGTCTCACACACTTGCTCAATAATCTTCTCTATTCTCTCATTCTAGCTCTCCATATTGTATTGAGCTTTGTGCTCCATTTCTTTCTTCTTCCTTAGGATTTAAGCCTCATTCATAATTCACAAGGGGTTTTCTTTTCTTTCCCCTTTCAAACTTGTTGTGTTCTTTTAGTTCTTGGAGCACTTTGGTGATCTTTTGGCTTGATTCTTTGAAGCATTTCCTCTCTCTCTCTCTTGGGGATCTTGGTAATCTCTTTTCATGCACTCACACTTGGGTTCTTTCTTTTCTCTACTTCTTTTTTATAATTTCTAACAAGAACATCAATAAAAAACAATCTACTTTATTTTCTCTTTGTTTTTGATTTAGGGTAAAAGCAGGTTTTGAAGGGGCCCCGAAACCCTTTACAATCAGATTTTGGAGGGAATCTGAAAACCCAAACAAGAAGTTATGCTGCTAAAGATTAAACAAGATAAACCAGCAGCCTGAAAAAAGAAATGACCAGCCAAAAAACAATGATGAAACACTAAAACCATAGCTGTCACCAAATAGGCCTAAGCCTCACAACTTTTAGCTGACAAAATTCCCCATACAGGAGTCCAGGGTTTTAACATGGTACCCAGAACCAACATCAAAGAGAAACATAGCCCTAAAACCAACTTTAAACCCTAACCAAAAACAACCAGCACCCAAGATGGGCCCTTGAAAATTTTCCATCCACCTGCAAACACTAGCTAGTGAGCTGCAACAAACAAACTAGAACAGAAAGAGAGAAAAGAAGACCAAGGTCTTCCTCTTCTGTAACACCGAAAAAAGAGATAAAACCAAAAAAAGGAGCACCACCAGTGCAAAAATGACATCTCATCGAAGCAAAAGCAATCAGAAGAGGAGAGAAACCAGCCCCCTGCCATCTCCTACCAGCCTTTGTATGGCTATAGGATAGAAGATCCCACAAAACACCACCGGTTACCTCCTCCTAACAGCTACAAACCTCCTCTATAGTTTGAACATCCACCTCAGTAGGATCTTCCACCTCAACAGGAAGCACGAGAGAGAAAAATTGGGGCAGAGGTAGAATCCCCCACCAAAAAGCCATCCTGAAAATACCCACCTCAATAGGGTTAAACCCCACCTCCATAGGGTTTTTTCTCAGTGGAGAAATGACAAAGGGGGAGTCATCCCACCATTCTGAATCAGAAAAGAACTTATAGGAAAGCTTCTCAATCAAACCCCGAAGAAAAGAGAGTTTGGAAGAAAACACATTTATACCACCATCTCTCCCCAAAACCGTAAAACAGTAAAGGAAAGCACCACCAAAGAAGGACCTACCACAAAAAAAGAGGGGGAACAAACACCCCTACTTCTGAACCAATGGCTACATGATCTGCAAAAGCCGTTTGTAGGAAAAACAAACCAAGAACGCCCCAAAGGGGCCATCAGAGCTCTCAACCTTCGCAAGAAAGCAACAGGCAACAGGAGAAAGACAAAGGCTAAAACAATAGCTCCCCACTGAATGCAAATGCAAAACCCCAAATGGGTCACCGCAAAAAACAACAGAGGAGCCCACAATCACAACAAAGCACAAAGGGGCCCTTGCTCTGCATCGAAACCCCACTCTGCTTTCGTCCCCCACACACCCGCCATTGGTTTCAATAAGTGGATCACCATCATCCACTGAATCCTCTCACAACCCATTAGGAGGGTCATCATCATCATCTCCATAGGCGACCAGGGCATCCGAGGACCCCGAAACCCTACTTCCTCTGCTCTTCCTGCTCTGTCCGCTCGTCTCCACTTTTCTCTTTGTTAGTGTAATTAAATATTCCTAATTACCCTTTACTTAATCTTACTTAGGATAATGCATTGCATTGAATGATATTATTTTAATCATGTCCATGATAAATAATATCATTCTTTCATCTTAATGCAATTATCTTTCCAATCTCTTGTGGAAGTTATCTTGGTCTTGCATTCGATCCTGGGGGTGTTGTAGAGTCACCTAAAACTCTAACATGGTATCAGAACTCTCAAGGTGTGAAGACCTCTTCTCAAGAAGTGAAATCTTGGCTTGATTTAATTGTGGGTGTAGAATAAAGGTATTTGGACATCACCATTTCTTAGTCTATTTGGATAAAATTTAGGGTTTTGTATTTTGTGGCTTTCTATTGTAGGTCAATATTGGTGCTTGCTGGTGCAAATCAGAGGTTGGCATCATATTAAGGAGGTCCAAAAACCCCTAAATCAAATTTTATTTCATCCAAATTGGACACTCGAGGCCAAATCTAAATCTATTTGAATTTTGGAAGTGTGACGGCGGTGATTCAAAAAAAATAATTTCAGAGGTGATTTTCAAACAGCGATATCTCAGTCATCTAGACTCCTTTTTTCAAGCAATTTTTTTTTGTTTTGGGGTAGAATTTCATGATCTACATAATGGTTTAGGTGGTTTCTGATCTCTATTCCTGAATTTTTCTAAAAATTACAAATCTCAATTTTTGCAACTTCCAAGGCCTCATTTGAGCTCATATGAACTCCTTTTTAGGTGCAATTTTTTTTTAAAGTGCATAATTTTTTTTGTATTTTCTAGATCTAGAATCAGATTTTAGTAACTATGACCAAAAACTGTACTTTCAAAAATTGGCTTAGTTTTTTAATTTGTAATGCATAAGCCTTAGCTTGGTCTTTTGCATAATGATCTAAGTCTATTATAGCCTGATTTTGGAGTGTAATAATTTTTTGATCTCAATTTGTAATGAGAAAAGTGTATCATTAATGTAATAATGGGTTATGAAACACATCCTGCAGTAGTACTTTTGACTAAGGATAATTATGAGTCATGGGCAAAAGGAATCATCACACATTGTAGATGGCTTAATCTCTTGCCTCATCTTTATGGACTCATTCCTGAGCCAAAGTCACAAGGGAAGAAATATGTTTGGGAAGACAAGAATGATCATATTATAAATTTGATTATTGGTAGCATTAGTTTGTTCAAGGAAGCCTAGGATGTCCTTTCCACAATATTTGAGGTAAAAAATTGGGCGATGGTTCTCCATCTATAGTCTTGATGTGCAAGCTAGTGAAAAAAATTGCAGATTTCTTATGTCGTATGTCAGTTCTCTGAGTAGAACTTATTTATCTTGGTAGAAAGTGGAGAATAAAAAACTTATTCCAATCACCTTGCTCGATCTTCATTGAAAGTTTAGGCCTTTTGTCACTACTCAATATATTAAGAAAAACTAAGTATCTTTTGAAGAACTAGTAAATTTTATTCAATGACAAGAGGCCATCTAATCCTAACATGATGAGTTTGAGGAAAAACCTGTCATCCCCTGACAAAAATGAGGATAAAAATAATACAAGGAACCTTCTTAGTTGCCACCATAACTGTAATAATTACAATCCAGAATCCTTCCAATTTATGGTGCTACATTTGTAATACTCACACACATGATAGACATTGGTATTGGTACAATGGTCTTACTCAAGGAGCTTTGAGTAAAGAAGGATCATTTGGTTGTAGTCATTATCTACAATTTCATGGACATCCATGTCAACACTTCCAATAGGGCAATATTGCTACCTAACAAGACGAAGCATCTAATGGGCCTTTAGAGGAGGATACACCTCCTCGTGTTAATCAAAATCTATTCCTTATTTCCCAAACCTCTCCATCCTCATGAGATGTTTGGTTGATTAATTCTTGCGCCAAGAAACATATGAATAGAGATAAAGGGTTATTCCATACATTTAATCCTACACATGCTGGCAATCTCAATCGTATTGATGGTGATAAAGAATATATAACCAAAGGCATTGGTACTATTACCATTCCCCTTCGTACATAAATTTTATCTCTCACTAAGGTTTTCTATGTTCTTGTCTTTACTAGCAATATTTTGTCCATCAATCAAGTTTTAAATAAAGACTTAAGATAGAATTTTAGGTCTAAGATGATGTTAAATCCTGTCTTATTTCACAAGATGGTGTGGTTATTTCTAGAGGTTTTAAAAAGGGTCATCTTTTTTTATCTTGATGCAACTTCCTCACATGGTGTTTCTCTTTGTGCCTCTAGCGTTGAATACACTTCTCTATGTAATTACAAATATGGACATCTCTTTGCAAGCTCTCTCTCTTAGTTGAGTTCACATGTGATGGTACAATGTCTTCCTCCTCTCTCCTCTTCGTTTCCTATATATTTTGAATATCTTGTAGGGAAACAACTTAAAGATCCTTTTTAGGCCAACACCTACCATGCTTTTGACCACCTTGTCATTGTTCATACCAATCTTTGTAGGCTCTTTTATCTCTTTTCAAGGATGCTTCTATTTCCAGTTGTTTGTGGATGACTTCTCTTGGAAGACTTGGGTGTATTTTATTTATTGGAAGAGGGAGGCTTTCTCCCATTTCCATGAATTCTATCATTAGGTGTTTCATGAATCTGGCAAGCCTCTTCATGTTTTTCACTCAAATTGATGTGGGAATTTACTTCTCAAGAGATTTTGGATTTTTTGGAAACTCATAGAAATAAGAAATACTTGACTTCTCCCTAAAAACCTCAATATAATTATATTTCAGAGTAGCACAATCAGACGACCTTGGAGATGGCTCGATGCATACTAGCTATAACTAAGTTGTGTGAATTGTTTTGGGAAAAAGTAGTTCAAAATGATGCTTATCTCATCAATAGCGCTCCCACTATCATTATCAAGAATAATATACCAGAAGAGGTATGGAGTGGCAACAAACCATTAGTTTCTCATTTTTGTGCATTTGGTTGCACTACCTATATTTATGTCCCAACTTGGAAATGAAAGAAGCTTGATTCAATGATACTTCAGTGTATATTTGATGAAGGGTGCTCCACTTAATACCACAAACACATAACAGAAATAGAGAAACAACAACAATATGCAAGAACAGAAAATTGGCTTCTTATTATCTCCACAAATGTGGAATTACAAACTTTCAGAATTACAATATGCAAAGCCACATGGGCATTCCCTTACAATATTCTGTAGGAAAAAGCCTCGAATCAATACCCAAATCTACTACCCAGAACTATTCTGAACTGCCTAAGACAATAATACAGCCTTCCTTATATAGGCAATTATCCACCGCCTGGGAAGGTTCCAGAATTTTAGCCAATAAGGCCGACCAAACTTAGAATTATTTTATTTTACATTTTATTACATCATAGTCGGCTCAAAATAACTTTTGAAACCCGAACAGAAATTTTGAAGAAAATTATTTTTCGCCATTTCAAGTGGCCCAACTTCCGAAGACCATAAGTCATCACCAGTTGACCCGCTCGGCTACTATAACCCCATTTCGGAAACGCCACGAAGTGCTCTACAGGCTTGACCTGCGCAAGCGCCCGTCACCAAAATTTTCGACCTCATCCGGGGCCTCTAAAGCCTTCAAAACTGAGTTCAAAGTTTCTGTACCCTGCTGCCAATACTGAAAATCTTCAATATCTTCCAATATACACTTGATCTGGCAATGAAACTTTACTGGCAGACTTATATGACCAAAATGAACCCCCAAGAAAGAAATCAGATCATTCTGAGCACATACAAAAATTACCAAAAATAGTAACTTTCCATAAATAGTAGCTCTGCACAAAATAGCCCTTATTGAATAAAAACATAAATATTTTTGGGTGATGCAAGATTTCTCTTACACCCAGGATGCTCCTGCATCAGACACCCGGGGTAATTTGAGAAGTGACCCTGTCACGACTCAGGGGTGCAGAGGAAAACCAAGATGGCTAACCTCCTCCTTTGTTAGCCATGATGAATCTTCAACAGGCCGTCCTTTCCACTTGACCAGATATTCTTCATATGTCCTGTTCCTTGTGCTTCTGCCAACACGACTGTCCAGTATATCTTCGATCTCCTTAGTGTCTGAACTAGTTGCTGGAATACTCCACTGTGCTGCTGCAACCTCATCTTCAACACCTCCTTCATGATACTCTGTCAGATCTGAAATGTTGAACACTGGTGAAATATTCAGCTCACTAGGCAATTCTACCTCATATGCGTTTCCTGAATCATGTTTCTTCAGTATCCTGCATGGTCCAAACTTCTTCATTTTCAGCTTGTTATATGTACCAACTGGAAACTGCTCCTTCCGCAAATGAACCATGACTTCATCTCCAACCTGAAATTCCTTATGCCTCCTTTTCTCATCTGCCTTAGCCTTATACTGTGCGTTCATCTTGTTAATATGTTTCCTCACCTCCTCATGGATGTTCTTCAAGTGTTCTGCAAAATCTTCAGCTTCAGCACTACTTATTTCTCCTTTATCTATCTTTCTCAATTCAGATGCATTTCTTGGACTACTTCCATATATAATCTGGAATGGTGATTTACCAGTGCTCCTGTTGACAGAATTATTGTATGCAAATTCTGCCTGTGGTAAAATCAAATCCCATCCTGTTGGCTTATCTCCAACCAAACATCTCAGCAAATTTCCTGAACTCCTATTCACCACCTCTGTCTGTCCATCAGTCTGGGGATGATGTGATGAACTGAACTTCAAATCTGTCTTCAACTTCTTCCACAATGTATGCCAGAAATATCCAACAAACTTAGTGTCCCAATCTGAAACTATGGTCTTTGGCAAACCATGAAGTCTCACTACTTCTCTGAAAAACAATTCTGCTACATGAACAGCATCATTAGTCTTCTTGTAGGGAATGAAATGTGCCATCTTCGAAAATCTGTCAACCACTACAAAAATTGAATCATGTCCCCGCTGAGTCCTCGGTAAACCAAGAACAAAGTCCATGCTGATATCCTCCCAAGGCTTCTCTGGTACAGGTAATGGCTGATACAACCCTGTATTCTGCTTCACTCTTTTCACCATCTGACATACTCTGCAACTCTGTACAAACTTCTTCACATCTTGCTGCAACTGTGGCCAATAATAATTCTCACTAACCAAACCAAGGGTTTTATCACGACCAAAATGTCCAGCCAATCCTCCGCTATGCTTCTCCTTGATGAGATTCTCCCTCATAGAACTTCGTGGAATGCACAATTGACTCCCTCTGAATAGCATATCATCTTGGATGATAAAATCCAGCCATTTCATCCTGTCTAGAGTAACAGGTTCTGTACAAGCTTTCCAAGCTTCACCAAAATCAAGATCCTCTGGATACAAATTCTTGAGTTCCTTGAACCCAACCACCTCAATCTGCATCTTTGTCAGCAATAGTTGCCTTCTGCTAAGAGCATCTGCAACCTTATTAGACTTTCCACTTCTGTGTTTCAAAACAAATATATAACTCTGCAAAAACTCAACCCATTTCAAATGCCTCTGATTCAACTTTCCTTGACTATTCAAATATTGCAAAGCTTGATGATCAGTATACAAAACAAACTCCTTAGGAAGTAGATAATGTCTCCACTTCTTTAATGCCTGAACTATAGCATAAAATTCCTGATCATAAACAGAATATTTCCTCTTGGCATCATTTAACTTCTCACTGAAATAAGCAACAGGTTTACCTTCTTGGCTCATAACAGCTCCTATTGCAGTACCACTAGCATCACAATCTACTTGAAACACCTTATTAAAATCTGGAAGTGCTAAAACAGGTTGTTCTGTAACTTTTTGTTTCAATAATTGAAAACTCTTTTCTGCTCCTTTAGTCCACTTAAACTCTTTTCTATCCCCTCTCATTGTTTCAGTCAAGGGTCCACAAATACTGCTAAAATTTCTGATAAACTTTCTGTAAAAGCTAGCTAGACCATGAAAAGATCTTACCTCAGTAGCACTCCTTGGAGTAGGCCATTCGAGGATAGCCTGTACCTTCTCTGGGTCCATTTTTAGACCTTCTGCTGAAACTACAAATCCCAAATACACTAACTCTTTCTTCACAAAACTGCACTTCTTCAAATTAATCAACAATTTCTCTTCTTTCAACTTCTCAAATACCATACGAATATACATCATATGCTCATCCAATGTCTTACTAAAGATCAAAATATGATCTAGGTAAACAATGACAAACTTACCCAGAAATTCTTTCAGAACCTCATTCATGAGCCGCATGAAAGTGCTCGGTGCATTGGTTAGCCCAAAAGGCATGACTAACCACTCATACAGTCCTTCCTTTGTCTTGAAGGCAGTCTTCCATTCATCTCCTTCTCTGATCCGAATCTGATGATATCCACTTTTCAGATCTATCTTTGAGAAATACACAGCTCCACTCAAACAGTCCATAATATCATCCATTCATGGCAATGGAAACCTGTACTTGATTGTGATCTTGTTTATTGCTCTGGAATCTGGACACATCCTCCACTCTCCATTCTTCTTTGGTGCTAATACCGCTGGTACAGCACAGGGACTCAGACTCTCTCGAATCAATCCTTTCTGTAACAGTTCATGCACTTGTCTGTTCAACTCCTCACTTTCTGCAGGTGTCATTCTGTGTGCTGCCTTATTCGGAAAACTCGCTCCTGGGATCAAGTCCATCTGATGACTGATCTTCTTGACTGGTGGTAATCCATCAGGCACGTTATCGGATACAATATCCTGAAACTCATTCAACAAATCTGCAACTTCTACAGGAACATCTTCTACTTTCTCTTTACCAGCTTTTGGAATTAAAGCAAAACATACATGCTCATGCCTCATACCATCTAGGAATTTCCTTCCATCAACAAATGTTATTCTTGCATTACCACATACCTTTTCTTCGGTCTCCTTCAATGGCTTTAGCTTATGTCGCACTCCATCCTTTGTCAGGGAATAGGTATTCGCACGACCATCGTGTACAGCACATCTGTCAAACTGCCACGGTCTACCCAATAACATATGACATGCATCCATAGAGATGATATCACATAGTACCTCATCTTGGTACCCGCCGATCTTGAACTTCACTAAGCATTGTTCATTGACCATGACCTTGTGGTCATCCTGTACCCAGGCAATCCGATATGGATGTGGGTGTTTCTGTCTCTTGAGTTTCAACTTTGTCACCATCTCTTCTGACACCAAATTATCAGTGCTTCCACTATCAATAATCACATCACAACATTTACCTTCACACTTGCACCTGGTGCGAAACAGGCTTCTCCTTTGCTTAGGTTCATTCTCACCACTCAACAGGACTCTTCTGTTAATCAATGTTTCTCCTCTTTCAGCATCTTCAGAATTTGATGATCTGGCATCTTCATCTACATGTGTAATTCTGGCCTGGCCTTCATTTCTCCTGTCTGTTCTGCCTTGGCGCTGAGGACATTCAAATGCCCTATGACCTTCTTCTCCACAGTGAAAACATGTTCCACGGAAGCCACCTCTTCCAGATCCTTGTCCTCTTCCTCTTCCTCTCTGATCTCTATTATTCTGATCCTGGAAGCGATTGGAATTATTTCCTCGCTGATTCTGACTGCTACTGGCCTCATCCTTCTTTTTCGGATCTTCATTTCGGCCACCATATGATCGTCCACCAGATCGTCCACCACGACCTCTTCCATTTTGTCTGCTCTCAAACTTCTTGTTCAGCTTTTCCTCTACTTTTAGGGCAAACTGGTATGCCTCTTCAATACTGCTCATTCAAACCAGATTCAGCTCCTCCTGAATGCTTGGCCTTAACCCATTAAGGTATCGGGCAACTTTCTCCTTATCAGCTTCTGCATGGCCTGTTCTGATGAGAAGTCGATAGAACTCCTCTGTATACTCCTGGACAGATCTTCCTGCTTGCTTCAAACTCTGCATTTTCTTCAGTAGGTCAAGCTCATAATCAACAGGAATGAACTACCGCTTCAATTTATCCACCATCCGATCCCATCTTTTGATTTTATCTTTCCCTCTTCTATTTCTCTCCAATTGAATTTCTTGCCACCAGATCTTCGCATGACCTTTCAGTCTGGCCTTCGCAAATTTTACCCTATCAGGATCCTCAACATCTTCATACTCAAAATACTCCTCACATTCATTGATCCAGTCGATCAATTCCTCTGGGTTAAGATTTCCAGAAAATGTAGGAACCTCAATCTTAGGTCTTTTCCCAATCTTGGAAATCGCCCGAAAAAGTCTTTCTTCCTCCTGGTTCACAATTTCAGCTTCTCCTTCTTGATATTCTTCTTCGGCTTCATCCTCGCTTTCATCTCTGACATTAAGATTCATTCCTCTGTGAATCTCTTCTTGCAATGCTCGCACTTGTCTCTGCAGCTCTCTAACCTCAGGTGTTACAACACCAGCTCTTCCGCCACGTTCTCTTCGTGGAGGCATTTTCGCGATGCGCGCTGAAACCCTAGCCACGGTCCTGGTGCAAACTGCCTCACAGTCGGTGATTTGTTTACACACTCAAGAACTCCTGCTCTGATACCACTTGATGAAGGGTGCTCCCCTTAATACCACAAACACATAACAGAAATAGAGAAACAACAACAATATGCAAGAACAGAAAATTGGCTTCTTATTATCTCCACAAATGTGGAATTACAAACTTTCAGAATTATAATATGCAAAGCCACATGGGCATTCCCTTACAATATTCTGTAGGACAAAGCCTCGAATCAATACCCAGATCTACTACCCAGAACTATTCTGAACTGCCTAAGACAATAATACAGCCTTCCTTATATAGGCAATTATCCACCGCCTGGGAAGGTTCCAGAATTTTAGCCAATAAGGCCGACCAAACTTAGAATTATTTTATTTTACATTTTATTACATCATAGTCGGCTCAAAATAACTTTTGAAACCCGAACAAAAATTTTGAAGAAAATTATTTTTCGCCATTTCAGGTGGCCCAACTTCCGAAGACCATAAGTCATCACCAGTTGACCCGCTCGGCTACTATAACCCCATTTCGGAAACGCCACGAAGCGCTCTACAGGCTTGACTAGCGCAAGTGCTTATCACCAAAATTTTTGACCTCATCCGGGGCCTCTAAAGCATTCAAAACTAAGTTCAAAGTTTCTGTACCCTGCTGCCAATACCGAAAATCTTCAATATCTTCCAATATACACTTGATCTGGCAATGAAACTTTACTGGCAGACTTATATGACCAAAATGAACCCCCAAGAAAGAAATCAGATCATTCTGAGCACATACGAAAATTACCAAAAATAGTAACTTTCCATAAATAGTAGCTCTGCACAAAATAGCCCTTATTGAATAAAAACATAAATATTTTTGGGTGATGCAAGATTTCTCTTACACCCAGGATGCTCCTGCATCAATATTATTGGGCTATAGTTCACACTGTAAAGCCTATCATCTCATGGATTTTGAGACACACAATATATTTTTAAGTAGAGATGTGGTGTTTGATGAGTCATCTTTTGACTCTAGGCTGCAACCAAGTGTTCCATTATCTTCCCATAAGACTCGCATTCTAATGATGAGATTGAACACTCTTCTCAACCAAGAGAAGAATATGAGTTACATTGAGATTTATTTGTTGATCTAGTTATTTTGGATAATTTTGATCAGCAATAGCATCCACGTCCAAAATGGGTTTAGAACTTCAATTTGAGATTCTCACCTAAGTTCTCTTCCAGATCTTTCAATAGGGATCGGGTCATGGATTCAAACTAGAAATGAAGTGAATTTAGCATTAATGAGCTCGATTGAGGAGATTACTGAACCTACTATAGTACATGAGGTTCTCATTCAACCACATGAAGTTTCTCTCTCACTAATGTTCTCTATAATCTTGGCTTTACTAGCATTATTTTATTTGTCTATCAGCTTTTAAATCACAAACTTAAGGTAGAATTTCAGGTCCAAGATAATGTTAAATTAAGTCTTATATCATGACATGGTTTGGTTATTTGTAGAGGTTTCAAGAAGGGTAATCATTTTTCTCTTGATGCCACTTCCTCATCTAGTGTTTCTCTTTGTGCCTCTACCGTTGAATCCACTTCTCTATGGAATTACAGATATGGACATCTCTTAGCTAGCTCACTTTCTCAGTTGAGTTCACAAGCGATGGTATGAGGTCTTCTTCCTATCTCCTCTTCTTTTCCTATATGTGCTGACTTTCTTGTAGGGAAACAACACATATATCCTTTCCATGCTAGCACCTAGCATGCTTTTGAGAACCTTTCCATTGTTCATATAGAAAATATTCAATATGAAAATTCTATAATAAATCTTTTTATACATTCCTTGTTGATAGATTCCTTATTTTTTGTATTTCTTTTTTGGACATGATGGATAATTGAATGTATAATATTTTAGAATATTAGGATGACACTAGAAAACCTAAATGTGAATATAGATATTTTGATAGTAATTCGAGTGCACTGCCATCTACAATAAAATGTCTTTAGATTTTCATCATAGTTTTCTCATATTGAACTATAATTTATAATTTATTACACTTTTTAATAATTATTTATTTCATCTGAATATTGTTTCTTAGATAAATATAATATAATTAGGTAAAAATAAAAATTTATCAAGTCGACTTTGGCCAGCCACTGAAAATAACTATGGTATGTTTGGGGAATTGTTTCCCAACTTTATATGCGCTCTCCCCATGAGATCTCTCAGAGTTAGTAATATGATATGGGGGTATAACATCTCCCACCATGATTACTTAGTGGATATTGCTAGTAAGGGTCTTTTTTAGTCATTACATGCTTTTAGTGATCTTTGTGGTTGAATTTCAACGGTTCTTAGTCAATACATTCTTCGAGTGCAGGTGCATATTTATGTATGGGATTCCCCCATGTCTTTCTTATTCTATGTGGGTGTAGATTTTAAAGTGGATGTTACCATGTGTGGTGGCTGAAGCAAGGATAACTGGGTTTTTATCTAAACATATTTTCTTTAGGCAAAAATGGTGACCTTTGTGGTTGTAAAACCTCTAGTCAAACATATAGCTCTTCCTCTGCTAGTAGTCTACTTTAATTCTTCTATGTTTGAAGATATGTATCTTTCTTTGCTAGTATTTTCTCTTCTTTATCCTACTGCATGATGTTCATGGCCATTTATGCTCGCTTCACAACCTCCTAAGCGTATAGTTTACAATGGTTTGGTAATTGAGTTATTCAATTTTTTTGGTTGCTCCTCTATTGATGATGATGTGCCATGGTTGTATCCATCTTTTCTAGGTGTATAGGGGTATGAAGTATTGTGTTCCCTGTTAATGGAATTATTTTGTAGTACACAACTTTAGTGTATTCATAGGGGCTAAAAAATGGTTATTCCATTTATTTGTATTGAACCAGGATAGAAGGTTTTCATGCTCGTTCTTTCCTCAAGCTCTCCAACCATTTTTATATTAATAAATATGGTCGCTTGCAACTTTTTCTTTAAAAATAATAATAATTATGTAGAAATAAAAATGTATGAAGTCGACTTCTAATATCTAATTCACATATGCTTGATGTCACGAATTCTATAGTGAACTTAGATTTACCATATGAAAATAGATAAAAGATGAATATAATAAAATAATTATAATTATTATATTAAATATAAAAACTAAATAAAATATACAACCATTAAATTTTAATTTCTCTTTATTTTATTTTAAATGATTACTTCTACTACTTGATCACTTTAATATCTCAAAGAATAATTCCTCTAAATTATAGATTGGATCTATATTTATAATACCTATAGTAATAACTATAAAATATATTTTGTAAGGTGGTCACTTCTATTAATGGACTTTGCTTCGACTTGATCTACTACATCCAAGAGAATACAAAGAATCCTTGAAAAGGACTAATAAAAATCAAACCTTTGTACTTATATAAATATTTCAAAGAATAATTCTTCTAAATTATAGATTAGATCTATGTTTATAATACCTAGAATAATAACTATAAAATATATTTTGTAAGGTGATTACCATTATTAATGGACTTTTCTTTGCCTTCGACTATTCCGCCCAAGAGAATACAAAGAATCCCTGGGAAGAACGAATAAAAATCAAACAAAACTTTCTCGATGAGCTCAACGCATGTATATTATTATAGACAATATTAAATATATCTTCGTTGTCTACGATAATTAGAAATATTTTACCAAGTCAAAAACGTTTGGCAGAGATCGAAGTAGTGTTGTCTTCTCTTTATTGGCAATACCTATAAGGTCACCAAGGCATCGAAATTGTCAGCCTTGGACGATTTAATAGAAGAAAATAAGAAGTTAGCTATTTGTTCCTTCCTATCAGTTGTTCTTTTAAAATATCTCTGTGGACGTATCCGACTGAGTCCATGATAAATACATTTAGCGAAACAACCAGTTTACCATAATTGAAAGGAGGATTTTAGCATAAGTGAAAGGAGGATTTGCAATCTACCATGGATAGGAAAGCAAAAAGTTTCGGGCTGTTGGGCGGGTTCGGAATTGTTGGAGAGGCCTTCAAAATCGTTCATTCTCAAGCTAAATTACTGGGGATCATCACTCTGCTATTCATTCTGCCTTTAGCTCTGATAGATCTGGTACAAAATTTCATTGCCAAGCTTCTTTTGGATAAGATTATTTCCTACGATCCTGCTGGAGAGCAGAAGCTACCCATGACGCAAATGGCGGAGCTTTTCCTGCTGCAAACTGTGTACCCAATACTCTCTTATGCTCTCTTGATGCCATCCATGGCGGCAGTGGTCTACACCGTAGCCAATAACAAACCCTCCTTGGCAGGGGTTATGAAAGTTGTGCCCGCAGTGTGGAAACGGATGATGATAACTTGCCTGTGGTTTTCTCTCATTCTGTTCCTGATTTCATTTGCTTTCGTTTTCGCTTGGTGTTTACTAGCATTGGGTTTGTTACTGTTTGGTAAGTCGTATGGGGTAGTGTTTCCCATTGCATCGTTTATTGTTTTCATGGTGTTTTTGGGCGTCTTGCTGTATGTGAGGATGGTGTGGCAGGTGGCGACTGTTGTGAGTGTTATGGAGGAAGAATATTATGGTTTGGAGGGCATGAAGAGGAGCTTCCGTCTCTTGAAAGGAAAGCGCTCAACAGTGTGGGCTCTGAGCATATCTTATTTACTAATAAGTGGGTTACTTGGTTACGCAGCGTCCAGGGTGAATGCGCATGTCGTGGGATTATGGGCAAAGATAACGTTTGGAACAACCTGTATAGTGATGGGATGTGTGGTTGCTTTGATGTGGATGTTAACGCAGAGTCTGCTCTACTTTGTATGCAAGGATTACCATGGGGAAAGCATAGACGGAAATCTCGTTGAATATGAGGCTGTTAACAACGAGGACGTGGAGAGTGTACTACACCCTCTGAATAACTAGAGCCGGCAGAAATGGCATAGAGAGTTATATATTGTTCTTTAGTTTGTATGGACTCAAATACTTACTCTGTGTGTTCAGTTTCAGCATGCAATTGTGTTTCAAGAAGATATCATGTTATACATGACATGAATCAATTATTAAATAATTTCAATCTATGAGATAGTTTGATTTAAACTTTGCATTTCAATATGTATTTTATGAGGGTAGTGTTAATTTATAAGATTAATGAAATGGTTAAATATATAAAACAATTAGATTTAAACTAACGAATTTAAGGTGGAAATTTAAAGAATAAGTTATGGTAAATTCAGTGTTCTGTAAATTCAGTCTTTTTTATTTTATAATGCATTTCTTTAGAGAAAAGATGAAAATTTCATTTCCATGTTATGTTAGAATGAGAAAAAAAAATGTTTCCTGTTATTAAAAATGAAATATAAAGTAGATCAATTTTTGAAGAAAAAAAAGTTAGAGCATATTTCCAATTATTTTGGAATAGATAATGAAGAGTGATTACACCCATTGAAAGAAGAATAAAAGTAAAGTAATGCTTTTCTTCATGTTTGGAAAATAAAATGAACTGTAATGGCTTATCTGTTTTCAGTAATTAAAGGTCGTCATGAAATCGTTCAGCTTATTCATATTGAAATTCCCGGTTTAGTCTATACATATGAAATTTAAATAGAAGGGGAGATCTCTTGCTTAGTTGTAGACACTATTGTTTACATAAATAAATTAGCTAGTACACAGTAAACAAATTTAAATATATCTACCTTTGGAGGAAAGAACCCAGATAAAGTAAATAAAAAGAGATTCAGATAAAATACACAGATTCTTCCAATGGAAACAGATTAAATTTCTACTTGAATAAAGATCTGCTTTATTAAATAAATTGATGCCAGGCTAAACACCGTAGATTACATTTAACATTCATTAAGACTTTGGACTCAGGGAGAAAAACGAAAAAATAAAACTGGTGTGGATAGAGCTGAAATCTAATATAAAAACCCTATTCTTACATCCAGACATGTTATGGTGGAATTCTGTTAAAAGAACCCAGCCCCCCCCGCCCCCCCCCCCCCAAAAAAAAAACTCTACTTCGGTGGCTCTAAAAAGAATAAAAAACAAATCTCACCTGCCATGGCTCTCTCTATAGATAGAGCCAATGGCTTTGTAAATGAAGAAGTCACCTCACTCTATAAAGGAACTTCTGTGGTAACATTTACATCTTAATTCTGTCCCGAGCCGCTAACCTCTCTTTTTCTGCAAAAAGGAGTTTAAAAAGAAAAGAAAAGTAACGTAGCAGTCTAGGGCATAATGAACGCCCAGATTAGGGCACACCAAAAAAGGTTAAAAACAAAATAAAATAGGAAAATGATGAGAAGTTTCCGGAAGTAATATGATTCTTTGGTTTGTTTTATAAAGAAGTATTCCTTACCAAACACGCACATGTGTACGTGGATACTTACCGTCCAAACCTGTCCTTTACCCCCTTATGCTTAAAAATTGAAAAACTTCCACTTGATTTTTAATTCCATCCAAGAAGGAAGGAATCTATAATCATTACTATGGAATAGAAGCTCAATTCTATGTTTATCAACTTAGGAAAAAGAAAAAGTAAATAAAGCAAACTAGATTACTTTGTATCATACTCCTCTTAATGAAGAGATTAGTCTTGGGTATTAATCATTTAGGAAAAAATAATACAATTAGAAAATTTTAAAATGATGGGAAAGGTAGCAACATTGGTCATGTGAATGACATCACACTAATCCTAAGAGGAATATTTCAATCTATCATTTTCATCTTAAAAATTTTCTAATTGTATTATTTTTTTCTAAATGATTAATATGCAAGACTAATCTCTTCATTAAACTTTGTATAATACTCCTCTTAATGAATAGATTAGTTTTGCGTATTAATCATTTAGAAAATAATAATAAAATTAGAAAATTTTAAAGATGAATTATATATATATATATATATATATATATATATATATATATATATATATATATATATATATATATATATATATATATATATATATATATATATATATATATATATATATATATATATGAGTTCTTATAATTAATATATTTTTTAATATATAATAAAAAAATTATTTGAAAAAAAGTTATGTAGAATTTAATTAATAATGCTTAAGGGTAATTGAAATAAAATTTGTCAACAATAACGACATATTTCTTATGATGATATAGACAAGGACTTTTAGAATTTATATTCATATTAAATATATATTTTGGTCAATCACATTTATTATTATATTTATGCTATTAAATTTGTGTCTAGAGAGTTTGGAAGACTTCTTCATCCATGTATTATATATTTATCGACATCAAATTGGATAATGATTTAAATGTTAATCTTATTCATGAATGACATTATAAATGACTCTAAAAACTACATCAACATGAAGCCTTATTATTATAGATAACTCATGTTCCCTATAATAGTAGGAAAATATTCTAAGCATAATATTAATTTTAATTTGACATGAATCAAGAAATTGAATAGGGAGAAAACAAACCTTACTTAAAAAAGCTTAGTTTAACCAAGATATTCCTCTTAGGGTTAGTGTGATGTCATTCACATGACCAATGTTCCTACCTTTCCCCATCGGTGAATGGCGTGACATCTTTTTTGAGGTGTATATAGCAGTGGTTTGAATGGATGAATATCATGCCAAACCCCTAGATGACAAATTTTAGGCACTAGAAATATGTGTGAAAGAAAATAAAATTGTAGGTTTTGTTATGTTCTATTAGATAAAAGTTGGGCATGATAGTGCTATTGCATGCTTAAGTATTTTTCTTATATATGCAAATATTTTTGTGTTCATGTAGTGTCTTGGTCCTACATTATAATATTTTTTTTATCATATTATTCTTGTATTTTAGTTGGCATAAAAAGTTTGTGCAAGGGGGTTTTCATCCTCTTATAATACAATTGTACAATGCCATTTCATACCAAACTTTCAAATTCTATCATTGTATTTAAAAATAATTCTTGAAGCTATTAGATGAAAACTAATAGGCATATTTTATTTTTAAATCAACTTTAAGTTCCTCTAAAACATATCTCTATCATTCTATATGATACAATATTGATTTCAAGATAAATCTAAAAATACTAAGAAGGATCTAATTAATTTAGGCCCACAAATTTACTTTGTCACTGTTATTTTTGAAGAAATGCTCCCTTTAAAATAGTTCTAATAATCTAAAGTTACAAGTTTACCTTACACACAAACTAATAGATTTGATCCTTCCATTCCAAAATCACAATCTCACCCTCAAAACTACTATGATTTACTATATTTGTCAATATCTCTACTTTCAAAAGGAAGTAATTTTCATTTGGTTTGAGTCCTTTCTATCTAAGTTTTTGAGATTGAATGAAGATTTTATTCCCCTCTTCTTGTATTATTTTGATCCACAATCTGGCTTTTGCAATCTCGATTTTTATTGCCAGGTGCCTAATGTCAATTTTTCTTTATTAGAAAGATTCAATTTCTCTTCATGAAATATTGGATCTCTATCAAATTCTTCCATTTTTCGTGCATCCAATTCAAGCATTTTATCTAAGAGACATTATTTTATGTCAATCTCTTCCTTCACCTATAAATTATCCAGATATGTGCTCCCAAATAAGTCATAAGATGCCTCACATTTTGCTAGCAATCTATCCTCCCCATTCATGTTGCTTATTTATGAAATTAACTCTTTGACTTGAATTCTTTTTTCTTCTCTTATTTCTTGATCATCTACTTTCATTTCTTTCATTTTTCTTTCTCTAACATTTATCTCTATGAGAATTTAGAGGGAGGCGACCACCTAGAACCTAAGGTTCATTGTTTGTCTGTGTCGTAGATGAATTAATATCATTTTCCTCTCCATTGTATGACGATATAGCTTGAGAATTTTCACTAGATGATATAGCCTTCATTATTATCTATATAAATTTTTAAACCATTAAGCATTATACTGACTTTTAATGCTTAACCATTAGAAGTATGGATTATTTGTCATTTCTTATTAAGTACTTTTAAGAGGGCATTTTTTCATTCATTTCTCAATTTACAAATGGAGAGTCAAAATTTGAAGTGTGAATAGTTGACATGTAGCACTTTTTTTGGGTGATTCTAGTGAGTAGTTGGAGTTTATAGGTTTCAATTTCCTTTTAGATATTGATTTTCTAATAATTTAGTATTGCTATTTTAAAATAGGCCTAAATTAAAAGAATATTATTTTGTAATAACTTTTGATTAATAACTCAAAACTAATTGCTTTCTTTACCAAAACCTAGTATTTTCCAATTTCCCACATATAGTGTTCCTTACATCCACTTGATAATTCAAGCTAGGTAAACTAGATTTTATAACTCAAGGATTTACAATCTAATACTAAGTAACCTCTAATGAATCATAAGGTACATTTTACATGTCAACCAAGGTACATAAATTTGAAATGGGTCAACACTATATGTGCGCTATGAGCCTATTTGAGTTGGTAGTTTATAAAATGAATAACTTACATCAACTTCAAAAAAAAATACTCAATTTGAGATAAATTATAGTCATAGAAGAAAGTTAACTTTCAAGAATAGAAAATAATGATTAAAATAGTAATCAAGTGAATCTATGCTATTCTCATTCACAAAATAATTCTACTCGAGGAATTAAGAAATACAAAGCCATAGATTTATTATATAGGCTAACATAACTCAACACAAACTATGGAATTAAAATAAGAATTTTTTGGAGAATAAATTCAGATTAGTGTTTACCTTTGAAATGGATGGGAATAGGATTCTTATCTTAAACATGTAAACTAAGAACTTAGGTGATCATTATTCCTATTTGTTTTATAAAAGCTCGAGATGATCAATAAGATCCAAATTCAGTCCTTAAAGGAGACCTAGATGTTGTATGTAATTACTATCCAATTTTTAAAATTTAAAATCAAAGATTTAATAATTAGGTAGAATTAGAGGAAAATGACCAAAATTAACATAAATAGAAAGAAACAAAATCTTAATGCCAATACTACAGAAGAACTAGAAATAGGAATTAGAAAATCAACTCGTGTCCATAATTTAAGTTGAAGGTGTTTGTAACAACCTATAACAACCTAAGAAAGAAGAATATTCAAGTAAAGTCAATAAGCCATCACCTTTTTATCCTTATCTTAGACATATAAACTAATAAAGTTTAGCCTAGATCACTATTCCCATTTGTTTCATCAAAGCTCAAGATGACCAGTAAGATCCAAATTCAGTGCTTAAAGGAGACTTGCATGTTGTATGTAATTAGTATCCCAATTTTTAAATTTAAATTAAATATTTAAGAATTGGGTTTAATTATAGGAAATTAACCAAAATTAGCATAAATAGAAAGATACAAAATGGTAATGCTAATATTGATAGTAGAACTAGAAATATGAATTAGAAAAGGAACCCATGTCTATAATTTGTGCCTGAAAGTGTTTGTATATTTCAATACGCACCACTAACCCTGGGTCTAGAGTTATTTAACAACCTAGAACAATCTAACAAGGAAGAATATTCGAGTAAAGCTAATAATCCACTTCCTTTTAATTCTTATTGTAGACATGTAAACTAAGAACTTAGGTGATGACTATTCCCATTTGTTTCATTAAAGCTTAGAATGATTAATACGATCCAAATTTAGTCCTTAAAAGTGACCTGAATGTTGTATATGATAATATATTATTATTTTTTAATTTAAATTAAAGTTGTAAGAACTAGGTATAATTATAGGAAATTGAACAAAATTATCTTAAAAAGAATGATACAAAATGGTAATGTCAATATTGACACCTGAACTAGAAATAGGATTTAGGACCAAAACCCATGCCTATAATTTGAGCCTAGAAGCATTTATATATTTCAATAGGAACCACTAACCTATAGGTGTTCAACAACCTAGAACAACTTAACAAGGAAGAATATTCAAGCAAGTTTTTAAACCATCTCCTTTTTATCTATGTTTATTTGTTGGAGATCATATCATACATAATTTTATGTTTATTTGCGGGCTTATAGCTCTACCATGCCCAAGAATGTGGTTGACCTTCTTGGAATTAAATATGATCCTATGGCTAAAGGACTACTATAGTTGAATGATACTTTTGTTAACATACTTGAGAATATTAATGATTTAAAATTGAGCATTCTTTTATATGTGCTATAGGTACATTGTGTTAAAAGACATATTGGTCAAAAACCTCCTTGGTTTATTTTCCATTTTTGTATTCAAATACTTCACAATTAAAATAGGTGGCTATCTATTCTTTGATTTGTCAGATATTCTATTTAGAACAAAGTAATCTATGAAGGTTATGATAAAAGTAAAGCATATTGCAAAAATCCATTTTGAGCCCTACATTTTCATCCCCATAAATATGAATTGCACTTTTCATGAAGAGGGGGGTGTTAGATATATGATGCACTGAGAGGAGGAGGGGGGTTCAGTGTAAATAGAAAATGAATTAATTCAAACAATATTTTGATTATTATTTTAAACAACATCCATACACCCAAACATGGAAGTGTAATTATGCAATAGAAGTAAAACAATTTAAGCATCCACAAATCATAACACATAAAAGCACAACTTTTATCATGGAAACCCTTGTTAGAGGGTAAAAAAAACTGGCTGGAATGATGCCCATGAATCTCTTCAACTGCGATAAAAAGAGTTTTCCCTGTTAGGAGATTATAATACCTGATTAGGGGTTCACCTGGTTAGAAGTGACTAGTACCCTACTAGAAGTACCAAAATCCCTGTTAGGATCTACCTCATTAGAGGATTTGAAACTCCAATTAAAAACTCAACATTTGAAAAGATTTATACAATAAGACCTATTAAAGTCCACCCTATTAAAGGATTTAACATGCTACAACTGTTAGGAAACGATAATAACTTGATCTGTAAAATAGAAACTCCTTTTCTTAATCAGATCCTTTGTAGTCCCTGAATATTGGTGCACTGTAATGCCTCTACCTTTTATCACAACACCCAAATTCATGATTGCAACCCTAAATCAAATGCTTTAGATCACCTTTATACTCACACTTTTAAATCAACTAATACTTAGAAAATATTTTACAAATTGGCCCAACAAATTGACCAAACTCATAGAAAATTATGCCAATCATACCTAACATGGTGGCCCAAAATATATTAAACAAAATATATCAACATGTCGGCCTATAAATCAACCGCCTTGATCATCTAATCATCGGGAACAAATCGTTAGCACAACCTAATATTTTAATTTGTATTTCTTATTTTATATTAGGATAATCTAAGAATTAAGCATCACATCATTATAAAATGACAAAATATATTCGAACCAAAAGACAACCAATATGAAGGGTATTACAATATACTCACACCTTTGAGACTGTAAGTTGATGGTTTACAAATTTTATATCAATATAGAATAAGATTATTCAATATAAGTAATTGTATATTTTTTATAAATATTTCTCTTTCTTAACAAAAACTAACTTATTTTATTTTTAATATATAGAAATAAATTAAGAAAAATATTACTTTTACATTATAAGAGTAAGTTGGTTCTAGAATTTCATGACAAAAATAAATAAATTTATGATCATATTTCAAATAAATTTAAAATGGTTTCAAAACATTCTTTCCATCAAATATACATTTATATTTACAAAAAAATAATAAACAAAAATATTGTATATTCTAATACAATAATCAAATTAGATTATTTAAGGTAAGATATTTTATAATTATCTATTAACATATCTAGTACCCACTCCTTGGTTACACTCTGGGGTAAATGGACCAAGATGGTGTATAAAAAGGGGGTATAAGTGACCACTTTCTTTCTAAAATAAGGTAAACCTAAACTTCAAAGAGAAATTCAAGGATCATGCACTTAAAATTATAAGATGTGTAAAGATTAAGATTTGTAGTACTTTGCATCTAGTTTCTAAACTACTAATTTATTTTTAAATGGATAAAATAAGAGGGTGAAACCTATCACACATGAAGAAATGTTCCTGATTTTTCACAAAAAACATAACATGGCTATTTCCGTGCACTTCACAAAAGATATAGTTATATTTACTATTTTGAAAAACCCTTTAGTTGGATGATAGGTAAGAGTGAGATCTAGAAGTTGTTTATTTTTTTAATTTTATGTTGAGTACATTTTTAATGATTTTTTGAAGTGACTGCATCTTGAAAATCTAGTACCCGTTCATGCGTAGGGCATAACTTGCATCAAAATGATCATAAATGCAAACTCTTTTTATATAAGTGTATAGAATCAAGTGTAGAATAGTAATATGTAATTTAATTTGAATTTTTTCAAGTGGATCAAAATTTAAATTAAAAAAATAGTAGACATATGTCTATGATGACTGTAAAGACAATAGTAAAGAAAATTAAAGTTTACTATGCTAATGTTGTCCTAAAATAGAAAAATTTAGATGGTTAGAAAGATGAGAAGATGTGTGAGATTATGGTGGTAATTTTAGGGATATCCACTTGATCATTTGTAAACCTAATGATGAAAAAGTTGAGAAATTAGCCTGAAGATATAAAATGTGTAAAGGGAAAAAAATGGAGGGAAAATGAGCTTGCAAGCCCTAGGACTGGTTTCCAACCTCTTACCAAGCCATAACACATACGGGTTCCCATGTGTCAAATAAACTGCATAGGTTATGCAAAAAAAATTACATCTTCAAGCTCTACATAATCGGTGTGGGTTATGTAGAACTAAAAGCATCATTTTTTGTTTTGAGAAACCCACACACGTTATGTTCAAATATAAAAATGTAAGCTTATAAACTTAACATACACGGGTTAAAAAAATATAGTTATTCATAACCCATGCGGGTTATGAAGAAATTTCTTTAGTTTTTCATAACTTGTGTGGGTTATGAAGAACTTTTTTTAGATCTTCATAACCCACATAGGTTATGAAGGAATTTTTTTAGTTATTCATATCCTACACGGGTTGTGAAGAACTTTAAGTTTTTTTAATCTGTTTATTAGGCTCAGCATGGCTCAATTTTTCCAAGCCTAAATATTTTAAATTTTAAATAACCCACACAGGTTTTGTAACATTTTGAGTCTTTTGTCATTTGGCCACTTTTTTTACTAGCAATTTGGTGCACTTACCCTCTGTGTTCCCAACTCAATCTTCAAAACCTAGCAGTGCATTGTTTAGGTTGTTTAAGCTTTGTTGTATTGTCTTTTGGTTTCTTGCAAGCAACCCTATTGTTTAGTCCCTTAATAGCTTTTTTTTTTTCAGTTGTTTATTGCTAGATATATGATGGTTTGAGGACCTTCTCACTAACGTTATTTAAACAAATATCTAATACCATGTGGATCAGTTGGATAAATACTCCTTTGAATTGTGGATTAGTTGCACTACTATCTAGTATTTCATTTTCCTATGAAAGTATCAATATAATGTCAAAGTAATTATTGATAATGCCAAGATGATCTATATTATAGGATAATATGTAATTTCATGTAGGTATCATAAATATATTTTAGTTAAGTTGACAACATCATATTTTTGGACTTACATCTCTATGTAGAATATTTGGTTTGTTATCTACATGAACATATATAATTAATGATATTACACAACATATATAATGATGTATATATGATTATTGTAATTTTATATCCCATACAAGAATTTTTCTTTCTTGTAAATTAGTATGAATTCACTATATAAACTACATCTAGATCAATAACATTAATTCATATTTACAAAATAATCTAGAAGTCAAACTTTTTTCTTCCATAAAATACAATATTTATAGTTAAAAAAATAGTATAAGGTTTATTTAAGCTAAGCATTTTTTTGCTGTTAGTGTTGTAGGCCTCAGATTCAAGTTAAAAATTAGCTTTAGAAATTTTTTTAAAATGGTTGATTGTGTAATGTTTTGCATGCCTCAGGAACTACATGTACAGTGATGGATTGCTTTCACCACTTCATACAATGTCACCTTCATCATTGGTAACTACTTCTGTACACAAGACCTTGTGCACAAGTGTTCATACACAACTCTTGTGAGCAATTCTAACATGAAGAAATAAGACTGTATAGTTAAGGACATTTTCATGTAGTAATGGAGGGGTTCATATGGTATTGGAGAGGGTCGTATGGTGTTTGTGAATATTTTTACTGTGGGTGATGATTCCAGCCACTGTACAGTGGTGCTAGATGACCAGGTGAAAAGAAAGTGTATGTACATTCACTTCGTGCACTATAGTGCCTTCAGTTCAAGAGTCGCACAACCTTACTAATCCTTACTTTGTGTACTCACACCACCTCCTAACTTCATAGGTATAAGAATAGATACAAAATAATATTTAATTCCTTGCACACAACACAAGTATGGAAAATCCACAAATACCATAGGACAATGGTATTAATAATGATAGATCTTCATATTATAATGATCTCAAAAAATAGGTAGAATAGGGTGAGGAGTTACTTTCACCAAAAATGGAAGTACCAAATAGGGAGGGTCTTTCACATCAAAAATGGTAAAAAGTAGAATTCCAACTGTAATTCATAATAAAAGAATAAAATATCAAAGTTTTCATACCTACAACTATAACAGACTCAACCTTATATATGGCTTCAGGAAAACATACTGAATAATTATAAATAGTATCGAAAAAGCCAACTTGCTAAACAAATAAAAATAAAAAGGGCCTACAGGATAATTAAATTAGTGTCAGTGAAAAACATAAAGAGATTATTAATTTATTTAATAATATCACCTGGACATCACAGTCCTCTTGACCTAAAAATTGCTTGTCCTCAAAGAATTACAAGCTTGGATTCTCTAGAATCTTCTCACTTTGCTAGGTGGAATCCTCGATCAGAAGGTCATTCCAATGCAAAAGAAGTTCCTTGACAATTAATGACCTCATCCTCTTCTCTCAGATGTTGATGATCTCAGCTAGCTCCAGAATTAGTTTCCCTTCATCGATGGGAGGTTGTTCCTTTGACATAGTGACATATTGTATGATAAATTTATTTAGTCACGAACCATGAAAAACATTATGAATTTGACTTTCCTCAGGAAGTTATAGTTTGTATTAAACTTCACCTACCCTATGGACAACTCTATAGGTCCCATAGAACCTTAACTTCCCTTACCACAAGCCTTTATGGAGGATTTTTGTACGGGTGAAGCCAAAGGTATACCCGATCACCAACCTCAAATATTTTCTCAATCCTCTATCAATCAGGATACATCTTTTGTTGATTCTGAGATCTTTAGAGCTTATTCTTGAGAGATCTCAAGATATCTAAACTCTGTTGTAGCTAGTCCTTGGCCCTCAGTGCACAACTATTACCCAAAACCAAATCCATAAATGATGAAGGTTCATATTCGTACAATTATTTGAAAGGTTCCATACCTATTTATATCTGATAGGTCATGTTGTAATATTTTTTTCCCAGATGTAACCAATGGACCCATGCCTTATGTTTTGCTACAACATAATTTCTTAGATAACCCTCCAATGATTTATTCACAATGTTCGTCTGGCGATGGTAACTTGTTCTTGGAGATAAATCATCTCTTGCAAACTAGAATAAATCCATTTAGAAGGTGGTAAGAAAGGTTCTATCCTTGCCACTCACTATATTCCATGAATGAGGAATACCTCACAGAAGAACATCCTAAATACTTGAGCTACCTAGCATCTAGTGGAGACAGAAAAGAAATTGACATACTTGGTAAAATGATCAACTAGAAAGAAGATGCAATATTGTCCTTTCACTCTGGGAAGCTTAGTAATGGAATTCACTATGATGTTATCCTACTTCTAGTCAGGAATTGACAATGGCTAGAGTATTCCTATAGATAATGTGTTCTTGGATTGTTTTTGCTAACAAGCGGAGCATTCCTACATGTACTGTAGAATGCCATTCTTAAGGCACTACCAAGAAAAAATTTCTTGGATTTTTCTGTAGGTCTTCAGGTATCCCTGGTGTCCATCTAAGGGGGAATCATTCATTTCCTTCAAAATTATTTCCATCAACTTAGACTCAGGAACCAAATGGATTCTACCTTTATAGTAGTTGATGTCATCAACCACCTTCTATCGGTTTTCCTATACTTGATCATCTATTACTTAGCACTAAAGTGTATTCTTGGAATATTTCACAAGAAGGTGCATCTTCCAATCCATTAAAATATGGAATAAAAACACATGGTAGGCCTTCTTGATAGGGCATCTGTCACCACATTAATTTTACCCTTCACATACTCAATGTAAAAACCAAACACCTAGATTTTTCTCACCCACTTTTTTTGTCATTCTTTCAAATCCCTTTTATCCAAGAAATATCTCAAACTTTTTGGGTTTTTCTACATGACAAACTTTTCTCTAACGATGTACTGCCAAAACTTTATTAGCGCACACATGATGAAGAGCATATCATTGTCATAGATTAAGTATAGTAATTCTATTCTCGAGATTTTATGACTCTCAAATGCAATGGGGTTAAAATCATGTATTAACACTACTTTGATTACTTCCCCCAATGTGTCACACACTAGGATGAGGGACCGAGTGAATTCATGTAGTGTGAAAACTAGACAGGAACTCATAACTTCCTTCTTGTTAAAGGTATGCCATGCTTCCTCATTCCAATGAAAAAATTCCTTCTTCATCTGATACGTCAATGGTGCACTAAGCTGTGAGAATCCCTTCATGAACCTTCTATAATGATTGGACAACCCAAAAATTTTGTGCAGATCTGAGAGAATCTTTGGAGGTGGCCAGTCCAAAATGGCTTGAATATTTTCTTGGTGCACCTGAACCCCTTAGGCACGGATGATGTGTCTGAAGTACAATATCTCTATCATTTCAAACTCACATTTAGACCTCTTGGAAAATAGTGATTGCAACTCTATGATTCATAGTACTTCATATAAATTCTTTAGATGTTCCTCCCATGTCTTTCTATAGATGTGTATGTCATCGAAAAACACTAACAAGAAATTGTGTAGTTTCTTGTTGAAGATATGGTTCATGGAAGACTGAAAAGTGGCTAGACCAAGAAATCATAGTGTTCGCAATGGTAATAAAAGGATCTATCCTCTCTATATCTTGATCCCTCATTCAGATATGATGGTAGCCAAATCGAAGGTCTATTTTGCAAAAATAGACTACGCTGTGTAATTCATCCAATAAATCATTGATATTTGATGCAGTGCAAAGGGAAAATCCCAGGATGGATACTCCAAATCTACAATAGGAACAACAATACAGTTGAAACACAACAAGAGAATTCTCAAATAGAATTTCATTCAACATTCCTGGCTATAAGGCCTTCTAAGTTAGGGCCAAATATAAATAGAATTCAATTATCCTCTAGCTAGTCTAGCTCTGTAACACATCAACAACTAATAGAAATACTAAGGTATATCTAAACTTTATCTCACGAACCACAAATCAATTTTCTTGCCTCCAAGTATGAAAACCACTAGCTCTTATATTACAAATATCAGAAAAACAATCTGATTTGCAAGATCTCGTAGGATCCAATTACTATCCTTCTCTAATCCGTCTCCCTAAAAACTATCCAAACCTTCCTTAGATACATTTCTTCAGCCATAAGTTGGTTAGAAGAAAGAAATAACTCTAAACCGAAGTTGGCTCCTAAAATAGACAATTAGTAAATGCAACACCAGTCAGCTCTCAAATAGCCTTACAATTAAATAATTATCAATGTTAGCCTCTAGATCTATAAAGGAGGATACAACATAAGCTACTAATATTAAATACATCAATTCATCCAACCAAAACTCCAATAACTCTAGTCAGTAAGCCTAAACTATCAAAGTCAGAAAACAACTAAGCCAGATAGGCATCACCGAGAAAGCACATCAATCAAGCACCACAAGCATCACTGATTACAGGTTCTACCAAGAAACATAAGTTTTACCGAGTTCCTTTACTGAGGGAGCTCTTCATTGACCGAGCCCCTCGGTCAAAGCTGCAACCGAGTAACACAAAAGTACTCCAACACACCAACATACAGGATTGTCAACTACCCTATGATGCTCATATATCAAACACCCTAGTTGTGAAAATATTTTCTCAAGGGATGGAAGAACAACTTTCAAGATTCAACACATAAACCTCAAACTGGTTCTTCACATACACCTCCTCTGAGTTTTCAACTTGCAAATCTTTTCACTTCTACTTTCTCTACCTTTTCAAATCTTTCCTTGATAATTCACATGTCTGTTCTCCAGACTAATCTCCAAACCTTTTGGGATCTGTCATCTCAACTTGGCTCTCAAAGCTTAGGTTCCTCCTATCGAGTGTTGTATCCAACAAAGGCATCAGGGAAAACCTCATGCAATTCTTCTCAACAATAAATACATTCTTGACATAATCATACACAACCCTTCAATCATACTACCATGGTCTACCGAGCAATATGGGACAACTACTCATGTCCACAATACCACACAATACTTGATCCTTATACTAGCCAATCTAAAAATCAGAAAGCCATTGCTCCCTCACTTCCAAAGCATGAACATCTTGCAACCAACTGATCCTATAAGGATAAGGATGTCTCACTCTCTTCAAACCAAGTTTTTGAACCATCTCCTCAGCTACAAGGTTATCATTACTACCACTATATACAATCACACTAGAGATTTTACCTCTTGACTTGCACCGAGTTCTGAACAAGTTACTCCTCTGACAAGGTTTCATCTTGGTACCGAGCAATGTTATTCAAACCAAAAAGTTTTCTGAATCTACCTCAGGTTCATTTAGTATATGCTCATTCACCATAATAATTCTTCGATCACCAGTCTTCTGGGAACATTCAAATGATTGGTGTCCTTCTTCACCACAATTGTAACAAGTACCCTTGAAGGAAACCTTACCAGTCCTCTTCCTTGGTTCAATGGGTCTTAGTTCATCTTCCACAGTCAGTTTATCCTTCATCGAGTGATCCTATTTCTCCTTCCCTCGGGAATTACCATGTTGTCTTCTATTCAACTTATCTTCTTCCTTCAGAGCATATTGATAAGCTACTCAACTGAATCAATCTTCAACATACTAAGTATTGTCACTAGGGATTGCACCCGAATCTGGCTAAGTGTAGAACCTAGCAATCCAATGAGACATGGGACTACTTTTAGGCTGTGCGTAACCTATTAGAAAGTAGACCTCTGGATTAGGGGCCAGCTTCCCCTTGAATCACCTAAAACTTAACTAAACTTTGAAGGAAAAGGGAGAGAGAGTGCATGAAACTGAAACTAAACTAGGTGATTCACCGAACATGAATAGATCCACAAACTTCAAAACACTCACAATGAAATCCAAACATAACCTGAGCATCACAACTTCTCCCTAACTCTAATTTTTCCCTTAGAAATAACAAGGTGTTGCTTGTAAATGAGAAGGGAAACTAAATTCCACAACCCCAAAATACTTTCAAATACACATAGATTACTACTTCAGGAAATAAAAGTTCTCATGAGCATCTAAATGAATAGAACATCAAGTATAGGACTAACTTTCATCACAATACATGATATAAAATCCACCAAACAACTCACAAACTATAGGAATAAGAAGGACAATTGCTATGAACTAAATTGAATCGATCCAAAATACAACTTGCTTCTCCAGAGCTACAAGCATTCACCTCCAAGAAAGAGAGAATGAAGAACTAACTTCAATCACATAAGTGAGAGGTATAAAAGGAAAACCTAGGAATCTGTATTCAAATCCCCCAACCTCCCAAAAATGGAAAACATTCTTCATTTATGGCCTGTGAAGATGCCTCTTGAACCCAGATGCTAGATTCCTAAATTTATAGGGGTAGTGAGAAAAATGAGAATCCTTAAAAAGGTGGTGAAAAGACTACCCTATCCCCTCCAAGTCATGCTCTAAAAATAACATTCTAACAATGGTTTATAAAAACACCATTGTCAGAATTTACAATGACAAGCAATGATTTTTACATTTAAATCTTTAATTACAACCCAATCCATGCTTTTAAATACAAGTGGATTTAATTATATTTTAAAATAGTTCTCAACCCAATCTAAAAAGGGGAAAACATATTTTAAAACATTTACATCTTTTAAAGAAAAATCCATCCATGACAAATAGAGCCTAGCATTGAATCTCTTAGGAAAATAAACAACATTTAAATAGAATTTCAACCTAATCCAAAAAGGAAAAAGGGAAATCCTATTATGCTAAAGCCAATAAATGTGTAAGGAACAAAACATTGACACTCCACTGCTGGTTATTGGGAAACTTGCTAGATCGAACTGGCCCTTGCATCTGATCCTCAAGCTCCGTTTTAGAAACATCTATCCATGGTCTTCATGGAATCATACTATTGAGGTAGGCATCTCTTTCAGCATTTCAAAGGCATTTTTTTCACTTCCTCTGCATTTTTGAGGGCACTATGTTTGTATTTCATTCTATAAAAATTAGGGCACCATTGTATTTTCACTTCATTGCATTTGGTCTTACTGGCATTATGCTCTGCATTACAAGGATAATGTGGGTTTTTTTTACAATGTGTATTTGGCTCTTTTTAACTTTGGAGGGCATAGAATTTTGAATGTGCACTTGAAATCATATTCATCTATTCATTCTAGCCTATGGATTAACTTCTTTATGTTTCTTAGACACTATTTTGAAGGCCTACAAGCCTTGCTAAGGCGTATTGTCAATTCACTGCTTGGGGAAGGCTTGGTGACCCACGGCTAGGGCATCAATGCATTATTTTAACCTGGAATTTATTCTATGTATTGCCACTATCTACAACACCTGTGAGCCTTTGGGCACCATTTTAATGCATTTATCCTTGCTTTGGAGTCCGTGATCAAGAGGCATGCTATTTATTGTTTTATATTTGATGAGATGAATCATATTGTCGTAGCTATTTGATTCATTCATTGGCATGTTATTGATTATGTGCCTTGAATGAGGGCTTGTGAACATGCATGTTGTATATGAATTTGTTGTATATCACTGGCTCTTTGATTTTACTCATTGTTTATGCTTCCTTCTTTATAGCCCGTGAGCTATAGTTTATAGTTCAGTGTCGCTAGTCCTTGGGGAGTGAGTCACAACATGGTATCATTGTTGAATACCCTTTTGCATTTCAATGGATTCCCTATTTGATACATGGCGGACCATAAAACATCTAGGGCATTTTATTTGTGTTTCATTTAATGTCATGAGCCATTGAGCTCGGGCATATATTTAACTCATGCCATTGTGCCTTGTTGTATATTGTTTTATGCTTGATGAGGGCACTGTGAAGGCTTTGTGAGCTGTTTGTGACATTATTGAATATGTTATCTATTGGCATCATTGCTTTCACTTATTACCACCTTCATGCAAAGGCCTGTGAGTCTGTGGCTCACATTTTTTGATCATACCTTTTATCTATTGAATCGATGGTTTGTTGGTGCTTACATGTCATGTCCTTGTCGACCCATGAGTAGGATTTGAAGTTTGCATCACCTACTTGGTGTATCATTAATAGTCCATGAGCTTGAGTATTATGCAATGCTACAAAATATTAATCCATACTATTATTGGTGTTGATGCATGACTATATTACTGTGATGCTCCCATGTGAACTGTGGTGCCACATATTTAGTTGGTGTTGATTTCATGAATGGTATTGCTTTGCTTCACTAGTTTTTTTTTTTTTGATCTCATGTTGAGATGCTGAAAAAGCTTGTTACCCATATTTGAACTGTGGCACCCTTATTCCTTATTCGACCCACAGCCTATTATGAATATTTACCATTTTGATTGGCACTTTCCTTCTTGATACAACCCACAAGCCTAGGGCAGGGTATCATCTCATTTACTTATTGCTTTGCTGGCATTCAATGTAGCCCATGAGCTATAGACTCCTCTATTGATACATCTTTTATTGTTGATGATTTGTTGGTGCTAACCTATTCAAGGAGCATGTGAGCTTGCCATGTTCCATTTGTTAATGCCCACTATTGCATAAGGTCATGATTTTAGATCTTGACACCAATGTCCTCCTCACATTTGATATTATCATTTTTAACTATGTGATCATCCTCCCATGTGGGGGCATATGTATTTTCTGTAGGTTTAAAGACATTATTTGATTTTACTCTACATTTTTGGGAATCATTGTACTATGTTTACTCACTGATATTACCAGTGTTAATGGTTCTTGAAGGCCTGTGAGCCATGATCCAGGGCATTAATGGTTGTTAAGTTCACTGTTCAATTATAATGCAAGCCATATGGCTTAATCTTTCCTCTTTACTGTTCACTTTTTGGGCATAGTTCCTCCTTAATGCATTGTCACCTTGCTATGATGATAAAAATTCATTAGCTCAAGCACATAAAATGTGGGAGCCCAATTAGATTCACACCACTATGAATTAAAGTCATGTTGTTACTTGCAGCTCCCTCTTAAATGCAGATTTGAATGCTTGTATTCCATGACTACATGATAAGACTTAACATAGATTTGAATGTACCTTATTCTCTACTTTGATGATGGTTTGATGTACTTTGCAAGCCCTCTTTTCATTATCAGTGCTTGACCATGCTTCATTGTTTTGCCTTTGTGATCTTTGAATATTCCACTAATACTGCTTCATCTAGTTGCTTCCCTTGTGGTGATCATGGGTTCTCTTGGCCTATGATGTGGTATTTACCAAGGAACTCTAAGGTTTTCTTGATAGAGCCCACATCACAGGGAAACATCATTCATTTGGATTCCAACACCTTTGGATTGTTGTTGTACAGACAATCACCATACTTCGAGGAAGGTCTTTTAAGAATACCATCATCTCAGTACTTTGATTATCTGAATGAGGTAAACAATAGTGAATCAATTGTATCTGCACATGGAACAAATAAGTTAGTGAAAACAATGGTATTCCATTTATTCCTGGAGCATCTTTTCCCGAGTGTATATGCCCTGTAGCGTAGCCCTTCCCAGAGGTGTATGACTGAGTGCATATATGCATGCTTGTAAATATGATGGTACCATACATTTTTTAGATCCATTGGATCTAACCCCGTCCCTTTCTCTTTTCCCTACAGGTTCTAGATCATAGGAGCACAGAGGAGAAAACCAGATCAAGACTTCATTACTAGGCAATGTCTGGTACCCTTGTATTTATGTTCATTATTTCATGTATGTTTGTACTCATTTATGCAATTCTAAAAATGGCTATGCTGATGGCCTATGTGAGCTCAGATGAATGATCTTCTCATTTCTTTCTTTTGTACAACACATTTAAGATATTGGCACATGTACATCTAATACTTTTAGATGTAGATCATTTATTTTCCCTTTCATGTATCTTACTATGAAATGAACACAAACATAAGAAAGATCACCTAATCATCCAAAATAGGGTACATTAGTCTCATTTATTAATTAGGTCTCCAAAGATGAGTAAAAATATGATAACACTAAGCTCATCCTAAATGTTGAATCTCAAGCCATTTGCATACTGGGCTATCTTTTCCTTACCAAGTTCGTTATGTCCAGACCAAATAGTAAACTTATAGAACTCCTCGGTATAGTCTTCCACAGTCATCTCTTTTTTATTCAAGTTATACAATTTCTTAAGAAACTCAAGTTCATAGTCAGCCTGTATGAACTTAGCTTTTAGCTTTGCCACCATCAACCTTGACTGATTGATCTTCATTTCACCTTCATCTTTCCCTCTGCAATTCTTTCCACCAAAGAGAAGCATGTCCTTTCAACTTAGTCTGTGCCAATATTAATCTAAGATGATCTTCAATCTCCTCAAGCTCAAAGAAGTCTTCTAACTCAACAATCCAATAAATCAAGTCCTCAAGTCTCAAAGTGCTAGAGAAGTTATAAACCTCCATTCGGTAACTAGTACTTAGCCAAGCTCCATATCACTGGAACCGACCATTTCTATCTTCACCGGATCTGTCCCTTCAATCGATTTTGTCATCTCTACTAGATGTAGTAGCTTCAAAGTCTTTAGAAGCTTCCTCATAGCCATCTTCAGTACTAAGATTCCTCGACATACTAGTAATAGCCCTCATGATCTCAACAATCATGTCATTGTTCATCAATTCCATCTTAGATCTAACCTTCTCAGAGATCTTTTCTTCCACAACATCAGAGAGATCTACGATTTCCCTAGGGTCTAATCTTCTTGGAGGCATCTTCAAGATCTAAAAACCCGAGGCAACAAATCTCCAACTCAAAGTCCTGGTGAAAAATGCCTCAACTTGGTGATCTTTCTACACACTCAAGAAGTCCAATCTCTCATACCAACAGATGTACTACAAAGGGAAAATCCCAAGATGGATAGTCCAAATCTACACTAGCAACAACAATACAATGGAAACACAACAAGAGAATACTCAAATATAATTTTATTCAACATGTCCAACTATAAGGCCTTCTGGGTTACGACCAAATATAAATAGAATTAAATTATACTCTAGCTAGTCTAGCTCTGTAACACATTAGAAACTGATAGAAACACTAAGGTAGATCTAAATTTGAGCTCGCGAGCCATCAAGCAATCTCCTTGCCTCCAAATATGCAAACCACTAGCTCTTCTATTACAAATATCAGACAAAAAATCTGATCTACAAGATCTCACTAGATCCAATTACTATCCTTCTCCAATCCCTCTCCCTATAAACTATCCAAACCTTCCTTAAATATATTTCTTCAGCCACAAGTCAGCTCCTAAAACAAATAATTATTAAATGCAACACAAGTCAGCTCTCAAATAGCCTTACAATTAGTTAATTCTCCATGTCGGCCTCTAGATTTCTATAGGTGAATACAACATAAGATACTAACATTAAATACATCAAGTCGGCCAACCAAAACTCCAAGAACTCAAGTCGGTAAGCCAAAAATATTGAGCGTCAAAAAGAAACCGAGCAAGCTAGGCATCACCGAGAAAGCACATCAATTGAGCACCACAAGCATCACCGAGTATAGGTTCTTCCGAGCACCATAATTTTTACCAAGCTCATTCAGTGATTGAGCTCTTCAATGACCGAGCTCCTCGGTCAAAGCTGCAACCAAGTAACATAGAAAAACTCCAATACACCGACGTGAAGGATTGTCAACTATGCTAGTATGCTCCTACATCACTATTGCGGATGGGGTACCTATTTTTTATGGCCTTTTTGTTCAATACATGGTAGTCCACACACATCTGGAGGGTTACATCCTTTTTATTCAAAATTACTAGTGACGACGCAAAGGTACTAGAACTAGGCCTAATCCATCCCTTATTAAGGTGCTCCTAGATTTCTCTCTCTATCTCATCCTTGAACTTCTTAGGATGGCGGTAGGGTGTGGTGATGACAGGCTTGGCTCCTTCTCCATCTCTATGGTGTGATCAAAGTCATAGTGCATAGGTATGTCTAGTGGGATATCAAAGAAGACCATGCTATTCTTATCCAATACAATATAAAGCTCATTGTCATGGTAGTAAGTCTATTCCCTTGTATAGGTACGGTAGAGATCATGAAGAGTGCCACCCAGATAACATCATTATGTGTGAAGATTTCCACAATCCTTCATGTTGATATTTCCTTTGGGTCTCCATTCGACATTCCCTATGACACTACCTTTTTTCCATCCACTTCAAAGGATAATTCCATACACTTGAATCTTTGAGTGTATTCATCAAGAGTCTCCATGCACTCTATGCCCAATATAACATCCATGTCATCCAAATCTACCACAAAGAAGTCATTTTTCACTGTGTGGTTCCTTATTGTAATTCTTAGTTGCAGGACCAGATGGGTACATGAAAAGAGGTTTCCCTTTGCCACCTTGACCTCATACCCTTGGTGTGTCTCCATGCACAAATCCCTTTGTTTCACAACTGACAAGTTGATGAAGTTAAGTGTGGCCCCACTATCAAGCATGACCATGATCCACTACCCCTGGAGAGTACTTCGTACCTAGAATATAGCGCACCTCAGAGTACCAAAAAGTTCTACAATGGCGTGCCCTTACCATACCAGCCTAGAAATCATGTTTTCATAGTTTAAGTTAACTTGCTAACTATCTCCTTCAGGCTAAACTTCCTAATGCTCCTCCTCACCATCAGACACTACCTCAATATAATGGATTTTTTCTTTTCCTAAGCATTAGTGCCCTAGTTCCCATAACTCCTTATAGTTAAAATAAATCTTCCTTCTCCTGAGCTCATGTCTCGTGGCTTCATCTAGTGATGGATTTTTTGGAGGCTTGTTGTCTTTCTCTTTTAGAGCGAGGGGTAGCTTGGCATGAGAATAATTCCTAGAGAAAGAAGATGACGATGCCACCATATCACATGCCTTCTTAATTTCTTCAGTGATTATAATGGGATTAAATCCCTTTACCCAATCCCTCATAAGTTCCATCATCCCATCCATGAACAACATGATCAATAGCCTCTCTGAGATATCTATTACGAGTATGGACAATTTCTAGAATTCTATAATATAGTTTTTGACTGATCCAAATTTCTTTTACTGTACCAAATCTTTAAAATTAAGTTGTAGATCTTTTCCTATAGAACAGTCTATCAGGATCTTTATGAATTATGCATTGGAGGTTATATGATCGTGGCCGAGGGTAACGATTGCATGATGCCACCATTCATGAGTGATCCCTTCTAGGTGAAGTGTCATAGATTTGATTGTCCGATCCTCCAACATTGGGTTAAGCTAGAAATATGTATCTTCGTTCTATGCACATGCTTACATAGATATTGATCCTAATCCATCAAAGGATGACAAGTTCACCTTTCCAATCTTCCATTTGAGGTCATCGTTATAATGACCATGACCATTACTATCTGAATATCTCATTCATAGGACAACATAATCTCTGAAGGATATGTCTCCTTCAAGATTTACATTCCTCCAATCTTTCATTAGTTGCTCCTATATTTCTTAGAAAGTGGGATCTCTCTCTCTCTCTTGGAGGTGCTTTAGTTCTCAAAAAAAATATTAGCATCAATGGTTGAGAGTGTGAATGATGGTTTTGTTTTCCTATAACAGAATTATCATCGTGACCATTTGTTCCTCCATTTGTCTTCCCTTATGCCAACCTATGCAATACCTCCTCTATATTTTGTTATCATTATTTCCCTCTAATCATGGTTTCATTGAGTTGTTGCTAGCTTCTGTTTATCTCCCTTAACAAAGCCATGACTTCTATGGTAGGATCATGTGGTTTTCCCATCCTGTCAGTAGAACATTACCTCCTTTTGGTGTAGAAGTGCATCCATAACATGATAGAATGGAAATATTATTAGGTTTGATACTACTATAACATTTTGCATGCCTTAGGAACTACCAGTTTGACAATGGCCTATTTCCACCACTTCCTACAATGTCACCTTCATCATTGGAAACTACCTCTGTACACAAGATCTTGTGAACTACTATCCGTAAAGCCCTTGAACATCAATCATTTGGATGTGAAGAGATAAGCATGTACATTGATGGAGAGAGTCATCCATAAATGGAGGGGTTCGTACAATGTTGGAGAGGGTCGTACATTCTAGTACTAGGTAGTCTGTATAGTGTTTTTGAAGTTTTCTACTGAGAGTGATGATTTCAACCACCCTAGTGTTGTGCTAGATGCTCGTACAACAAGAAGGTGACCATATCAAGTTGTAGTGCCTTCGGTTCAAGCATCGTACAACCTTATTAATCCTTACCCCATATAGTCACACTACTTCCTAACTTCATAGGTATAAGAATAGATACAAAAAAATCTTTAATTCCTTGCACATGTAACACAAGTCTAGAAAACTTGCAAATACCATAGGACAATTGGATTAATAAAGATAGAACATCACATTATAATGATCTTGGAACAAAGGAAGAATAGGGTGAGGAGTTACACCCACTGAAACTGGAAGTACCAAATAGGGATGATCTTTCACCTCCAAAATGCTATAGAGTAGAATTCCAACTTGAATTCGTAATCACAAATAAAATATTAAAGTTCACATACCTACAACTACAATAGACTTGACCTTATATATGGCTTCGGGGAAACGTCCTGAAGGATTACAAATGATGCTGACCTGAACAACACACTGAACAAATAAAAATAAAAAAGGGCTTGAGAGATAATAAAATTAATATTGGGGCCAAACATAAGGAGATTTTTAATTTATTTAATAATATCGGGGACATCATAGATTGTTAAGGCAAGCTTCTAAATATATATTTTTTTCGGTTAAGCCAAGGTTCTAATTTTGTGACTCAATGATCACTGATGAATGAGGAGAACTTTTTTGGACAATTGATTAAGTGTATGTCAATTGGATATGGTAGTGTTTCCTTTTACATATGCCTTCTTGCATAACAAAGTACATACTTTGCATCAAATTGTAAATGTCTGCGAATTATGTGAATGTGTCATTCCTTGTTATGACACTTGAATTATTGGAAGAGAAGACAATAGCATGTCCTTTGGTATAGAAGGCAAACACATACTTTCAGGTCAAATCCTTGCTTGAGGATGAAGAAATCAAGTTCGCAGTGCTACATCTTTGATTGGATTGACCATGAATGTCTTAATCTTTAACGACAAATCTATAGATTCCTTATCATTTTGTTTGATGTCATGAATTCAATAATTAAATTAGATTCTATATGAATATAGATAATAAAAAAATATATAATCATTATATAAAATATTAAAAAATTAAATAAAACATAAAAGCATTATATATTTGCCTCCCTTACTTAACAATTAAAAAAAATTACTACCTTATAGCTATCATCTCTAATTTAGTAGAAACACTTTCTACTTATATAGAGATTACAAAGAATAATTCCTCTAAATTACTCATTTGATCCCTGGTCATCGTACTTACCGTAGTAACGTTATAAATATATTTTTCAAACGTTATTATAATCATCACTATCAATGGACTTTGCATCTATTTCGAATACTACGCCCAAGAAAATACAAAAAATCATGGGAAAGGAAGAAGCTAAGAATTAAACGAAAACTTTTTCGACGAGTTCAATGCATTTCTCATTTTATACACAATATTAAATATATCTTCGTTCACTACGATAATAAGAAATACAATGTGTACTAAAAAACGTTTAGCAAAGATTGAAGTGTTGTCGTCTTCTCTTAATTGCCAATACCTATGAGGTCACTAAAGCATCGTAATTGTCAGGATTAGCCGATTTAATTGAGAAAGATTTGCAGTACTCCAAAGAAGAAGTTTCACATAGTTGAGAGAAGGATTTGCAATACCCCATGGATAGGAAAGCAAAACGTTTTGGGCGTTTGGGCGCGTTTGGAATTGTTGGAGAGACCTTCAAAACAGTTCGCTCCCAAGCTAAATCATTGGGGTACATCACTCTCGTGTTCATTCTGCCTTTAGCTTTCATAGATCTGGTACAAAATTTGATGGTCAAGCTTCTTTTCGTTAAGATTATTTCCTACGACACTACCGAAGAGCAGAAATTACCCTTTGAGCAATTGATGGAGGTTTTACTGCTCCAAATTTTGTACCCATTACTCTCTCATTCTCTCTTGACGCCGTCCACGGCGGAAGTGGTGTACACCGTGGCCAACCACAAACCCTCCTTAGCAGGGGTCATGAAAGTCATGCCTGCAGGAGTGTGGAAACGGATGATGATAAGTTGCCTGCGGTTTTCTATCATTCACCTCGTGATTTTAATTGCTTATGTTTTCGCTTGGTGTTTTCTAGAATTGTGTTTCGTACTATTTGGTACTTCGTATGGGGTGGTGTTTCCTATTGCATTGTTTATTGTTTTCATGGTGTTTTTGGGCGTCTTGCTGTATGTGAGAATGGCGTGGCAGGTGGCGAGTGTTGTGAGTGCTATGGAAGAGGAATATACTGGGTTGGCGGGCATGAAGACGAGCCTCCGTCTCATTCAAGGAGAGCGCTCTAAAGGCTGGGCTCTCACCATATTTTACTTGCTAATTAATGGGTTACTCGGTTACACAGCGTCCAGGGTGAATGCGCATGTCGTGGGATTATGGGCAAAGATACGGTTTGGAACGGCTTGTGTAGTGACGGGGTGTGTGGTTGCATTGATGGGGATGTTATCGCAGAGTGTGCTCTACTTTGCATCCAAGGCTTACCATGGAGAAAGCATAGACGGAATTCTAGGTGAATATCAGGCTATTAACCAGAAGGATGGGGATAGTGTACACCTTTTCAATATATAATCAATAACTAGAGCCGGCAGAAATGACATACCGGGCTAGTAATTGTCCGTTAATTGGTATGGACGGAAAATAATTACTGTGTGTTCAGTTTCAGCATTACTTGTGTTTCAATAACATATTGATTATGTTAATCATGGCATGATTCAACTATGGAATAATTCCAATCAATAGCTAATCTATCATATTAGTATTGATTTAAACTTTGTATTTCAATATATACGAGGGGAGTATTGATTTATAAGTTTAAAATAAAAAATCTAATATAGGAAAAAAATAGATATAAATTAATAGAGTTTACATAGATATGATGACTTCAGTTAATAGAATTTAAGTTAAATTCGGTCGATGAGTTATTGTTGAATATGTTCGATTGGGATGGAGGTGTAACATTGTGATGAGTAGGTGAAGCATTAGAGTAGGAATGTGGAACATTATGATAGGTGAATAAAGGAGATGAGTGGGAGACAAATGGAAAGCTAACAAAAGGAGATATGTAGGACTATTGATTGATAGGATCTCCTCCATGAACAACATGAGTAGTATTAAATTTTGTTTAGAGGTAGCTATTATAGTGTAGAAGACTGAATCACTTGAAGTCCAAGGAAATAGTGTTGATGTCCAAGATCTATGATTTACAAAATCTCCACCAATGATTATTAAATAATTTGAATCATGGAGACAAAGCTATCAGTGAGGATTAAATCATCCACATAGAAGACCAATATACAAATATGTCCGCTCTTTCAATAAGTGTAGACTGAGGGATCAAAATAGAAATAACTAAAACTAGAAGAAAGAAAGAAAAAAAACTATATTTTCATAGGAAACCCTAAAATCTTGCTTGATACCATACAATTAAGACTAGAGTCCTTAAGAAAGTGAGGATTCTTGAACAAAACCCTCTAGGTGTACCATATAGATCTCATCATGAAGATTTCCACACAAACAAAAAACAAGTTATATGCATCATAAAAAATGACCATCTCTACAATCCTACAAGAGAAAGTACAAGGAAAATGGAATCCATCCTAGAAACAAAGGAAAAAGTGTTAGAATAATAAATGCCTCCAACTAGTAAAGCCTTATTATTAACAAGATGAGTTGTGTACTTGTTAACAAAACCATTTGTTACATGCTTAGTATAATACACCCACTTTCACCACATCAACTTTATTCCCTTAGGAAGAGAAACAAGATCCTAGGTTTGATTCTTCATCAAAGAATAATACTCCTCATCCATAGCCTTATCTCACTCTAGAAAAACTATTGTATTAGAAAGCTTATAATTATAATTTAAAATGGCATGACTAAAAAGAGAAAGTGTTGAATATTGCGAATGTGTGTGATGACCATATGTGGGATCACTTACCCAATCTCCTTCTATATTACTAGTATGGTAGGTGCACCTAGGAGGTGAAGGAGGAGGGGTTGAATGTTGATCTTGAATAGCATCATCATCCTCTTAAGAAAATAAATCCTCAAGCGATGAAGGAGTAGCAGGAAGTTATGGTGAAAGATGTGAGGAAGCAACTTCAAGAGGATAACTCTCATGAAATAGAACATCCCTACATAGTAATACCTCTCTGGAAGCCAAATCAAATAACTTGTATGCCTTAGAATCAATACAATAGCCAACAAAAACAACACAACTACCTATTGGATCTAACAAGAAAACAAGAAAATCTTCGACAGGCAAGGGTAGCAAGAAATATTTTCCATATTCTTGAAGTGCAAAAAGATGATAATATTGTGAGAAAAATAATTATAGTATTGTAGGATTAATTACAATCAATTGAAGATAATGATTTTGTAGCAAAAATGAATATCTTAAAATAGAGATAAAAACTAAAAAAATCTAAGATATAAAAACTAGTTCACAATATGCAAAATAGAGCTGAAAATGTGCAAACTTGATGAAGGGTACTCCCCTTAATACCACAAACACATAACAGAAATAGAGAAACAACAACAATATGCAAGAATAGAAAATTGGCTTCTTATTATCTCCACAAATGTGGAATTACAAACTTTCAGAATTACAATATGCAAAGCCACATGGGCATTCCCTTACAATATTCTGTAGGAAAAAGCCTCAAATTATTACTCAGATCTACTACCTAGAACTGCCTAGACAACACTATGGGCCTTCTTTATATAGGCAATTTCCACCGCCTGAAAAGGTTCCAAAAATTTAGCCCTTAGGGCCGACCAAACTTAGAATTATTTTATTTTACAATTTATTACATCAAAGTCGGCTCAAAATGACTTTTGAAACCCAAACAGAAATTTTGAAGGAAAATTATTTTTCACCATTTCAGGTGACCCAACTTTTGGAGACCATAAGTCATCACCAGTTGACCCGATGGACTATTATAACCCCATTTCGGAAATGCCATGAAATGCTCTACAGGCTTGACTCATGTAACTGCTTGTCACCCAAATTTTTGACCTCATCCAGGGCCTCTAAAGCCTTCAAAACTGAGTTCAAAGTTTTTGTACCCTGCTGCCAATACCGAAAATCTTCAATATCTTCAGAACTAGACTTGATCTAGCCATGAAACTTTACTGGCAAGATGATATGACTGAGATGAACCTCCACATGTGAAATCAAAACATTCTGAGATCATATGACGAACTTACTAAAAATAGCAAGTTTCCATAAATAGCAGCCCTACACAAGATAGCCCTTATTGAATTCAAAAATAGAAATACTTTTGGGTGATGCAAGATTGCTCTTACACCCAGGATGCTCCTGCATCAAAACTAGAGCCCAATTAGACTAAGCTAGACTAAATTAGGCTTAGCTAGAGGTTGATAAAGTGAACTTAACTTACAGATGTAGGTAAAAGTATTTTCATAATTACTCTTAAGAATATTCATGAGTAAATTATTTGAGCATGTGCACAATTACTTTATACAACATCTCAAATTATGTCCAATGTAAAAAAATATGGAAATTCTCCAATAGGGAGAAGCCTACTAAGTTGGTGAAAATTTATTATGGTTGAAATTTGCATACCAAATAATATTGATAGTATAAGTTGACCTCATTTAAACCTCCATTCCATGTGGAATATGTTTAAGAATCATATAATCATAGAATTTAATTCTACTCCTACTTTCATCACGTCAATTTTCTTCCCTTAGGAAGAGGAACAACATCCCAAGAGTGATTCTTTGTAAATGAAGAATACTCCTGATCCATAGGCTTATCTCACTCTAGAATGCATGTTGCATTAGAAATATTCTAAGTATATTTCTAAATGGCATGACTTAAAAATCACCCTTCTTAATGTTGTGAACATGTATTATGACCATCTGCGGGATCACTTTCCCAATATCTATCTACATTTATAGTATAAAAGGTCCACCTAGGGAATGAAGGTTGCGGAGGTGAAGGTTCATCTAGAATGACATCCTCGTTCTCTTAAGGAAATGAATACTCCACTAGTGAAGAAGGATTAGTAGGAAGTGTTGGCAAATAATTTTAGAAAGAAGCCTCAAGAGCATAACTCTCATCAAATATAACATCGCTACATAACAATACCTTTTTAGTATCTAAATCAAATAATTTTGTATGCCTTATAATCTATGCAATAGATAACAAAAAGAACACAACCACCAATTGGTTCAAGAAATAAAATAAGAAGATATTGTACAAGAAAGGTAAGAAAAAATAATTCCTATATAAAGTTTAATGGTTTAAATTCTATTTTGAGATAACTTTATTAGATCACATTCTCTCACCCTCTAAATATTTATGCATTTTCACTATTTAAAATGTATTTATTTAAACATTAGGTATAATATTTTATATTAATCTTTATATATATATAAAAAGAGAGATATATATACATATATACATCTCTCTCTCTCTCTCTCTCTCTCTCGTTATAT